>VZRW01000422.1:257585-273721 GCA_013398125.1 Aegotheles bennettii
TCACCCCCCCCCGTGTCCCCCTGCCCGGGCACAGCCCGAGGAGCCTCGGGGAGCAGCGCGGGCCCGGCCCCGGCAGCGCCTCCCCCCTCCCCGGGGGTGTCGGGGGCGGTGGGCAGGGCCCGGGGGTCGGGCGGCGCTTCCCGGCCCTGCTCTCACCTCCCGCAGCTGCGGCCAAATGGCTGCGGCCGCTCTCGCACGTGTGGGCGCCCTGGGCCCCCTGGGGCAGCCCCTCCGGTCCCCACCCCCTCGGATGGCCGCGGGGGATGAGTTATTTACACGTCCGTAACCCGGTCTGTAACGCTCCTCCTCGGCAGCGTTTGGTTTGGGGTGTCCTTTCCCCAGGCTTGGCTCCCCCTTGACTCGAAATCCGTTTAAAGTGCCTTGTAAAGGCAAAGCACGGAAAAACTCACTCGGGAAGGCTCTCGGGAAAGCTCTCACAAGCTGTCTGAAAGCGGGGAGCCCCCCTCGGTGCAGAGCTCGCCGCACACCGTGGTAATGCAGTGTCATCTCCATCTTTCCCCATAGCGAGTCAGATGGCAACCCTAGCACGGAAGATGAATCCAGTAAGGGGCAGGAGGATCTATCTCCCCATCCGCTCCCCACCTCCTCCGATGGAGTTACCAGCCTCAGTCTTCCCGGCCAGATGGAGCCCGTCTACATGCAGCAGCTTGGAAACACTAAAATAGCCTTGAGCTCATCTGGTGTCTTGTTGAATGGAAACCTCGTGCCTGCCAGTACCTCTCCTGTCTTTCTCAATGGTAGCTCTTTTCTTCAGGGACCCAACGGTGTCATCCTCAATGGACTCAGCGTGGGGGCTTCGCAGACGGTTACCTTAAACGCGCCCAAAACCACGTCGAGCATTGTAAGCAACGGGGTGTCCATCACTGACATACTGTCATCTTCGTCAGAAGATGTCAAGGACTTCAAACTCCTTCAGGCTTCAGTCCCCAACGCCGCGGCAGCCACCTTCAGCCCCAGCAACATCCCAGTCTCCTTCCCGGGGTTGATACCGAGCTCAGAGGTGAAAAGGGAAAGCGTAGAAACTGATGCTTCCCAAGATGGAGGCTCCGTAGTTACTTTTACTGCTCCTGTCCAAATAAACCAGTATGGCATTGTCCAGATCCCCAATTCAGGAACAAATGGCCAGCTGCTGAACGGAAGCATCGGTTTTTCTTCTCTGCAGCTGCCTCCTGTTTCTGTGGCAGCTTCACAAGGTAAAAGTTCTCTGTCTTATGGTAAGAGGTATGAGAAAAAGTTGGGATCAGGCACACTTAGCGTTTTAGAAGCCGTGGTACTTTTCCTCCACGGTACCAGGACTGTATCACAGCTGCAGCCACACACAGTGCATCAAATAATACCTTTTGCCTTCCTTTATAACAGGTTATGCTCGTGGGCAGACTGTTACATGAGTCTGAGCTCTGCTGCTAAGAGCAGAGAAGGAGATCTGGCGTTTTACACCCCTTTCATCTCATGCTGTTCTCAATAGTCTGTGATACCAGTCCTCACAAATATCTGTAAATTTTACACGTTTCCAGTAATTCAAAATAACTCCCCATTTGCTGTTGAATTATTTTAATGAGAGGGTTCATAAAAATGAAAATTGCGGCAGCTGGAAATTGTTACCATTGTTGTTCTTGTGGTGGTTGTTTTGGTTTTTTGTTTTTTTAACCAAAGCATTTCATAAAAATAAATTCTAAATTACTACAGACACAACAAGACCGAGCAGTTGCACTCCTGTGTTTTCTGTCCTGTAATTACGAAAGATTAAAGTGCAGGGAAACAATAGAAATGTGCCATAGCTTGTAGATACAAAACGTGAGGGTATTTGGTTAAAACTGCCCTCGGTCCAAGGGAAATGTGTCATCGCAGGTTCATGTGCCAAGTGTGCAGGCTCCTCCCCAAGTTTGCTTTAGAGTTTGTCTTAACATACCATAGCCTGAAACTTGCGGCCGACCAGGAAGAGTCCCAGGGAGCACAGCCTAGTTCTGGATCCTTGTTCTGAAGCAGGTCAGTTACAAAGCACAACAGAAAAGCTTTGTTACTCATTAGCCAGTGTATCTTTGGTTATGAAAACGAGTAAACTTGAATGAATCTCTCTGGCTTCCAAGAGCTGTGAGCACTATGATGAAAATGCAGCTGTGCTCATGCTGGCTTATTTGAGTTGAGCGTGTATAGGGAGTGAATTATTCCTGCTGTTAAAGTAATATGGGGAGGAACACTGAAGCCATACAAACATTTTAAACGGGTGCAAAATTTGAAGAACCTAAAATGTGGCACTTGAAGTCACTGGAAATTATTGGTACATAGTTTAACCAAGATGAAAAAGAGAAGTCATTTAGTCTGGATACCACCTGTAATTACAAAAGCCATTTAATCCACATGTTCCAAGACATAAACTGACAGCCAGCAAAGGTGAGAAAGTTCTGTCCCCTAGGTAGTATGGGACTATTGTATTTGAAAGTCCTAAGATGCATAAGAAGTTCCTCTCTGAACATTTTCCCCTTGTTGAAAATACCAATTCCCACCAGAGACTGATCCACCATATCTGTAGTCTGTGCAGAAAAGAGTCAAGTATTTGCTGCTTTGATTTCTTTCTGTTTTCCTTAACACGAGAGGGATGGATAGCTGGCTGCCCATTCCGAGTGAAGTGCACTGCAGGCTATTTTAAGTAAGCTACAGTAAATGATACCTCATTGCCAGATAACTTCCAGTTACCTCATTTTATTCTGCTAGTTTACGTGTGTAAGTAACTTCTGAAAAATCATCATTGATTCATGGAAATGACTAGGGAGCTAAAATATTCCCTGGGTGAGAAATTGGTCTTCAGTGCTGTTCTAAAAAAATCAGGTGTCTCCAACTGTAGCCTCTTCTAATTAAACCAGTTTTGAGACAGAGAGGTGTTTGAAGTGAGACCCGGTCCCGAAAGCCAGTATATCTCATTTTAGGAGTTGTTATAATGACAACTTACATGACATGTCCAGTGAAACCAATTTCAGGTAGTCCCTGGCCACCACTTCTTGCCTTGGCTAGCTGCACCATCGTGGGAGCAGTGCCACGGCTTTCAGCAAGAGTGGGCACTCACTGGGTGACATTCCGTGGCGTGGTAGATGTGGCAGAGTTATGCTTTTAGAAATATGTGATAAAGCAAAGTGATAGGCATCTTGAGTGCTCAATGGACCACCTAGTTAACCCAACAGAAGTTACTTGGTTTTTGATGTTTTCTCTACAGGTTGACTGAGGCAGGTTCTGCCCAGCCGGAGTGGATTTCATGTGACATGGCTCCAGTTCCCACACACAAGCTGTAGTCTGTCACTGAACTATCTTTGATAGCTTTTCATGCTTCTATTCTTAGACAGAAATCGAGTGGTGGCAACTAGTGAAGGCCAAAGCACGTTCATTTTAATCACATGGCTGGGGACTGTTTGCCCCTTAATGAGAGTCTGAAAGATACCTCATATACCAGAACCTTTTTTTTTTCTTCCTCCTAGAAGTGGTGTCTATTAACAGCTTTTATTTCTTCATCCAAAATTTTCTCTCACCTGTTGTAAACAAGACTGTTGTGTATTGCATGAAATATCAGCGTATGTGCGTACTGCAAATGTAAAACAGACCAAAATGTCTTTAACAACTCTGCCAACTATAATCCCTGTTTTCCTTTCTTTTGTTTCTCTTCGTCTAGGTAATGTTTCAGTAAATCCCAGCACATCTGATGGAGGAACTTTTACAACTGAATCTTCAACAGTGCAACAAGGAAAGGTTTTCTTCAGCCCCCTCGCTCCAAGCGCGGTCGTTTATACAGTTCCCAATTCAGGCCAGGCAGTAGGCTCTGTCAAGCAAGAAGGACTGGAAAGAAGCCTTGTGTTTTCTCAGTTGATGCCAGTCAGTCAGAACACACAGCTAAATGTAAACATGTCTTCTGAAAATATATCCAGCGGAGGACTCCAGTCCCTGGCCTCCTCATTAGTGAATGTAACGCCCTCACATAATTTTTCCCTCACACCACCGACTCTTTTAAATGCTGCAGAACTGAACTCTGGTATCTCGGAAGGCCAGTCCATGTCATCACCCGTGACCAGTACCTCTACCGTGATATCAATCAGCAACACTAACTATGCAACCCTTCAGAACTGTTCCCTCATTACCAGTCAAGATCTGTTGTCCATTTCTACAGCACAGCCCGTGCTTGGAGAAATTGTTTCTACAAGCGGAGACCGTGTCAGCCACCCCTCTGCACAAGTCCATCAGGATTTCGTCAGGGAGCACAGGTTAGTTCTGCAAGCTGTACCTGACGTCAAGGAGAATTTCTTACCCGATTCTGAGAGCAAGTCAGCTGGCAATCTAATGATGCTGGATTCAAAATCCAAGTATGTTATGGGTAACATGGTTGACACGGTTTGTGAAGAACTGGAAACGGACAAAAAAGAACTTGCCAAACTGCAGACGGTTCAGATGGATGAAGATATGCAAGACTTGTAACTTTTTTCCCCCTTGCTTTCTGTTTTAATAGATAAGTCTCCTGTCGAGGCCCTAACAAGCACCAAGTGGGTTGGTTTGGTTGGTTTTTTTTTTTGTTTGGTGGTTTTTGTTTTTTCATTTAAAGAAAACAGAAGAAGATTTGAATTGTTTGAATTTGATGTACAGAGGAATCTCTGGCAATGGAATTAGGTTGCCACACTTGGTTTGCATGCAGTATTCTCTTTTAAACAGATTAAAGGAGAAAGGAAACACCAGGGCAAGCACCGAGCGAACGGATTCAGGTTTGTCTAAGAGATACTACCCTTAGAATTTAACTAGACTCTCCATAGTACAACATACTCCAACAGTAAGTATACACTCCTAACTTTAGATAGAAAACAAAAATCTCGCTCTGAAAAGGTAGAAACAATGCAGTCATTTTTGCTGTTTACTTCTAGTCCATGGGCATTGAGAAATTTTTAAGGAACTCTAGACGATACCTCACCGGCTACTTTGATGTTGTTTGAGGTTAAGAAACGAAACAAAATCATAAATAATATTGTTACTGTGTGTTTGTTTTTTCCCAGCAGACTTGCGTTCAAACCAAAAATCTCGCATCAAACATCTACAGGTTTCTAAGTGCTACAGCTAGCGTTCTGTCAGTGCACCAGAAAAAGCATAATTTGAAACTAATTATGCAACTCAGAAGCTTTCTCTCCAGTATGAATGTAAATACTGTTTCAGTTCTTATAAAGGAGACTTTTTTTTTTTTTTTTAAATTAGTACAATGGATTTTATTTATGGTGTATGTTCCCTTTCACTTTAGACACAATGCATTGAAAAGGAAAACGTTTTCTGGCTGTTTAATTTATTTTTATTGTTTGAGCAGGAAGTAAACGTAGTTGTTTCTGACAAGGTTTTACTTTTTTGTAGTTTTTCAAGCAATAGACTGTAAAAGTAAAATGTTAATCACACTGAAACTAGAAAATGAACTCCCAGTCTCACAAACCCAGGAGGTCCCTGTCTCTCCCCCCTCTGTTGTTGCGTTCAGGGGCTTTTTGTTTGTTTTGTTAGTAATTTGCGAATTAGTTGAACCTTTTTGTGTATTTTTTACAGAATTCCACGTGCCTTTCTTCCTAGCGGCCTTATCTTTATTACTAAAGCACAGTGGCAGGAGGAATAAAAACACTGACTTGCAAATATCCGTCCTCAGGGCCAAATCCTGATGTCTTACTTCTGCGAGTGGACTCACTGACAGTCAGGGTCCTGGCTTGCAGGAGCAAGAAGAGTTTTAAGTCTTTCGGTCATTGTTGGGTGACATTTACTAGCGGTGCAGAGAGCCAAAGATAGGTCCTTCTGCACCACGTCAGCAGGGCAGGAGGAGCCCAGAGAGGGACCATGGGCAGAGCCATCAAGCTGAGGGAAAGGTCTTGGCTCCAGCCTCGGGCAGATGAGTAGGAAAGGTTGGATGGGCAGGCCAAGGGAGGGAGCCCCATGTTTACACGGACCTATTGGCCAAATTGCCCGTGTGGGAGGGCTCCAGCTGCTGTTCAAGCGAGCAGGACCCCATCCAGGAGTGCACTTAAACGTGTATTTATATCTCCTTCCAGAATAAGCAGCGTGGGGGCTGGTGGTGAGAACTGCAGCTGCCTGAAGGGCTGGTGGGAGCAGCCGTGGTCTCTGCCTGGCTGGGGATGGGTCTCCTCTCCCTTCACCCCTGTACGCTGCACCGGGGACAGCAGAAGCAGGCGAGCTCTGGGCAGGTGGAACAGATCTTACCTTTCCTCCAGAGGAGTTTTTGTAGCATTGAAAAGCACATCCTTAAGCTTTAAAATAATAATAATAAGAGTGCAGATGTATGAAAATGACACGCTGTTAATCTTTGTGGGTTTGTTTTGTTATTTTTTTATTCTAATGTGAATATATACCATAACAAAAGCACATATTGATCCTCGTTAGGGACCTGGTCCGGAGCCTTTGGAAAGCAATGATAAATGTTTTCATAAGCTTCTGTAGGCTCTGAATCAGGCTCAAGACAGAACAAGATCACTTGGGCAAAAAAATGGAAAGGAAAGAGAATTAGAGGTAGCACAACCCAGTCTGTTCCTGTGTTGGTTGCTAACTGGTTCTGTGGAAAGCCCTCCTGTGCCCCGTGAGCATTGCAGAGCCATCCTTGCTGTTGTTTTTGCACTATATTGAATACGGCATGTGTTTTGCAAGGTATTCTGTGGAACCCTGAAGCTGAGCTCTTTTGGTAAGCACTGGAGTCCACGCTGCGAGCCAGGGTCTCTAGGGCTGCAGGGAAAAGTGCAGAGAAAGGGAAAAGCAAGTGTGCAAGGCGTGCACTTCACAGCTGTACCGAGCTGCTGCTGCTCCACGAGCACGAGCAGCCCATAAGCAGTTGGCTCTCCCCACGTGCTCCCAGGCAAAAAGGGTGCTTAAGGCCAGCGCTTCAGGTGGGAGATTAGCACAAGCAGAACGTGGAGCTATATGTTCCCCTGGCACTACTTCCCTTGGCATTCAGGGGATCTCCGCCCGAGCAGGGAATCGGATAGTCCCGAGTTCTCTCTGCTCCGCTTGTTTGTCTGTGTGCTGGGCTCCAGCATGAGCAATCTGCTTCCCACCTCTTCACCCATAAAGCCAAGATGATGATGACGGTAACAGTAGCTGTATCTGCTTTGCATTCATTTGTTCAGCCATTGGGAAAATCAGAAGGAGCCTGTATCGTTGTATTGATGGAGAATGTGTGCATTGCTCTGAAGGAGTTGTCCGGAGCTTAACATCTTGTCTGTGAAGCTCAGACTGTATTTGGAGCACTCTCCCAGTTGTTGACACGATTGTAACTGAAAGGAGTGTGGTGTCACACCAGTACCTGTTACTTTTTTAAAATTCTTCCTCCTTTGCGTTTGTTGTGTTCCTGAGGCTCTGGATTCCATGGCTTTGCAGCACAGTGATGTGAAAACTGTGTATGTTGTTACAGTGGCGTGTATCTGGGAGTGTCTGGTACTTCTCTAAATAGAAGACTTCCCACTCCTCAGTGGGAGCGGAGGATGTACATAAAAGCAGTGGTTTGGGACAAAGTAAGATTAATCTATTCTAGTCTTCCAGATATCAAGTAACTTATTTTATTATTATGTTTTACTCTTTCTTTCTCCCACTGAAAATAAGTGTCATTCCCTCCAGATAGCATAGTTATAACCTCATGTTCTCTGCAGGTACATATGCACAATATAAAGACTCATTGCACGGTACAGTGTTTTTAAAATAGATATTTAAATAGTAGTTTTACTCCTACTGTAAAGTAAGGGTCATTTTTTATTGTGTGGCCCTCAAGCAAGCAGGCTGACTGCTCTAAATAGACAGTACACAAAGTCCTGAGAAGCATCTGGGGCTGGATCTTTGGCTGCTGTAAGTAAGGTGTTGCCCCACTGACTCCCAAACTGAGGATTTTACACAGTGTTTAGGGGATGTGGATGCTCATGTCCCACACACGTGTGAATGGCAGTGAGTGTCCAAGCCCCGCAGACAGTCCTTATTATCCCATTCTGTTTAAATGGAAGGTATGTCTATCTGGCATACGTGTTCCTTCTCCTCTCTCCCTCTCTGTTATGGATAAGAGTAAAGGATCGTTTCAGCTTCACGTACGCTTGTAACTTCTAAGTCCACTGGAAATCTTACAGGAAACATTGCCAAATTCTACTACTTTTCTGGTCCCAGACTCAGCTTTGGAAAATACGCTTAAAGTTTAAGCAAATTCCTACAAAGCATGATGTTAAAAACCCTTTGTTCTTCACTACTTTTAGTTAAAGCTGCCTCTGTTTTGCCCAGAGTTTTGCCCAGAACCAGAACTATAGTAAATTGAATGCTCTGTCTGGACTATTTGCAGCATTATTCTTGTGGTCTTACCTAAAAGGACATTTCAGCCAGATAAATCACGGACATCTATCAGCCAGGTCCTCGGCTGGGCTAAACGAGCACAGTTCTGTTGACTTCCATGTCCTTTCACACGAGCGGGGAGCACGGTCCATTCATTTCACTGGCGTTGGATCAGGGACGGATTTGGCCCAGTATACGGTGGCAGTGTGAACCAGTACACGAGGCTGACACTTGGTCACAGTCTGTTGAAGCATATACCTCTTCCCATTTACTGCTTTACCCTGCCTGCGGATTCAGGAAGACGCGTTCAGAAAGCTGCTTCAGCCAGAAGTAAGGCTGGAACCATCTTTATTGTTATTACTATCGATCCGAGGTTATGACAGTAACGGACAGATTCTGACTTCAGATCCTGCAAAATCACCTCGGTAACTTTAATTTCAGTTAAATTAAGCAGGACAGAATTTGGCCCCGTGTGCGCAGGAGCTTTTCCCACACCCCCAGTGCCTGTGCACTTTCCTTAGCAAGGGCAGATGAACAACCAGGAGGGTGCATCCTTCCAGTTTTGTGTTAAACACGTGTGCAGGGCTCCTGGGGCCGTGAATCGCCCAGTGCTTGTGGCCAAGAAGCATCTCAAATCATAGAAAATGATTGTAATTTTATAACTCTGGAAACAAAAGTAATGAGAAGGTGACCTGAAGTCTTCCTGTATCTCCTAGCAGTTATCTTGAAGGATATTTTATACCTTACTTGTATGTTTCCTGTAATTTAAAGCTTCTTACATTTCTGAACTCAAGGAGGGGGTGAATCTTCTGACTTTCAGGATTCACATTCAGAGGATGTTTGTTCTTTTGCTGCATGTGCTGTTTGTCCAGAACTAACCAGTTATTTCTGTGATAAGGGTTTATTGTGCCTTACAACAAATGAGAAACTTAAGCAGAATGTACGTATTAGAGGAGGGAATAATCAGAAGTCTTTACTGCACTGTTAGATGATGCTGCCCCGGAGTGTATCATCAAACATATCTGTGCTTAATTACCCAACCAAAGAGATCTAAAGTATGTATGTTTGTTGTACTGTAATAGGGGTTTGTGCCTGGACAATTAAGTGTTTTATTTGTATTCTGAGATGATGTGAACTTATTTTTCTAAACACTATACTGAATAAACTTTATATTTATACACATCTTGTGTAAATATTCCTATCTGGATATGATGTGAGGGCTTGGAACTTTGTGTTGGAAAAGCAATCTAAAGTAGGAACTTGGCTTTTAATGACTCATCCATGGAGGTGATGGCAACGGGAACGCCTGTGCTCACCAGGGAATTGATCTAAAGCCTCCTTAAGCTGGAATGAGACTTTCTGTTGGCTTGAGTGGGTTTTGTCAGACCCTAACCTTCTAAAATACTAAATTAAAAACCATAAATCTTCTATTTCATATCAAACCTAGCTATTAAATCTGTGCCTTAAACCAGATTTGTACCATAATTAGACAGATACTATTGAAATACATTTCCACCTACTGGCTAGGACTAGTCAGTATTTACTCGCGGCTCCCACTGCATTGGGGTGCTTTCTGTGTCAGGGTTTCTTTTTGGGTAGGTAAATTCTTACTTGCTAAATTTGTGTTTGTTGACATTTTTCTTTAAAATGTTGCAGTTGGTATCAGACCTGGTTTTGGCAGACTTTTGAGAACAGCCTGAAGTTTACATTCCCTTGATATTAAGGGTTTTAAACGCATAACCGTATTACTTCTAGGTCTGTGCTCCAAGGACCAAGATTGCCTATTTACGGTTTTGATGCCAAAATGAAGGAGTAAATTCAAGCAGACCAACCTGTGCAGGTGCAATAGTTTCCCTCACTGAAGCCATATATACATCAGAGATGCTGCACGTGTCAGCAGGGAAACACCCTCTCACCCCTTAATTGCATTTAGACCATAGGAAGCAAGATGAGATCTGTGAGATGATTGTTTTTAAATCGTCAGACACAGTTGTGCATGCCTATAGTATTTTTAATTACTAAGACATTACTTTTCCTTACTGTTATTCACCTTTCCTCCATCTTTCCCATGTGTTGCAGCCGCATCCTGCTCGCTCCGCACGGGTCCCCGGGGGCAGAGCACAGGGAGCCACCTCCCAGCCCTGGGAGCATCCCTCCCCTCATCACACACTGCAGCTGCTGAAGTAAATCCGGTTATCCAGGAGCAGCCCCAAGGTAGAGAGAGACAATATCCTTGTTGCCCAACTCCTTTTCCCTCCCAGAAGCAGCGCATGTGACTCAGTCCTGTTCGCAGTGCTTCCCTTTGCCAAGCTTTGGGTTTGCCTCAGCAGTAGGACTGTGATAATGTTTTCCTGCCCTGCAGGTACCAAATTCCTGATCAATCCCTGGATGGAAGCTCCGTCCCAGCTCTGTTTGGAGCAGGGGCTGAGTGTCTAAAGCCATCCTCCTACCTGGCTGTGAGCAGCTTCTCTCATTGCTACCCGATGACACAGCCGGGGGGACAGCCATCCCTGGTTGGCTCCAGCTGGGGGAGATCCCCTCTGGGAGGGGGCTTCTGGCTGCGCAGCCCCCACGCACTCGACCAGAGAAAGTGCAGGGGTTCGAAGGCAATGGAGAAGGGGAAAGTCTCAGCGTATGCAAATGTCAAAATTCTCCCTGAGCAGCCACCCATGCGGTATGCAGGATGAATCATGTCCTAACGGAGTGCATTCCTGCTACTTTGGAGGGCTTTGCAGATGTGTTCCAGGTCATCCTGGGCGAGAAAACCACACACAGCCAGTTACTTCTTCCCCGGCAGCTTGTGCACAGATGGAGAAAAGGGGGGACAGCACCTTAAGAAGGGTGGGCAGCTGGCTCCCCAAGCCCCCACCTTTCACACGGGGCCTGGAGATGCTGGAGGGGCGAGCCGGGGCTGCCAAAGCAGTAGTTGGAGTAAAGCTGGTAGTAGGGAGGCTCAGCAAGACAGGCAGTTGCTCTCTATCTCGCAGGGAGATGAGCTGGGAAGGGAGGCAACATTGTAAGAGCGCTTTTCATCCTCTGTTTCTGGCTGGCTTTTCCTTGGTGCCAGATCAGATGGGGGGTTTCCTGCTCCAAGAGGCAGAGTTTGGGTCAGTAAAACAAGATCTTAATATAAGTGCTCACAGCTTGGAAGGCAGAGGTCTCCTTGCAGGGCTGCATCGCCTGTTACGGTGCTCTCTGGCTGCAGAAAGCTTTGGGCTGGACTGTTAGGACAGGATATCTCGGTTATGGATACAGATCACAGTTTTAATATAAAAATACATTTTAGAAGGAAAATGATTCCCAGAAATAGGCATTCATCTGACAAACAATGTGCACATAACTGACTTTACACTTAGAGGTGCCAGAAAGTTCAGGAATGAGACCAACAATAAAAAAACAACACACGTGTGAAAAATCTACTACATTAAAGCCAGATTCAATAAAAATAGCACCTAGTTTATATGCTGCAGAAGCTGGCACATGGCTGCGAAAGCCGAAGGAAAAAGATAAAATGTTCAGAAGTTGCACAGAGTGCAGAAGAACTGAGCAGCGCCGGCGTGGAGCTGACGGTTACTCAATAACTCATGTACAATATTCTCTTGTGTAAGTACTTAAATTCTTCATCCTGCTACTTCTCGGGCAGAAAGACCCGATTTGGAATACTTTGGACTAATCAATAAGCTTTGTTGTTGCAGCCAAAGTGCTTTGCAATAGATCTTCCATTACCCAAAAGGACTCCGGAATGTTACACCGCACCATTTTCTTTTCTGCTCTGCAAACTGACAGCCAATTATTCTGGTGTTAGTGGTGTCCCTTATCCCGCCCGCAGCTGGAAAACACAGCCCCTCCCTCGAGGAGCTTACAGTATACAGAAATAAAAACAATCCGAGCTGGGAGGGGAGAGGAGGGCAGGGAGGAGAGGTGATGTGCCCGGGGCGGTGCTGGCAGTGGGTGGCAGAGGCGGCTGCAAAGCCAGGTCTCTGACTCCCCCTGTTGCTTTGCCCACTGGCTCACGCCGCTTCCCCAGGAGCCAAATCCCGCTCGGATGCAATGCCCCCTGACAGCAGCAGGAGGACTTCTGCTTGTGCCAGAGCTGAATTTGCTTCATTAGCTCATTTACTATGTTTACAGCCCGTCTTCTGAGCCTGACCTACAGCAACTCAAGCCTCCAGCAAAGCCCGGTCGATAACTGGCCCAGGGCTGGAACCACTGAGCCCACAAACACTCAGGCTCCAGAGAAACCACTCCTGCATGAATCACCCCCCCAGGGTGATGCACATGCAGGTCCTGAAGGACTCCAAAGCCAGACCCACTTCCAGATCAAGGCAATTTGAGAAAGGTTTGACTCATCTCCCACCAAGTCAGAGGAGCTAAGGGGGAGAGGTGCTCACGGGAGGTGAGGATGCGTTAGTCCAGAGCCTGAGCTGTGCGTGCTCTTGCATGTCCTAAGCCAGTGGTTTCTTAAAATAATAAATCAAGAACAAATGACAACTAAGAGCCTACTCATGTCGTAGGAGGATGCTGGGGATTTTGCTGTTTACTGCTGCCTAAGCAAACAAGGGTGGGCAGGGGAATTGGAAGGCGGTTCTGGAAGGAAACACTCTCCATACCAACCCAAGCACATTTGCAACAGACATACAAATACACAGGTTGTGTTAAAAGCCATTGTCTGTTATGTTGTATGCATGCAGCTGGAAGTGAGCACTGACCAAATTAAGACTATAAAAAAAAAATACAATTATTTGAGGTTCACTATGAAGTTGCTGAAGAGGCAGCACCTGCTGCTTCTTGCAAGCAGCATATAATAAAGCCCTGTCCCAAAACTCAACCGATGAACCAGGCTGAGGCTTAAGATCCCTAGATGGATGCAGATTCCTGAATAGCACAAGAGTGTGTTGTCTCCTTGCTCAGAGCTCATGGCACAACAGCAGCAGAGGCAGCAGAGATTAACTGCCCTCCTGGTGCCATGCTTGGAGGAGCAGCATGCTGGAGCAGTACCAGTAAGAGAGCTGCCAGCTCCAGAGGCGTGATATCATCTGCACATGGAGGCTTTTATGCACGTAACACCCCTGTGTAGGGAATGACATTAGATTCCTGAAGGCTACTATAGCCCTTCTCCTCTTGCCTATAAATGTAGTAATGTTCTTCCCAGAGCTTCAGAACTGATCGTTAGCAGCGTTTCTGCTTCTTACATTGCAGGGCTTGGTCTCCCCCAGATTTGGCAAGAAGGCAGCCAGCACCAGGCCAGAGAAATGAGACACATGAGGATGAGGGCTGGATGAAGTACCACAGCAGGTCCAGTCTCCAGGCCAGTGAGCACTGAGGTGCTTCAGCTGAGCCCCCGCGGCATCTTCCCCACAGCTTCTTTTGCTTGGGACCCCCCAGATGAATTCCCAGGAGGGTGTCTAAGGGCTGCTGTCATTTGCCATCCTCCCCATGGCCCCTCAGCCCTGAAAAAACCTCTACAATAGGAAGGAGGTGGGACCCAGAACTCCCAAAACCAGCAGCACCTGGAAGCAGGCTGCTGATAGCAGAGTGTTTCCCAGTATTGTTTATCAAGAAGAGCCCTGCCTGCCTGGAAGCACTCCCAGAAGCTGGGGGCACGCTGCACATGCCAGGCACCATCACCTTGCACTGGCCAGCAGCACTGCAGGGTGCCTGGTCCAGGATGGAGCAGGGGCCACGTCAGCCAGCCCTGGGCCCAGCCGGGCCAATGCCAACAATTTACTGGCCCAGTAGAGGTGACAGGCTGACATTTGGCACCTCCTACACACAGCATTGGGGCTGGCTCTCTCAGTAAACCCCTTTGGCCTTAGCTTCTAGGAAGAGCTGCTTACAGCTCCTGGGGTTTTTTTGTTCAAAACAAAGGCAGGGCTAATCTGAATAACAAACTGGAGGAGTTTCATCCTGTTCCTTTGGAAATGTCAGACCCAGCAAATGAGACCACCTGACCACTTGCTCTCTGTCCATGTTTGTTACACAGTAATGGCAGCAAGTATTGTTAACATCTACAACAGTCCATATATAACAGATGATCTTTCAAGGTCCCGTCCAACCCCTAACATTCTGTGATTCTGCTCAGAATCACAGAATCACAGAATTCTAGGGTTGGAAGGGACCTCGAAGGATCATCTAGTCCAACCCCCCTGCCAGAGCAGGTTCGTGTTCCTGTTCCTGCCAGATTCCCCCCCAAAGATCTGAATCTTTACAGGTTAGGTTCCAAAAGCAAGACGTCCAGGTGAATGATGCTCACATGAGCAAGGAGTAGTCATTTACTGTTGGACTAGAGAATTAACCCCTCAGATTAGAGTTTAGAGCATATTTCTGTTTATTTCTTAACTATTCTCAAATCTTAAGATCTCTTTACAAGCCATAATAAATTAAATATCTCTGTGGAATTAGCACCTGCTGTTAACATAGACTTATAAGACTGGAAAGCAATAGGAGAGCCACACCAATACTCCTGCTTAGGTTTTACCAGAACCCAGTCCAGTGGAAGAAGTGTCTCTACTGCCATTATAGACACCACACTCCATATTTCAGGACCCAGATCTCCACCCTGCATCACTCGTGCAGAATCTTGTCTTCCACTTTTTCTCACCTTGGTGTATCTTCCGTATTTAATAAGCACACCTTCTTCCAACATCCAAGATGTTCCTGAACGTACTGACTAGTGCTGTGCTGAGTAGCAACCCTCGCTCAAGAGATCGTGGTATTTTGACCTGGAACCACAAGATCGTCGCTGTTTCAGAACAAATTCCCACCCAACCTACGTGGGCTTTGCCCAGATCACATTTCCTCAGCTCATCAGTGCATGGAACAGCATCAAAAGGCAGACGGATGCCACGTTGTGTCACATCCAATGGCTCTTCCCTTTCCAAATGGCATATCATGTCATCAAAGCCACTAGGCTGGCAGGACATAATTTGAGAATCCCACTTTATAGCTGGTAGAAACTGAATCCCAGCGAGTCTCTCAGTAATGATATATTCCAGGTAACACAGGATTGAAATCTCCTGGCCCCAGGTCTCCGTCTTAAACTCAAGCAATGTTCTGATTTGCCAACTGTCACAATTTATGAGCTTTGCAATATTTAGTAGCTAGTGAGAGAGGGGAAGTAGGCAGTGGGGTTATGGCCACAGCTTCCTGCTTAACTTCATTCTTAAATTCCTGGTTTAAAAAAAAAAATAATAATAATTTGGAGGTGTGAAAGTCTCCAAACCAGAATACACATAAATATGGGTATATCACATTTATCTATCTAACTGTATACAAACATCTCAAAGCTGGTATCATGATTTTAGGGCCACCCTCACATTTACAGAATCACAGAATCACAGAATCACAGAATCTAAGGGGATGGAAGGGACCTCGAAAGATCATCTAGTCCACCCCCCCTGCCAGAGCAGGGTCACCTAGAGTACATCACACAGGAACGCATCCAGGCGGGTTTTGAATATCTCCAGTGAAGGAGACTCCACAACCTCTCTGGGCAGCCTGTTCCAGTGCTCTGTCACTCTCACAGTGAAAAAGTTTTTCCTGATATTTACATGGAACCTCCTATGCTCCAGTTTAAAACCATTGCCCCTTGTCCTATCATTAGTCATTACTGACAAAAGCCTGGCTCCATCGTCCTGACACTCACCCTTTACATATTTATAAACATTAATGAGGTCACCCCTCAGCCTCCTTTTCTCCAAGCTAAAGAGACCCAGCTCCCTCAGCCTCTCCTCATAAGGGAGATGTTCCATTCCCTTAATCATCTTTGTGGCTCTGCGCTGGACTCTCTCAAGCAGTTCCATGTC
>VZRW01000422.1:274230-284747 GCA_013398125.1 Aegotheles bennettii
TGCCTAGAGATAGTGCCAAGAACAAGTTGTTCCATCACCTTACCAGGGATGGAAGTGAGGCTGACCGGTCTATAGTTACCCGGGTCCTCCTTCTTGCCCTTCTTGTAGACTGGAGTGACATTTGCTTTCCTCCAGTCCTCAGGCACCTCTCCTGTTGCCCATGACTTACCAAAGATGATGGAGAGTGGCTTAGCAATGACCTCTGCCAGCTCCCTCAGCACCCTTGGGTGCATTCCATCCGGACCCATCGATTTATGGATGTCCAGATTGCTCAACTGATCCCTAACCCAATCCTCATCTACCAATGCAAACTCCTCCTTTATCCTGACTTCTTCTGGGGCTTTAGGGATCAGGGGCTCCTGGGGAAAGCTTACAGGAGTAAAGACAGAGGCAAAGAAGGCATTCAGTACCTCTGCCTTCTTTCTATCCTATTTTCCAAACCTTTGGGTCTGATAACACTGTGTGCAACAAGACACTGCAAGAGAATAAACCAGGGTGTAAAATGGTACCATTCGTGCATTAGAATAAATAAATGACCTACAAATTCAGAGAAGTATTTGTTGAAGCTGTTCTTTGGATCCAAATTTCCATAAACTTAAAATTAGACTTCTGGGTTAATTTACTAGACTGTTGCAGTCCAGTCAGTAAAGATAACAGCTGATTTTTGAAAAACCTCTAAAATAACACAAGTTGAGGAAACATTTCACTGACCTAAAAACAACCCCCTCAAAATAGCATAAAAATGCATTTCTTAAAATCAACACTTGCAAGACCAGTTTTGTTTTTAAGGAATTCAAGCAAATTCTTATTACATCCCTGTATAAGTCAGGCTGGATTTCACAGAATCACAGAATTCTAGGGTTGGAAGGGACCTCGAAGGATCATCTAGTCCAACCCCCCTGCCGGATACGATTCCAGAGCATCCCGTGCCTGACAGCTCCCACCAAGCCTGGCAGCACGAGCAGTCCCATGCCAGTTCCACACCACACCTAAACACACTTCTGCATACAAACCTGCATTTCAATGCAGCCATAATTATCACAACCAAATTGCTCCCAGCTGTAACAAATGGTTGTCAGCTGAGTTATCACCTTCAGCAAAGACAAGACAAACCTCGAGGGCTGTGGGGAAGGAGGCAGACTAATAAGGAGAGAAAAATTCATCATGTGTTTTGTATTAGCTACCACCTTCAACCCTGGTCCAAGGAAACTCTGAAGCATTTGTTCTTCCACACAAATCAAATCAACTTCTGGAGTTTTATTTGCTGCAACATAACAAGATGTTGCAAGAAGAAAAATCACTGGGGCTTCTCAGCTCGCTCTGAGTTTTAAAGCTTTGGCCTAAAAGAGTAATTTGAAAGGGTAATGATGTTTTTCCTCTGGCCCTGATTATAATGTGGGTTTGAAATGTTCCAAATGCTTGTATTTTTGCAAAATAAGAGGGAGCACAAAGAGAAGATGGGTTTATTTTTCAATCCCGGCTCAGAGGCAACCTAAACTGTAACTGTCTCCCAAGATTAGCTGATGTTAACCACTGAGAACCAAAACCCCAGTTCCTAAACATCTGGATTTCCATCTCCCCATCTGTACAATGGCAGTAACAGCACCTCCCTTCCCTGTGGGGAGGGGTACAGCCAGGCTGGGATTCACCCAGATGGGCTGGCACAGTTGAAATACTGAGGGTAGACCCTACTGATGGAACAGATTATATCTATATAAATATATATATAAAATATATAAAAATAAATATATACAGCATATACATAATATATATTATATATTTTATGTATAAGGCACTGTTAGGATACTTACCCCTTACACGGATGAGTTCTCAAAATTGGCCTGGGCATTCAGTCCCTCCATAAGTTGTGCTCATGCCTCCCACCTCCCTTTTCCTGCCCACCTCCTCTACTCTGGCACCTGGAGGAGCACGAGCAGGGCACAGAAATAGCATCCTGCTGCCCTTCCCCTTTGAAAAGGCCTTTTTCTTCCCACTTCAACAATGTTTGCCTAATTCTGCTCCTCTTCAGGCCACATACAGAGAGGGGAAAGTTATTTATGAGCCTTTCTTCTTTGCATCTCTCTTCCCTATTCATTTTAGCTGAGTCAGGAGGACTGCTCTGCACCGAAGGTGGTGGAGCCAAGTCTGGTAGTGTATTTTAAGAGCCATCGCTTGCACAGGCTGTGGTGCTGCTCCTGTTGTTGTCTGCCTTACAAATCCATCACCACAGCTCTGCACCCTACAACAGGCTCTTCCCTCCTGGGTCCACAGCGGGTGTCACCAACCCACCCGATGGAGCTGCCACAAATTTTCTGAGCAGCCACTTCTACCAGCCAATAGATCACACTCACAAATCACTGCCTGGAAAGTCTGCATGGTATGTGGCTTCATTTTCTTTTCCATAATACGAAATCCAATCTGAAATGCACAGATTAGTTTACTAATCTGTGTAAATCCTATTAATAGCACTTACGCTGCTGTGCTCCCATTCACATTCTAACAAATCTGTTTAGACTGGGCTGGTTTTCCCTCTCCTCCTGCAAGATCTTCACACATGGTTGCAGTCATGTCTTCATGGAATAGCTAGCTAGGGACGGAAACCTGTGCTTTACAGTCATCTCTCCTATTTTAAATCCTATCCCATGGCCCAACACGTTCTGGATCAGAGCATTAGTGCTGTAAGTCACCACAGTGCCATCAAAACTAAAGGGATTATACAAATTATACAGCTTCAATGGGGAAGGGCAGAGCCCGTACCTCTCCTCTCCCTGGCATCACTGGCTTCTGCGCCTGCTCCCATCCCACCTCAGCAGCTCCCTCCTGCCCTGGGCACCTCCACTCAGATCCTAACCCAAGCACAAGCAAAGGACCTGACTGAGGGAAGGAGGCGATGGCGTCTCTGGAGCCACTGGACTTGTGCACACCAGCCCTACACACATCCCCTGTCACCTGTGTGTTTAAGGTGGCACACCTGGCACCAGGGCTTGTGACTATTGGAAGGAGCAGCCTCACTGGTAGCTGTGTGGGCTACAATCCTCCCGCCGTGCCCCAAGCTCAGTGTGGTCTCTCAAAGAGAAGGCACCCTCTGTTCTGCTATAGAATAAACCATTCTCTATTTGAAATGACAATATTTACTTTTTCTATAGTGGACTCCAGCAGCTTCCTACATCACAGTCATGGCGAGAGGGGTCAGCTCCAGGAACGGGAGAGGAGGAGAGCAGAGCTCGCATGGTTGGCTCTGACTTCCTAATCAAGCTGTGCATTAATTAGCTAATCCCCCTCCACACTGCTGTCCCCCTGTGCTTCATTTCACCACTGCCCTTGTAACCGAGCACCCTCCTGCACTGCCACAGCCTCAGCCTGGCCAGAGCTGTCTTCGTGAGGCCAGGACCATGCTGTTCCCTCGGGGCAAGCAGTCCTCTGTGCCCATGGGCCATGCTGGCATTTGCCAAAACCAGCCCTTGGGAATGGCTCTGGGCTGTGGTCACTCCTGACCTGCCCTTCCAGCACCTGCTAATGCATCCCACCCTGTGCACCCAGCAGAAGCGGATGGATGCAGGAGGAAAAGTCTCCTCGCCAGGCAAGCAGCTCCCCAGACTTTCCAGCTGGACAGCTTTCATGGAGAGTGAGACAACATGGGAACTGTACCCCCACAAAAATCCTTTCAGGTGCAAGAGGGAAAAAAACCCTACTCTAAATCACCAAAAAGAAGGGGGTAGAGTTAAAACTTCATTTGCAAAAGTCCACAGTAGGACAAACCGACTCCTGACCTCCCTGCCAAGTCATCCCTGCTCCTTGCACAAGTCTGTCAGCTGCACAACCCCGAACATCCAGCTCTCCCCTCATCCCAGGGCCCAGCAAGACTCCGAAGTGCTTCCACAAAGCTCAATAAAAAGGCTGAGCTTGTGGTGCTGAGCCAGCTCCAGCACAGCCCTGACTACATTTCAAATGGTTTTTCTACTAGAGGGTTAAGCAAACAGCTCAAAGGATTCGTGGCTCCTCTCCTTCCTTCCCCACAGCCCAACTGCATCCACTTCCCATCCAAAAGTGCCTGGATTTTCTCTCATCACTGTAGAAACTTTTCAAGGTCAATACAGCTTCACTTTCTCCTAGTTTCTCCTAAAATTGTTTTATGTCTTTAATTACCTGACTAATTCCTGCTCATTTGCATGAATGTTAGCTCAGGAATTGTTTGTAGTTCCGCAGTGCTGTGGAAGAAATGTTTTAAAAGTATTACCCACACTCAAGAAATCCTCTCCAAATTCTCTTTCACAAGGGGTTCTTACTTGTTACCTGTGTTAAAGCCTGCCTGTGAAGCAGCCGTTTGTTTCTAGACCTTTAATCTCTTCATAAAGGTGCCTGTTGTGAGATATTAAAATGCCAGAGATGTAAATAAATAAATAAAAAATAAATAAAATAAAGAAGAGGAATTTTTAGAGAGAGCCAACCAGCCAAATACAATATGTGGCCAGACAGAATCAGAAGTGCTGGCTGCAGTACAAACCCAAGAGGCATCAGATGAACCGCCCCAGCCACAATGGGTTCACCAGCAAAAGGAATGTAGAAAACAAAATGGGGGGAAGACACCCCCCTCTCCTCCTCTGCCTTCCCCCAAAGACTATCGGACATGGCTGGTGCCTCCGGTGCATTCTGGAAGGGCAAATAAGGACTCGCTGGCCGGGAAGTTCTGCCTTCAGTGTTGTGCCTGCCTGACCCTGTGCAGACAGACCTCATGGAAAGTGATGCTTAAATACTATGAGTTAGAGCAGGGGAACACCCCCTCGCAGCCCTTTTGTATGTGCATTGAGGTCCTTTGTAAAATGAGTGTGATTGCTATCACAGAATCACAGAATCCTAGGGGTTGGAAGGGACCTCAAAAGATCATCTAGTCCAACCCCCTTGCTGCAGAGCATCACGCACCAGTGGCTGGAGACCTTGTTCCAATGCCCAGCACTGTGTGCTCACAGCCAGCCACGCTCATCTGTCCTGCACCCACTTTGTTCCTCTCCTCAAACAGCTCTTTCCTCTTGGATGTGTTTATAGGGACAGCCACATTCCTCTCTCTCACCTCTGCCTTTACTGGGCTGCCTAACCAAGCTCTGCCACAGGTGGGCTTGCAAAGGGTTCCTTGTTCTGGTATCAAAACCTGTATCACATCACAGAATCACAGAATCACTTGAGTTAGAAGGGACCTTAAAGCTCATCTAGTCCAACTCTCCTGACATGGGCAGGGACATCCCCCACTAGACCAGGTTGCTCAGGTCCCCATCCAACTTGGCCTTGAATGTCTCCAGGGACGGGGAATCCACCACCTCTCTGGGCAACCTGTTCCAGTGTTTCACCACCATCACGGTGGTGTTTTACCACCCTCACCCTGCCATGAGCTGAGATGTAGCATACCCTGGAAGAGCCCCACTGGTGTTGTACATCCTGCTACTTAAGGAGGTCATGAGTCACCTTCTTCCTATTGCTCGCAGTCCTTGAATGAACAGGCAGGAGACCTCAGCTCCTGGTCTGCCAGGAGGATATGTCCAAAAGGTGAACTTAACTCACAGCTGCTCTTCAAACCCTGCCCAAGGGCGGCCCCAGGAGCTTTGGCTGCTCGTGGTGGGGCAGTGTCAGGGCTCACAGCCTCTGCCTGTCCCCATGCTGGAGGCTGCTGCCTTGCTGTGGTCTTGGCAGGAGTAGCAGTGTGTCCTCTCCACGGCCACCGCAGAGTACATCCTGGTGTACTGATTTACTCTGCAGTAGCTGGTGATTTCAGCTATAAGTCAGGTTACAAATGCAGTTGCTAGACTGCTCTCATGCCTCTGCTGTGGAGGACAAAGATCCTTTTGGAAGGATAAGACGCGCAGGCAAGAGAAGTCACTTCTTAAACCTGAATTTTCCAGCCTGACTCATCCCAGAATTTAGCTCCACAAATTCAGGGTTCAGTTTCCACTACAAAGTTTGGTGCTGATTCCTGCAAGTCACTGCAGCACCTCGTGCTTCCACCCAGCACTCGCCAGGGAGGTGCAGTGGTGCTTCACGGTTCAGGGGCACAGCGTCTGGGAGGTGGTGGTGCTGCAGGGAATATCAGCGTTGCCTGGTGTAGGTGTGCTCTGGGGCTAGTGAAGAGAGTTTCCTTCACACCAGCCCTGCAAAAACCTTTTCCACCTACCTGGAGGATGAACTTTCTACCATGGAACTGCCTCTCCTCGATCTCCAATGCTGAGTTGCACAGGACCCTGTCTTCAGGGGAACCTCCATGTGTCACAGTGATAAAACTCACTTTCAAATGAATTGTAATAGAAGAATTTAAAATGGGCTCCTGTGTAAAGGACCACAAGTCCTGGCCCTTGGTAAGTGCAGGCATTAACACCAGGAAGCTGCCAATCACTCCTCACACGCAGCCTGCAGCTTCAGAGGTCCTGCTGAGGTTTGCATGTGTGGAAAGAAGCTACAGGAGTGCCAGCAGCTGCTGTGACCACGCTGACCATAAAGCCCTGGCACTCTTTGGAAAGTGATCTTGTTAAAAAAGAACACTAAACCCACATCTTTTGTGTCATCCTCTTGCTCAGCCACACAACTTCTCCAGGCCCCCATCTATTGCATTTAGTAACAAAGATCAGCATCTACTATCATGATCTTACCTCAAGAAGTACAACCCCAAGTGGACTCACGGATGCGCTTTGGGAGTAACCGGAATTGCCGAAAAGCTCCCAGAATTGAAGGGACTTCATCGGTATGAAAAGAGCTGAAGAAAAGGGGAGGGGAGAAAAGTACAGCTGGTAGCTTAGACACTGTGAACTGATCCACTTGAGGCACAAAGGACATTAAAGGGAACTGAAACTCGCATTTAATGAATCTGAGAGCCAGCAAACCTATGTCTGATTAGCCCACAAGATTCACTGACACAAAATATCATGGAGGTCAAGAGCTTGTCACCAAAAGTGTGGAAATACACACACCTACTCCTACCTACACACACTCACACACCTATGTGCACACACCTATGGTCTCTCAGGGCTGGAAAGGACTTGACAACACCATTCGGTCTTTTCCCCAGCTCCAAGACAAGATCAAATAGACACCGGTGTTTTCTGACAGATGATTGCCTAGACCTGTTTTTAACAAAGAATCTCCCACCTCCCCAGGCAATTTATTCCAGTGTTTCCTTTCCTTCCCCAGCTTTATACACACACACACACACACACACACACAGATATACTTATCTCAGAAGCTGAGCAGAGCAGTCTCTGATGACTTACACATCAAAAGGCTGTTAACTCATTTCTCATGGCAAGATCTTTATTGCGAATGATGTACGAGCCCAAAAGATCCCAACCTGACCTGAGATGACAGGTTGAGCTTGGGGGACCTGCAGATGGGCTAAAGAGGAAAATGAGAAAGGAGGAGGAAATTAATTCCTTTCCTTATTAATCCATCAGATCTGATCTGCTGATAAAAGAGAGACCAGCTTTTGTATACTCCATTTTTAGACTCAAACATTAATTTCTGGTGGTTTTGGTAAAATAAATACCCTTTTGGCTTCCTCAGCAGAGATGCTGTCCTGTCAAACTTAAGTAAGGCAAAGGAGGGGATGAGGAATGAGGCTGTGCAGCTGGAATATGCAAATGGCAGGATGGAGAGTAGCACTTTTCCAGCCTGCCCTGGATATCTATTACCTCCACTTTTGGACTGACAATGCACCAAATGTTTCATTGCCTGGGGCCTTACAAAGCCAACCGGCTTTTTTAGCTGAAAGCACTAATGTAGAAAGGCAATTGGGAATTAATTATTTAATGTGGTTCTCATTGGTAGAAAGCTTCTACCCCTCCTGCATCTCAGCTACCATTATACATATGTTGCTTTCTTCAGCCTACAGTGATTAGTCAGCAGCAGAAAATTCCCACTTACAATGAACTCCATTTAAATCGACAGATTTGCACTCAATAACTGAGAGCTCAGTTCAGGCCCAGGCTGGGAAAACTTCCTTTGTGACTGAAACCATAGACACATCTCAGTATTTCCAGTTCTGAAAATCAGCCGTCTCATACCTGCGCTCCCAACCCCTCTCTTTGACAGGCAGCAGCAGATTATTCCTATTTAAAAATTAAAATATACACAAGTAGCCCTATTAGTAGGAAATCGGAAGGAGCTCCCTTTCATGTGGCTGTTTGGATGCCTGGCTGGAGCAGGCAGAAAGGTGTATCCTGAGCCCGCACCGCATGTTGGTTCAGCTCCAGCTTCTCAGGGATTCTCAAGATAAGCATCTATTTCATAGATTTCATCTATTTCATAGAGCCTTTTTAGTGAGGACCTGTGTAGGAGCAAACTGGCCTTTTGAAGATCTCTCTGCAACAGCTGCATGCCAGAAACTCCCATCCGAGTTACTTTAAGAACTGAAGAATCAGGCCCTGTGTATTTAAAAAAATAATATTGCAAAATAAGATTGTGCAGTGGGGCTGAGCAGGGGCATGAACTTACTCTGTCAGGCACAGTATATGGGAAAATGGTACCTTCTTCCCTGTAGTCACCACCTCGGAATCATCCCGGAGGAAGCCCTGCCAGGATCCTACCAAACTTCAACGTAGTGAATGACACCAGGAATTCATTTAATGTAACATGTTGTATATTTCCAAACACACAATATATTGGGTTTGCTTTTTTCCAGCTCTTCAGATGAAAGAAATACAACCGTACAGATGTGCTTTTCTAAGATCTGGTGGCATGAAACCTGAAATACCCCAGCAAGATTCAGGAGCGAGAAGTTTTAATCACCATGGAAGCACGACGCTTTTGAAGGTCTATGAAATTATATACCCCTGCTCTGAGGAGTGTAAACCTATCCGCCTGGGCAGATCTGCTGATAAAGAGAGACAACTCATTTTCTCCTGGAAAGCTGCGTTATATGTTGTTTGAAAAAATAATCAGTCATTAGAGACAGGTTTATGCTGGGAAGAGAAAGAAGGAAAAAAAACAACCAAACAGTGCTGGGAGGGCAAAAGCATTGCCTTTGTGTAAGTGACTTGCTGGAAATTCAGGAGGCAGAGGAGGAGACAGGCTGAGCATCTCCCAGGGCCAGACAGAGCGAAGCCAGCGACGATGGAGGCATATGGAGACCCACCCAGGGCGCAGACAGAGCCGAGGACCCCCAGACCTCGGCTTACGCACAGTGACCTTTCCCCTCTCTAAAATTTCAAAGCTGGCGTTGCCGGCGCTGAACAGACTGTGTGCCATATGTAACATGACCTCAGCTCTGCTCTGCCAAGCCACTGATGGCATCACTAATGAGAGGTGAAAGGTCCCTTTCTCGCAGCTTGCTCAGAAACCCAGTGAGGCGGCGGGCGCGGGACGGGCCCCCCGACCCTGATCCCCGCAGGCTGCCCCGCCGCAGGGCCCAGCCACCCTCCCGAAATCACACGTGCCCCCATCCAAAGGGTTGATGGTGCCTCTTCCCTCAGCCCAACCGCAACCTCACAGTCCCCCGGCAATGAAAATGTTTGTGCAGTGCCCGAATGCAAAGCGTGTAGGCAAACAGAGCCCTGTACGTAAATCCTGTCCCCAGTCCCTGCTGCCACCCTGCCACCACTTCCCCCCCCCCAGCAACACCTTCTCCAGGCACCGGATGATGCCCTTTGCATCGCCCAGGTGCACAAGATGGGTTTGGCCTTGAAGGTGGTGCAGGGGGAGGGAGGGGAGATTTGGTTTGCACCCCCACACATGGCAGCAGCAGGGATGAGGTGGCTGAGCCTTGGTGGGGACCCTACGGGAGGGTGGGGGGCCTATAGGGCCACCTCGGGGTCCTCTTCCCAGACCGGGCAGTACCAGCAGGAGTGGTGGGGGGCTCTGACATTCCCATTCTAAATCAGCTTTTTTTTTTTTCTGTTTTTTTTTTAAGTTTGTTTTGCACAAAACCCATAGCAATGTCTTGCAGAAAAAATCAAACGTGGCACTGCCCTTTTTTTCTTTTTCTGTTTTTCTTTTTTTTTCTTTTTTTCAAAAATAGAGACTTTGGAGGTTGGTTGTTTTTTTTTTTTGCAGGTTTCCTGGAGTATCCAGCTCCTTCTGTCCCAGGCATCACCTAAGGAAGGGATGGAGGGGACTCACTCACACGCCACCCCTGAGCACCCATCTTCCTGCCCTGGGCACGTGTGGGGGAGGCCCGTGTGCAGGAGGGTGGGTGGCACTGATGTGTGTGGGTGCACGCATGGGTGGGTGGGGGTGTGCACAGTGTGCGTGTCCACAGGTGAGTGGGTGCACGCACAGGAGGGCAGATCCGTGCACACGGGGTGTGCAGGGGGGTGTCACGGGTGGCCGTTGCAGTGCCAGCACAGGTGCATGTGCACACGCCGGTGGTGGGTGCAGGGGGGCGGCTGGGTGCCCCCCAGAGTGCGCGCACACGGGTGGGTGCTGCGGTGTGTGCACGGTGTTGATGCTGCCCCCGGGGACCCTTCGACCCTCCCCGCCCCCAGACATCCGCGGGCGGCCCCTCCGCGCCTGCGCTTTGTCCCACGCGGGACCCCGCAGTCGCC
>VZRW01000422.1:293238-307842 GCA_013398125.1 Aegotheles bennettii
GCGCCCCCCCTCGCCCCCTGCCCTCCTCGGCTCCAGCCCAGATCCCGCCGGGCTTCCTGCGCCGCGACCCTTGGGGGGGCATGGCCGGGGCCGTGGGGCACCTCCCGCCCTCCGGGCAGGACCTAACGCGGCTCCGTGAGAGCAGGGCGCAAAATCCGCGCTCGGACGCGCAAACCGCGCGGGTGGGCGCGCACCTGCGTGTCTGTGCGCATCCACCGACCGCGGGCGGAGCCGGGGCGCAACCCCACGTCGGGTGGGGCAGCGACAACGGGCCCGGAGCCGGGCCCCGCGGGGACCTGGGGGACGGGACGGGACCGGCAGTGACCCCAGGTGCAGCCTCGCCCTCTGCCCCACCGGGGGGCCCTCCTCGCCCTTCCCGGGGGACTCACTCAGCCCCGCCGTGATCCGCCACGAAGCAGCGCAGCCCCCGCACCCCAGCTCCTCGGGCAGGAAGGGGGAACCCCCAGGGAAATGAGGGCGATTTTTAGAGTGGGCAGCCGGGGGCTCTGCGCCCCGGGGATGGATAAGCTCCAGTTCCTTTTTTTTTTCCTTTCCCAAGCCACGGGCTCGGTGAAGAGGAAGGATAAATAATTGCTCGGGGCTCCAGCCCTGCGCGGCGGGAAAGCCAAGCAGAGACCCGCAAACCAGGGGTTATTTTCAAAGCAAACAGCGCAGAGGCCGCTTCATGAGCGCAGGCAACAGCAGGGCTGACTCTTGGAGGTGGGGGGCAATGGGGGAGCTGCCAGGAGGTGTTCTCCTCGCCCAACTCCCCCCGCCCCAGCGCAGACCTGCGGGCCGCGGCTGTTGCCAGGCCCGGCGGCTGCGGAGGGACCGCGCAGCAGTGCGCGGGGCTGCGCACGTTGCGCCCTGCTGCCCCCCACCCCCCGTCCCCGGCCGCAGAGCCCTGCCCACGCTCCGACCCTCCGTTTCCCTGACAGGGAGAGGGACGGGGTTGCCAACAGGCGGCTGGTGGCAAGGAGGGATGGAAGATGCTGAGGGACCCCCCTGGAAATAACCCCCGGGCGGGGAAGGGGCCAGCGGGCAGGCAGGACCAGGGAGCCCCTGGAGCTGAGCCAGGCGCAGGTCGCTGAGCTCTCCTCGATTAGGCTTGACCTCGCAGCAAGCTTTTCACAGCAAAGTCAGCCTGGGGAGGCAGCCCGGGGCCGTTTCTCACCTCGCTCCGCTTTGTATTTCCACCGGCAGGAAGGAGTTAATCTGCTCCCCCCCTGCTCCTGCTCACCCCCCAGGACAGATTTCAGTGTGTCCAGGTCAGCCAAAAAAAGGGGAGGAAATGGAGAACAGCGGAATGATTAATTCTACCTGCTTTTCCCATGAGTGATCACCTGCTTTCGGGGTCATGAATAGCAGGTAGCTCTCCCGGTCTCCAGCTCTGAGAGGCTCATTTGTTTGGTGACAGCTGAGTGACAAGACCTGAAATCCGAGCCCTCAACTTTGCCTGATGTGTGGATAAAACCCTGGATGTTCCCTCAAACATTTCAGGAAATGAAAGTTGTAACGCGATCCCTCGTGCGCCCACATCTCCCCCAGCAACACACAAAAGCTCAAAGGAACCTTCTCGGATTAAATTCAGCCTGGAGAGGATGGAAGGAAAATGGAGAGCAGGCTGAGAAAGCTGGAACTGGCAGGCTTTTCTTCAGCACTTATTGGAAATGTCTGTCCAAAGCAGGGATTTAGAAAGGTCACCTCTACTGTAAGCGCCTCTTCCTCCGGCAGAGCCAGCCAGGCAGCCGGCTTCTCCTGGCCTACCTCCACGCTGGGGGCAGCCAGAGAGGGGGGTGACACTTAGATTCCCTGGGAAGGAAATTCAGTGAATGAAAACAAATGCCCAAGGGGGAAGCCAGCCCCCTCCTCTCTCCTCGTTTCATTTCTCGGGTCACTCTGAGCCAGCGTTGTGCCGAGCCGCCCGCTTGCTCTGCCCCTGCTGGACTCCCCACTGCCCCCCGACCCCACAGAGGGGCAGGTACAGCCCTGCTCTGAGCCCCTGCAGCCCTGGGCCATGTGCTGGCAAATCCCCCGTGGCGAGGAGCAGATGCTCACTCAGCTGATGGATTTAAACGCGACATTTCCAGGCCTGGCTACCCAAAGCTCGTGCACCCCCAGCTACAGAGCCAAGATCACAGAATCACAGAATCCTAGGGGTTGGAAGGGACCTCGAAGGATCACCTAGTCCAACCCCCCTGCCAGAGCAGGGTCACCTAGAGTCCATCACACATCCAGTGAAGGAGACTCCACAACCTCTCTGGGCAGCCTGTTCCAGTGCTCTGGCACTCTCACAGGAAAGAAGTTCTTCCTGATCCCGGAGCAGCGACGTGGTTCAGAGACCTTTGTGCTCTGTATCTTCACAAACCAGGGCTCTCAGCCAGCCATGGAAGCTTCATTTTAAGCAGACAGGTTTGGAAATGTTGGCAGCTGGAACCAGGCAGGGTGCGTGGGACGAGTGGGATCGGGCCGAGGCATCCGGACTGCCTCCCTCCCGGGAGATGGTTTTATGGAGCAGCCTGTCTCTAGGCAGCCAGCGGCTGCTTGTGCTGTCACCCAGCCTGAAGATAAAGTACTATTTAACAATTGTTTGACTATTACTGAAGTGCTTCGGACTCTGCAGATGTGTAAAGAAAACAGCACATGCCCCGAGATAACTCTTCACCTTTGAGCTTCTGCCCTACTCCTGCTTTTCTCCGGAGAGCAGCTCACGGACACTGCACAGGCACAGGTGGGAAATGTCCCTGCCTGCCCACCCAGTACACTTTGCCATGGGTGATTTTGCACCCGAGGAAGAGCTCCCTGTGGGGTGACCCTGCTGAAGGCTGGGACTCCATACGCTGCCTTCAGAGGCAGGTGCTTTAACTGCCTGGGGCACAGGAATGTTGTTAGCAGCAGCAGAGCAGCAGAAGTGCAGCCACCACAGTGCTGAGCCAGCCTGGCTGCAGTGAGCCACCTTCAAGGGTGGGTTTCACTGCTCCTGCTGGGGCCAAGGCTGTCGGGTTCTCTGAGCACACCAGGTGCTGTGTGGGGAGCAGAGGCCGGATCTGCAGGAGCTTTGGTTCAGCTCAAGTGCACAAAGTAACCTGAGACACTGTCATCACCTGGACATAGACACAGTTTTAGATATGGAAACGGGCAAAAATTTGCTTTAATCTTTAGGTGGAGAGAGCAAATTACTGGCTCCTCATAGATTATCAGCACTTGCCCCAACAGTAGCCTGGTGCAGGCTGGAAAGAGCTCCAGGCTGAATCCTCATCCATTCCCATACCACCCCAGCTGGACTTGTCACCAAATGCAGAAATGTTTCTTCTCTCACTGTCATTTCTGGCATTTGCTCCCACATCCCCAAATTTTAAACAGAGGTTGAACTTTCTCTGAAGTATATAATCCCAAACCTAATAATGAGGTTAAAGAGGCAGATTTAGTTCAATTACAATTTCCTGTTTTCACTTGCCCAATGCATCCGGAAAATGTCCCCATGGGCAGAGTGGCTCCTTCCCATCTCTGCTTCATCTTCTCATCCACAGCCTAGCTCTGCCAGGGAGCAGGGTACAAGATACAAGAGCACGATACAAGATATAGAAAATCCTCACTCCTTCTTCTCAGGATGGAAGAACGGGGANGTGCTTTGGTACTGTGCCATACCTGCTCAGGCTCCGGTGGCTTTCAGCCACAATACAAGATACAGAAAATCCTCACTCCTGCTTCTCAGGATGGAAGAACGGGGAAAAACTCATCTTTTTGTGATTTAAGGGTGGAAAAGCTATTAAGCTAATAGCTGGAGTGTGTATCAGCCCTCTTGTACATGAGGGGAAACTGAGACCCAGGGAGATGACAGACCTGCTGAAGGACAGAGCAAGGTCAGATGATGCGGCTGGTGCTCCGCGTGCCCACGCTGTCTCCCGTTATAGTCCCCAAAATAAGTCATCACAGCTTATCATTATGTAATACAATATTCCTAATAACACAAGACAAAACCAATTGACTAAAAAACAATGCCAAATGAGGCTTGTGGCTAACACTCCCTGAAGAAATTGTCTCTTTTCTAGAATTGGGGAAAAAGAAAACAAAACCCAAGCAAATTAGAAACAATTGAAAAATGAAATCACATCTGCAAACCATCAGGGTGCTTCTCCTGAGCCCCGAAGGATGCCCGTCCCCCTCCGCTGCTCCTGCTGCCCTGTTCAGAGTGGTCGGTGCCATGGGGACCTGCAGTGCTGCCCATGCAGGCTCAGGAGGGGTTTTGCAGCAGTGCCAGCGCTGTGGATGGGCACGACCTCCATGTGTGCTTTGTTCAGCATCAGCAGAAGGGCTGTGTTACACTAGAACAAACCAGAGATGTTTTTAGGGGGTTAAGATCTTCATCTGCCTAATCTGGTGGAGCTGACGGGGAAGCAGTGAGAGAAAGAGTGCAAGAGGGAGGGACCACCAGCTTAAAAACCACTGTTCCCTTCCTGGGAGCCCTCCAGGGCTGGGCAGAGGCGCTGGCATGAAGGAACCACAGAACTTGTCCAAGTGCTTGGCCATGGGCTGCTTGGTTCCCTGTAGCCAGGAGCTGCCTTCTGCCCACCTCGGCAGGGCTTTGCCTGCCTCACTCCTCTGCTGGAGCAGAACCAGGAGATGGGAATGGTGTGTGGGCTCAGCAGTGCTCGGCTGCAGGGGACACTTCTGTCCCCCCACACAGTGGTTTCCAACCTGCCAGCACACAGGATTGTTGGCAGTTTGTGCCACATCCCTTTGCAGCAGAGCTGAGGTGGGGATGCCCTGGCCTCCTCCACGCTACCCTGGGTGTTTGGCAGCTCCCCTGGTGTACAAGGGGGAAGCACATGGTGGTTTTACACTGCTGGGACAGCTCAGGCTGTGACACACATCACTGCCATCCCTGTGGGAGGGGAGGATGCTGAGACTTGAGATGGGAGGAATCTCAGCTGGGAGAAGTGGCCCTCAAACCAATGTCCCCAAAGGCCCAGGAGATGCTTGACAAGGAGATGGGAGTATTTCTTGGAGGGAAGAGCACAGGCAAAGAACATGGAGACACTGGACCTGGGCTGTCCCCAGGAAACATGGTGCCTAACAAAGTGAACACACGTACTCAGTGCAACACGTTGGCCAATAAGCTGATGCCACCCTGGGCATGTTCCAGCCCCATCTATTACTTTTGTGTGTAGGATCTGCTCCTGGGGCCTCCGGGTCTGAAGGGTAACTTGGAGGAGGTTTAAAGAGCATACAGGAGGACATGAGAAGGGGAGCTGCAGGCTGTTTGCTCAGGGACCCTCACCACTGCTTTGCCTCTGAGCTCCCCAGTGCCTGGGCTGGAGGAGACCTTCAGCAATGGGGCTCTGGGGCTCTGCTGCTGGCCTGCTCAACCATCACCAGCCTGTGGGAACTTGGTACCAGGGTGGTGGGGGACAGTGGTGTGGCCACAGCCCATGAGAGCAGATGTGATGATCACAGCGAGGATGGTCAGCAGCTGGTCACCCCCATTGCCCCACTCTGGCCTGCGGCCATTCATGGCCTAATTCAAGCCTGAAAGGGAGGTGGATGTTTTAGCAGGGAGGAGAATCAACCCCTTACACTGTGATGACTTTCTGGGAGATGTTTAGCAGGCTTGGTCTGGTCTCATGGCACACCAGATGTCTGATCAGCTCATCACAGCAGTCCCTTCTGGTTCATGGATGTGTCAAATTTGAGCAGGAAAAGATGTGATGTGACATGGTCTGAAGGCATCAGTACAAGGGAGATTTCTTAAAATTCTCTAAACCAGAAGGAAAAGAGATAAAAGGAGCAAAAGTTGTGAACAGGATGAAGACATAAGGTTTTCCCACAGCAAAGGGGAGTTCAATGTCTGCACGATGGTTCCCACACCACTGCAGGGTTAACTTCAAACCTAAAATGTTTTCCAAAAGACACAGTCTGACTGGCACGGTGACTTTTCGTGCCAGGTCCCAGTGACATCCCCGAGCCCCAGTGTGGAGGTCAGATGGGTGCATTCAGTCCCTGCTGCCCCGTCCACTGGGGTGGCACACGAGGGGACTGCCCTGTATGGCATAGGACAGGACCCCTGTGTCTGTGCCAGCTGCAGCACGTGCTGTCCTTGGGCGCCCGAGTCGCTGAATCTGCACCCCGCGCTGCTCCTCTGGGTGATGTTTTGGGGGCTTTGCTTTGCTCAGGATGCCTCCCTGTCCTCATCCCTCTCTCCTGCCAGGGTTATGTAGCCACAGCTATTTGCTGATGGCCTCCGCGGAAACCGTATATCCTGCCTTTGCAATCGGAGACAAGGTGCCCACGCAGCTGCCAGATTTGAAAGAGGAGCTGGCAGGAGGGGAAGAGGCCAAAACGGGTGTGCTGAGGGAGGGGGGAATCACACCCACCCCGAACTGGGGCCCACTCCATCCTCATAGAATCACAGAATCTTAGAATCATAGAATCATTATGGTTGGAAGGGACCTCCAGGGTCATCAAGTCCAACCTTTATCCCATCGTATTGCTGACCATTAGACTATTAGAGCATGGTCTCCTCACCTAGAGAAGAACCACAGTGGGATGGGGGAAAAAAAAAGCCTATTTGCAAGAAATCTCTGAAGGCAACATGCAAGAGGCCGAGGGCTGAGGCCAGATTTAAATTGAACCTCCTGCCCAGTGATCCATGAGGAAGGCTCGGCTACTCAAACAATGAGCAGGGAAAGAAAGCTGAAATGATGGTCACCAGGAGAACCTGAAACCCGCGGTGGGGAAAACAAATAAATACGGTGAGCGGAGCCTTCCCTATCCCAGCTGAGGCAATCTGTGCTTATGCAACCCTACCCAAGGCTCCCTATCTCTGTGTACAATCTGGGCTGATAAGATTGTTCTCTGCTGAAAATCAAAACCACAGGGATTCCAGGCGGCTCAGCCGGAGTCAGATTGTCCACCTGAACACCGGGGCACTTTCATGTGGAAAAATAATCACACGGTTATTTTGCTGAAATAAGGAGAAGGGGGGAGAGAAAGAGGTCCTTGGATGGTTTGGAGGAGAGAGCTGCCCCGGCGCTGGATGCCAGCAAAGGCCACCATCCCAAGGGCGAGATGTCCCCGTGGGGTGATGATTGCTGTCTGAAGCCCTGTCTTTGAAAAGCAATGGGATCTTGCCCAAAGCTGACTCTATTTTAGTGAAAACTCCTTCTTTTAGGGCCCAGGGACTTGCAATGGGCATCTCTGATGCAATAAGCTCACAAAAAAAAAAGAGTCAGGCGAGTGATGGTGGAAGCAGTCATTGCCAGCGAGATGTAGGGCGCTTTTAACATTGTTTGGGTGGAACAGTGTATGATTCATATCTACACCAAATGGGAGACAGAGTACATAAACATATCATACCCATATCCATGTATATATAGAGATAAATACACTTGACAGAGCTACTCGGTAGAACGGTTCACCTGATAAGCCATTCCCATGAGCAAGAAGTGCAGCATTAGATCCATGTTTGCCGTTATAAAGTAGACATTGTTGGTTTTGTTTCTATCAGAGTTCAAAAAGCCATGTTTTCAGGCGTCTGCCTCAGATCAGATCCTCTCTGCTCTGAATATCAGATCAGTCCTTCTCTCAAGACAAAACTTGTTACCAAATCCTGGCCAGGAAAAGATGTTATTTTGGAAAAAAATAGTAGCGAGGGACTGTTTGGTGATGCTGGAGGTGGAACCTCCTTCCACTGAGATGTGAATGGGATGGTCAGATGCTGTGACCTGCATCAGAAGCAGGAGCATGAATGCCCAACTGAAACAGCGTTTGGGTTTATTTGGTGCATTTAGCACCAAGTACCAACTCTTTGTAAGGTTTAAATGCTGCTGAGCGAGTATGGATAGCAGAAATGTCCACTGGGATATTGGATGAGACTGGAGAGCTGGGGTCCCAGCACCCTGCCAGATCCCTAAACCAGGAACAGAGACCCAAGTGAAGAGCAGTTTTAAGCACTACACCCATTCCCATGGCTCTTGCTCAGCTGTTGTGGCTTCTCAGTTGGCGTTTCCCTGGGGAGTTTGTGGTTGGTTTTCTGTCTCTCTTTGCTGAAGGAATAAAATGTGTGAGTGAGAAGGGGATTAGCTCAAGTAGGGTCTACGGGCCTGGGTGTGTTTGACTGGGTGGGCTCATCTGGACATGTGCTGGTGTCACCTCAACAGATTGGCTTGGTTAAAAATGAGGAGTCACTGGTCCTCCTGCTCTAACATCCCTCCCCATCCCTGAGGTCCCTCTAGCTACAATTGTGATAATGCTGATTAAAAAAGAAATCTGTGCAAAACTGTGTTTGCAGATGGAACAGATCCTTTTAATCTTGCAGAGGTACCATGTTCCCACAGCCACTGCCAACCCATGGACTGCTGTGCAGGCTATGTTGTGTTTCTGCATGCACACACAGACACACACAGTTATTTGGGTGACTGTGCTGAGAAACAAGGTCCTTCAGCCCTGCCCATGGGCAATGCATCCCACAGTGGCCATCCTTCTCCAGTGCTTGGTGTTCCTGGCAAAGCTTATGTGAAATGAAACTGCCTATAATTTTCTAAAATTCCTTAATCCTGCTTATTTTCTCCCTTTCCCCGAGAGATCGGAAGCCGCAGTGGTCTCCTCAAGCCCACCCACTAATTACAAGACATGAGCTCAACCAACTGCTGGCCAGAAACAACATCACGGGACCAAACACCAGTAACCAACACCGCTCAGATTTTAAACTGAAGGCTCACAGCGAACGGCTTGAAAGCAAGTCACAAAGAGCTTGGCAACAACACACCAGCCAAATGAAAGAAAGAAGGAAAATATTCTTTTTTCCTTGCTCCTGCAGCAATCCTGACTTCCCCTGGGCCACCGACCAGCTATGCTGATGTCTGAGTCCTGCTCGCCTGTCTCCCCCCAGGATGCTCTCTCATCTCCATCTGAGTGCCAGTTTTTTTCCAAATTTGACCTGATTATCTCCCAAATTTGCTTGAAAAGGTCAACTCCTTAAGCAGTGCTGGAGAGAATGGGAGTTTCTAGCAGGGGGGTGGCATTTAGCAGAGAAAAATCTTCTCTCCAGAGAAATCAGATCAGACAGAACCCCAAGGATGCTGGGCTAAAAATAAAGCCTGAGCTCACAGGGTGGTTGTAGGATGGGAGCAGAGGCTATGGTGCATCTCTTGTTATATTCTTAGCAGGCACAACTGAAGAGATTGGTATAAATTTGCTGGCATAAATCAGTATAGTTCATGGAGGAATTATTTTTTTTTTTAATTCTATGTTCATGTTGACTTTTTTCCAGCAATTCAGGTTCCTTCCCTAAATCCCTGTGGTTTGTGGTTGCATTTTGTCCAGGCTACCTGATTTCTTGGACTGCTTGCTTCTCTTTTTTTTCCCCCCCCATTTGCAAGTAACAGACACGTGCAGCCTCTTGCACCCCAAAAAGTCCCTCTGCCCCCTGAGCGAGGAGGGGGCTTCCCTGCTCCAGACCTTATCCCTGCATCACGCACAGGATTTCCACCAAGCACCCTGCTCCGGTGTGGGTTAGGAATAATGCCCCAAGCTCTTCTGCTCGGGGGGGGAGGGACATAAAATCATGAGGGTTGGTGGGGTCCCAGGCGGGGGATACACCAGGGAGAGGGGTGCTCTGCCTGATGCCCGATCTGTGGAGTGTGAGTGTGAGTGTGAGCGTGCAGGACCGCAGCTCCCGGCGTGGCTGCGGCGCGTTTCTGGGGCTGTAGTGCCACCTGCTGTCACCACCGCCTTGTGCTGGGGACCCTCCTGGCTCCTTGGGCACCGCGGCCCTGGGCACACCAAGGGACAAACCCGTGTCTTTTCCCCCCTCTCCTCCCCGCTCCCCCCGTTCTAAGGATCGGGGCAGAATTGCTTGAAAAAAACAAGTTAAGCAAGAAAAAGGCAGCGGAAGAAAAGCAGCGTTGGGTTAAAGGGATGGAGCAAGAAGCACCCACGGGTCTGGATGGGGCACAGGGATGTCCCCACACTGTCACAGCACTCACGGTGGACTCTAGCACCCTGCAGGCATCACTTCTTATCTCCTTCTGGAGAGCTGGCCTCTTGCTTCCTTCCGTGCTTAAGCAGGTCCCTTAGGAGTTTTAGTCAGTGTTACCCTGAATTATCGCTGCTCCTCCACTGGCTTTGTGAAAAACCTGGGTTTTTCCCCATGTTGGCTTGCTGGTGTGGCCCAGAGCAGGTTGCCCAGTCCCACCTCTCTGATTCAAGCTCCTTTCAGCTTAAAAAGTCAAGCGTCCCCTCCTGCGTCTCCCATCATTATCAGGAAACTCTCAGTGAGGAGAGTTTGTGTGGCCTGCAGAAAAGCCCAGAGGAGATGCCATTGCCTCTGTTTATGGTGAAAAAAAGATAGAAACCTAAAGAAGTAAATAAAAGGGGGGAAAAAAAAGAAAAATAAAAGAGCAGGGAGATCATAGCCTTTGAAAATTAAGCATTAGGGGGAAAAAAATGCTCGTGAAAGCCAGATCCAGACTGGCTGGGCAGCTTTCAGAAACAACAACTAGAAAGTTTGGAGGAAGCCAGAGACTTGCCCTGAAAATTTGCAATTCTTTGTTGAACAAGTGTTTCCATGGAAAAGCTCTGTTTACCTGTCACTCGTCTCCTCGGCTCACCGGGATGCTGTGCCATGCCCAGAGGAGAGGAGGGAGCTGATGCAGCTTCAGCAGATCTGGACACAGCTGGGAAGCCTTGGGAGAGAGCGGCGAGCCCCTGTTTGCCTCTAAATCTTCCACCTGTGAGGGTCAGTGTATGAAATGCATTCATTTCTCACAGGCAACCCACTTTTGGGAAGGGCCTGACCCTGAGCAGGTTGCAGGGTGAAGGGTGCAGCTGCAGTGGTCTAGGACTGGGGGATCTGCGTGCACAGGGACTGGTGGAGCAGTCTGCTGGGGTTTTTAGGAGAAACCTATTGGAAAAGCTCAGCAGGTCCAGCCTTGGTGTGGTCACACATCCAGAAACACGTGGACAGAAACAGGGGACTTCTGAGAGGAAAACCCCCATCTTTGAAAGCCCAGAATCACACATTGAACAACTCAATTTCCCTTTTCCCCATGAAGCAGCAGTGTGTTTCCATCAGTCCTCTGTGAGCACATCCCAGGATCCAGCCAGGATCCTGCCAGGCACAGATTTTGGAGCCAGGGAGGTGCCGCCTGCCTCTGACTTAACATTTTCTTACAGTGCCACTGGGACTGGTGGAGGGGAGCCATTAAAGGGAATAGCTGGGTTGGAAACCCACCACTTGGACCCAGACAAAATGAGACGGGGAAAGCAAAAACAAGGGGAAACTTGGCCACGGCTGCTCCTTTCACAGGCTCCTTGCGTTGGGTCTTAAGAAACCAGCCCACGGAGAGGGGGGCATGGTACTGTCTGCTGTGCCATGTCCTGGGGAGCTGGGGAAAGGGGCCAAGGAGAGACCGGATCCTGGAAAGCAGCCCATGCTGCCTGCCAGCACACACTGCCAGAGGTGGGAAGTGGAGAAAGTCATGCGTGACCTCCCCACCTCCTCCACCGCTGGCGTGGGGCAGCCCAGGAGGAGGCTGCGGGCAGCTACACCTGGGCATCTGCCTGCCCTGCACCCAGTGCTGCTTTGGGTGCTCTTCCTGCACAGGGCAAGGGGGTTTGGGGCCTTCACCATTCTTTGAACCTCTGGTACTCAAGGTTGGTGCATCACATGCCCCTCTTGGCTGCATCCTTTCTTCCTTGCCCCATCGCCACATGTTCCCTGGCTCTCTGGAATCCCTTTGCTACTGCTCCAGAGCCCGGCACCCTCAACATGCTTGATGGGGACTGTCACTTTTTCTGTGTTATCTCCAGCCCTGGTTTTGGTGGGAGCCTGTCTGCAGCAGCTGCAGTAATGTCATTTATGAGGCTGTGCTGACAAATGCCAGCCAAGTCTGAGGTGGGGATGTGTCTTGATCCTCCCACACCACCCATCTTGATGCTCGAGTGCGTGTTTGGGATTTGGGATTCAGCCGTCATTAGGGTCCTGTCTGGTCCTTATCCCTGGCCCCTTCCCCACCTTTCCTTTCCCCCTGAACATTTTAAGTGCCTCTTCAGCACACCCCGCTCCAGTGTCTCATCTCAACAGACCCAGCATTCACTGTGTGCCAAACTGGCAGGCAGCTCACTTTCCTGGCACGTGGCCTCCTGGCTTCTTGTCCAGACCTATTTCTTTTATTTTTATTGTTTTATTTTCCCCTGTCTTTAAAATTCACCATTGGTTTTTATTAGGTGACCATGGACTTGCGGCCCTGATGGGACCAGGGGGCTTCCAAGAGCAGGAAAGGTGAGGTCTGTTGTGGTGGGTCTGGTGGCAGCAGTTTCAGGACCCAGGTTGGGTGATACATCTTGTCTTGCTTTTGACAAAAGGGAGCTGCTTTGAGTCAAGGGCCAAGAGGTGGCCAAAATGTTTTCTTTTATTCCAGCGTGCTCCCGTAATCCCTGCAGCTTCTGGAGTCCCACCATGGAAATGCCACCTTGACGAGTCTGCACTGGTGCCAGGGTGAGGGGACCATTGGTGGCAAAGGTGATGGGGGAAGGTTCCCAACCTTAAGCAATTGGTAAAAAATGGGGAAAACCCCAAAGAAAAAGCAAGTTTCTGAATGCCCCATATAGGACTTCTGTCCTGGTGGGGTTTGGATCCTCCTTGGATAGGATGTGCTCTTGCAGAGGAGCTTTGTGATCAGCTTGGAGAAAGTGGAGGTCCCAACCCTGCTGTGGCTTCAGGGGGAGGTTTAAACCCATCTCCAAATGGGTCCACACCCATCTCTGAAATTACCTCCCCACAGAGGGTTTGTGCACCCCACGCTGCCTGTCCATATGGGCCAGCCAGGTGCAGAATCCATCCTGTACAGCCTGCCTGTCATTAGCAGGGTTATTTGGAGCACTAGTTAATTCCTCGGGGAAAGAAAGAAATTATTTCTTTTCTCCTATTGATTCCATATGACCTAGGCATAAGGGGCTGAAGCACTTCAGGGGATCTGGACCAACAAAAGATGTTTCAGGGGGTTGATTTTCAGTGGTTTCGTACCTGGATATAGATTTTGGAGCAAGTGGGTGGCTCCAGATTGACAGGATTTGCAGAGCCATCCCAGGACAGTTTTTAGGATAACAAGGGTTTGGCTCCAGCCAGGACATCACTTGCTGGGGTATACAGGAGACATGTCTTTTCCTTCCAGACCTGGGTTGAGCAGATGCAGTCCCTGCCTTGCTGAGCCCCATGGGCCAGTGCACGGGTGGATCAGAGGGAGGAGCAACCTCTGGCAGGAGCTGAGAAAGGGTTTGGATGGAGCATCTCCTGGGAAAGTGTCTGCATCCTGCTCCGGGGTAGCAAACATGTTTGCCCCCAGAGGAGATGTGGCCAGGCTGCTGCTACTGCTGCCATCCAAATGGGTCCTGGGAATCCCAGGCTACTCTCTCCATCCTCCCCAACATCTGGGAGAGAAGGCAATGAGGGGAGAGGCCAGTTCTGCCCCAGGGCTGAGCCCTATGATTGCAAGTCTGAGCCCTGAAAGCCCTACACGCCTTGCCAGTCCCCTGAAATATCCCAGTCCCTCCACCCCGCTGCTGTCCTTTCATTTTATTTTTAGATCTGCTGCTCCCGTTAGCTCTTTTCTATTTGTTTTTGGTTCTTATTATTCCTGGCTTCTCCCAGTGTTTTGGTTTCCCTCCTCAGCCCTCATCCGGATGTTTATTCTCTCTGCTTGTTTTTATACTTTCCCAAGGTACCTCCTGGTTGTCGCTGGGCAGAGGTCTCTGTTTGGACTGGGCAGGCAGTGGCGTAGCTGGGCTGGGACCAGCTGCTAGACCAGCACCCCCAGAAACCCAGCTGGTCCAGGAGAGGAGAAGACCTGGGCACTGCAGCCTGATTTTCTGCCTGCTCCCTTTCTCACTTGGGCATCTCAGCTGCTTGCCAAGGTGGAGCAGAGTGCTCACCCCATTCAGGAGCACAGCTCATATGTGATGTGGCAGCTCCTTTAATAGACCCAACAGCAGGGTGAAGGAGGCAGGGAGATAGCTCATCTCTGAGGAACTCAAAGGGACAAACACGGTGATGTACCTAAGGTCACACAAAGGATCTCTAGCAGCCCTGGGAGCTACTGTTCCCATGTCTCCATTTGGCCAGGTCGCCAATGTGGTTGTGCCTGGGGGTATTTTGAAACTTAGGCAAGGCCATGTAGTGCCTTCACCTACTAAAGCTTAAGAATTTTTCTTTTTGCCTCATTTTAAGATAAATGCACCCAAGCCTGGCTCTGTCCCTTCCATGCTCATCGCTCTCACACACATGTTGTGCATGGATGCCTCTGTGCACCTTCTCCCTGCTTATCCAGAAATGTTTCTCAAGGTTTTTTGGGGGTTCCAGCTAAGACTGGATTTGGGACAGGGATTTTGGGATTTGGCCAGGCTGGAGCAATGGGCTGAGGCCAGTTGCATGAGGTTTAACCAGGGTAAGTGCCTGGTCCTGCACTTGGGCCACAACAACCCCATGCAGCTCCAGGCTTGGGGAAGAGTGGCTGGAAAGCAGCCTGGTGAAAAAGGACCTGGGGGTGTTGGTTGACATCAGCTGGACATGAGCCAGCAGTGTGCCCAGGTGGCCAAGAAGGCCAA
>VZRW01000422.1:308274-330874 GCA_013398125.1 Aegotheles bennettii
ATCATAGAATCATTATGGTTGGAAGGGACCTCCAGGGTCACCAAGTCCAACCTTCATCCCATCATATTCCTAGCCATTAGACCATTAGACCATGACCTCAAGTGCTAATGGCTAGGAATATGATGGGATGAAGGTTGGACTTGATGACCCTGGAGGTCCCTTCCAACCATAATGATTCTATGATTCTAAGACACATCTCCATGGAACAGATGGAAAGAGCCACTTTCCATCAAGTGACAGTCATGTCACTTCATGGACCTACAGGCTAAGGGCACATATATGACTGAGGTCTATCATTGCCCCCTGTGTTTCAGGCAGGGAGTGGAGGGTTTTATTGTACCTGTACACATCTCACACACCCCCCCCACGGCTACTGAATTTCAGATAAACACAAGTACACGCCTGCATTGGTTGCAAGAACTGTCCCAGCTTCCCTTGCTAAATTACTTATTCCAGTGCAAGGGCACAGATTTTATTGATTTAATTCTTTTGGCATTCATCCACATTCCTCTTCCCATCCTGCAGCCTTTTTGCTGGCGAGGCACCCAGAACCATGTGGCCATGGGGGTACAACAGCCCCATGGCTGTGTTGGGGGTGAGGGAGCCCCAGGCAAGGAGATGCTCACACCCTGTGGATGGGACGAGGCTGCTCTCTGGTCTGTAGGTATTTATTTGAAGAACCATGAGAGAGATGCAATAGTCTGGAGAGACCTTCCATGGTTTGGGTAGGGTTACGATGAAATTTGCATTTGGAACTTTAAAGGGCTGGCAGGGAGCTCTGTGCCTGGATGTAGGAGCTTTTTATTGCTCGACTTCAAAGAGGCTCAATAACAGGAGCGAGCGTTCAGGTAGGGAAAAGCCCTTTCTTCTTTCCATCTGGGAAAGTGTGCCAGAGGACACAAAGGCATCCCCGCTCTCACAGAGTTAGGGGGCTCTGGGGAGAGTTAAAGCAGAGCAGGCTGAGGATTCAGCATCAAAAATATTATTATTTTTGGATGGGAAAGTCAGCTGACACAACAGCCCAAGCTGTCAGGATCCTTTAGGGTTGGGGAGGGGAATCAAAATGAAAAGCACTTCAGTTTGCTGAAAGGAACCAAGGCAGAGCAATTTTTGGTCAGTTTGAGGCCAAGGGCCAGCTGCCTGCAGGGCTTCACAAGAGCGGGGGTCCACGTGCTGTGGACATCAACTCCTCGTGTGGGTTGGACCCAACACCAGGTCACATCTCCAGGCACACAGCAGCTGCTCTGCGACCATGCGCAGGGACGGGGAGCCCCATCCAAGGGCTGGAGAGGACAGGGTGCTCCCCAGTGGGTCTGTCCTCAAGGGCTGGGGCTCCCAAATGTCACGCGCTGGTCTGCATTTGATTCAGCAGGAGAAACGTAAACGTTTCACTTTGCAGGCACCAAGTCACGTCCCTCCTGCTTGAAAACTTGGCACCAAATCTGAGTTTTCTGTGTGCATGTCTTTTCCCTATATTTTATTCCACAGGCAGGGCTGATATTTTGTAGCTTGCTCACTGCTTGGGATCAAAGTGAGTGTTGGAAAACCATGGGAAAAATTTCATTCATCTTTTAATGTGGAGAAATTTGGGTCACTTGCTTTCAGAACTAGAGCTCAGCCTCCTCCAGGAAATCACATATGCTTGCAGGCATCCTTCCCGGTCCTGCTTCATGGCAAAAAAGGCTCATTTGTCTGATTTCCCAGTTTCTTTGCCATCCCCTTTGGCACCCTTTTATACAGGCACACGTGCATGTGCATACATGCATGGTAGGGGCATTGCTTTGCCCTTATCCATGGGTAGGAAAGCATCATTGCCATGATTCGTAGCAGCTGAGAGCTACAAATATATGGCCACATATGCACAGGGCCATCTCTCGGATGTGGTCTTATGTGGTCTCTAACCTCTGCCTTCTCTGATTCCCAGCCCATCACTGTGGGCTACAGCCCCCAGGCGGGCATCCCTGCAAGCCAGCTCCATGGACACAGCCTGTTCTACTCCAAACGGGCTGAACATCTCCAAGATCAAACATATTCAGCTTTTCTCTAGAAAGCTGATGGTGTCCTGAGTAGTCCATCAGCTGATGTGCAAGCCGAGGTGAGGTCTGTCCCCAGGTACCACTGTGCTCCTGGAGCTGGTGCCCACCTGTGCCCTGGTGCCTCTGTGTACCCACAGATCCAGCAGCATCTCTGCTTCTGGACACAGCGAGGAGGCTGCAACCCCTCCAGTGTCTTTTACTGCTCATGTTAAATTATTTTACTGTTATGGGGTAACTGTTTCGAACTGAAAGAGGGGAGATGGAGATGGGATGTGAGGAAGAAATTCTTTGGTGTGAGGGTGGCGAGAGCCTGACCCAAGGTGCCCAGAGAAGCTGTGGCTGCCCCTCCCTGGCAGTGTTCAAGGCCAGGTTAGATGGGACTTGGAGCAACCTGGTGTGGTGGGATGTGTCCCTGCCCATGGCAGGGGGGTTGGATCTGGGTCGTCTTTAAGGTCCCTTCCAATCCAAACCATTCTGCAATTCTATGATTTTAAAGAAAAAATTCCAGGAGAATTTGGCAGTACTGGAGGAAGGTAGCACAGCTTTGTCCTCCACCAAAGACTCTTTTGTAGCTGTTTCCCATCCGCAAGCAAGGTCCACACATGCCTGTAGATGCTTCATGGCTTTTTCAATTCTGCCTGCTCCTTCCTGCACCAGGAGAATGAGCCAGGGCAGGGATAAGGGCAGGATTTCCACTACTCAGCAGACCCAGCTGTCCTCCTTCCAAGTTTTTTTGCTAAATGGAAGTAAGAGAGTACAGCAATTCCCAGAGCCCTGAGCCAGCCATGTTTGCAGAGTCTGGAAGGGTGGCAGGGTAGGGAGCATCTCTTCCCACAGACACAGCAGGGCTCTGCTCTGGCAGGGAGCATGGAGGCAATGCCAGCCTCCTCTGAAAAAAAACAAATGATCTCTCTAAGAGGAGTGAAGCTGCTGGAAAGAGGCCGGGTAGCTATCTCATTTGTGCTATGGGGGGGGATGGATGGAGTTACACCAGGGCTGGGCTCCATGCTTTCCTTCTGAGCCTTATTAATCGTAAAGAGAAAGGTGAGGGATTTGTTACTCCTTATCAGACCCTTCCATCTCATGGCTAATGCTTTCCCTGTGCCTTTTGACATTCCTCCATTTCTCCTGCCCTCAGCAGCTGTTTGCTGAGATCCCAAGCTCCTTCACACCCCATCACCCCAGTTTTAGCTGTATGACCCTCCCAGGAAAACCAGGGCTGGAACCAATTGATTCACTGCTGCCAATTTGCTGCAACTCCACAGTAAATTGGGGCAAACCATGGAGTTGCTGCAACTCCACAGTAAATTGGGGGCAAACCATGGACTCAGGCTCTGTTCTGGATCCAAATCCACCTTAACCCCCCAAACCCACCTTAACCATCCCAGCCCAGGGATGCAAAGCTGGTGACCCTTATCTTGGTAGTGCCTCGTGGGCACAATGCCGGCTTTCCCAGAGGTGGGTGGAGGTTGGTCCTCCCCTGGATGGCTGTTTTCTGAGGGGAAGCAGCTGCCAGCTGTCGTGGTCACTTCTGTGGGCGTCCGGGCTGTTTCACTGCCCTGTTTTGTACTCACCCCCCCTGCCTGATGCACTCACCTACCCCTGAGTCAGCTCCCAGCTGCCGGCACTGGGAACCGCAGCGTCCTTTGCTGACTTCAGGGAAATTATTTTAATTACTGGGTTTTTTGGCAGGCCTGGGAGACAACAGCAGCCCTGCTGTGCTACCTCCGGGCTGGGGCAGATGCCTCGGGTATTTCCTTAGGCTGGGAGGTGTCTGAAGGGTTTCTGGGACCTGTTCACAGCACAGGGCATGGGTACAAATGTGCAGGGCAGATTGGTGGCTGGAAGCTTCCCAAGGTGGGCAATGCAGTTGGGCTGAGACATCCCATTACAGCCTGAAAACCCCTGCTGCGGCTTTCTGGGCAGGACATCCCACGCTGCAGCCCAGGGCTGTGCCTTGGAGACAGGGTGGCTCTGCTGACAGCATGAGGAAGGACACGTGTTGGCAGGGCGGGATGTGGCCAGGATGATGCTGCAGCACTGACTTGGTGCCAGGGACCACACCAATGTGCTGCAGAGGTTGCACCCAGAGCTTGGGGTTTTGCTCTCTAGGGCAGGCTGTGAGAGAGACTTCCCAGTCAATGTTGTTTCAGCAAACTGTTCTCTTGTCATTTTCTGTGGTTATAAACTTTTTTAGGATGCCTTTTTTCCTGGGCTGGAATGGTGCTGAGGTTAAAGAAAGAGGAGTCCCAGAGTTGGTCAACATGGAGTTGGCCATGGTCATACCTGATGGCACCTAAACCATGGGGCAATGGCTTTGCCCACAGAGCGTTTGCAAACACCCAGCAGCAATCACAGCACCAGCTGATGTACAGACTTTCTCCCATGTTCTCTCCTTCCCATTGGCCTGCCAAGGCTTAGGACAGCAGGTCAGTGTGCTGGGTTGGACTGGTGTGAACTGGTGTGGCATCACAGACCAATCTGAGGAGTGTCACCTATAAAGGAGCTGTGCATGACACACTATTGAGAGACCAGCCACACTTTAATTCCACTGCAGGGGGGAATGTTTCCACCCCTGGGGGACAGCCACCACCTCCCAGCACCTACGAAGGAAATGGCTGCTTTTATATTGTGGCAGCACAATTGAGGCAGGAGGGAGAAAACACAGTTCCCTGTATCTCTGACAAATTCTTCTTTGACAGATGAGTTCTGACGTGCTTTGCAGTGGAGCCAGATGTTTAAATTTATGAATCCGGGCGTGTTTCCATCAGACCTGGGAAGGAACTTTCGAATACCTCCCATCTATGTGGTCTCTCGTGCAGAGGAGCTGGATTTCATGTAAAATTTGTCGTTCAATACTAAAGGTTTTTGAAGGAAAGGAAAACATGAGAGCATGCCATGCCTTTTCAAATGCAAACCCAATGGTACAAAACAAGGGATGTTCAAGTGATAGCATTTATACCAAGCTGCAAACTGGCTGCTGCTAAAAAAGCAATCCTAGCCTGACTTTTCAGAGGGTCACGTTTTCACAGCTTTTGGCTTGGCATGGGTTGTATTTTCTTCAATGAGATTTCACACTTGTTCATATCCAACATGTTGCAAGTTCATGGCACAGGACAGAATTTAGCAGATACTTCCTCATTCTCTCTATAGATCCCTTTTCCAACCATGCAGATGGCAGAGCAGCATCCCCGGGATTCCCCTCCCAAAGCAGCGATTGTGCTGCTGCTGGTTTTCCGGTTCTGCATCTGGAAAACAAGGGCTATTTCACTCCTGACCTCCTATGTGGGTTGTACTCCTCCAGGTGATAATATGAGTTTGCAAGAGTACCTTGAAAGAGCCAATATCCTGAAATACAGCTTGGATGTAAATCAGCCAGGTCCCACTGACTGTATTTGATGTGGGCACCTGATTTATGGTAGTTTGATTTGCAACTTTTGCTGTTCTTGAAGTTATTGTGGTTTCTAAGCTGTAAGCCAGCCCATGTCAACATAAGGAGAAGATGAAGCTAATACAGGAAAACACACAAAAATAGATCATCTTCCTAATTATTTTCAGATTTTAAAGATATGTCCATATTTTTCAAATTAAAATGACATTAAGGTGCTTGTATTTGATATCAGAAGGTACTGATACAGGCTGGAATACTGAGCTGCATGTCATCAGGGTATATAGGCTTAAAGCAAGAGATTCAGAAAGATTTAAGGCACAGATTGTGCAAATTTTGTAATCTGGGGGGTGTCTGATGCTGTGTGATGGCTGTGGAAAGCTCTGCCTGTCTTTCAGAGAAGTGCCACTCAGGCATTGACTTATCTGGCAGGTTAGCCAAAGTCTCTCTGTACTGGAGACAGTGAAGTATGAGCCTGGAGAACCAACAGTAGAGGGAAATTCTTGACTTTGTTGTCCAGGTTCAAGAGAAGGGAAGATGTTCCCCTCCTATCCTCCAATAAATCAAATAACCTCCAGCTTGTAGCCTGGTGGCAAGGATGCTCTCCTGGGAGGAGAGCGTTTGAAGCTCTCAGGGCTGCAGTGGATGTGGATACACACAGCTCCTCCTCCTCGGGCTGGCTTTTACAAAGAGAAAGCACCTGTGATTGCATTTAATGAGGACCTTGATTCTGTCCAACTGCTAACGGACTGTCCTGCACTCCCCTTGCATGGCTGCTCAGCTGGGATAGATCCTTGTCCCACAGGACAGCTTTTCTGTGCATAGCTGAGCCTAAGCAAGACCCCATGCACCCAACCCCTTCCAAAAATGTTACCCAGCATCAGCACTTCAACCTGCTGCCCACAGTCCCGTCCCCAAGGTGACACTGGCACTGGTGACGGCAGGATAGCGAGGTTTCCACAAGGTGGCATCAAAAGACCTAGGCTTCCCCTCCCAGAGCTCAGACCCCACAGGATTTAGAGCTTTCCTGGGATGATTTGGCCGGAGACATCTCTGGGGAGGGGGAAGAGTAGAGCCTATGTGATATGATTTTTGTCAGGGATTTTACCTGGAAGCTTCAACCCTACCACCCACCATGTCCTTCTTGGGAGCTGCAGGGGGGTTAGACCATCAGATCCCAGCGGGGAAGGGCAGGCACAGACAGCAAACACCTGCAGAGCTCACTAAGGAGAGAAATGTGCTCCCTCCCTGCCAACAACTGCAGCAAGGGGATCTCTGTGTGTATGTGGGGGTGGCAGCAGTTATCAAAAACACAAGGAAGAAATAACCCTGCAGTTTGACTCAGGACTGAGGTATCCACATGAGGCAGGTTTGCCTTTCCCAGGATGGCAAAGCCAGACAGAAACCCAAGGGAGTGGGGAGCAGAAACACAACTTACTTGGCCCCAGAGGTCCTTCTCCTTACGTAGCTCTAGTACAGCACCACGTTTATATTCGCTGGGCTGGGAGGTGAGGTTTGCCAGCCCTTGCCCCACAGACACCATCCATGGAGTGTGGCTGGAGCTGGTCCCACCCCAGCAGAAACAGCAGCCTCAAATGTTGCCCCGTTACAGTTAGAAGCAGGAGCAATGCCCCGGCATCACCTGGGCATGGCTGCGAGTACTCTGGCTGGAGCCTTTCCCTGCCAACAGCAGAGTTTGCCCGAGCTCCTGCTAAGCTTTGGGGAGGTGAAACCTGGTCCTACACTGCCCTAAGGCTGCCCTGGATGGGCACTGACCTGGCCATGCTTCACACTGAGCCGAGGACTCTGTCAAAAGGGTGGGATTAGGCACGGAGTATTTGAGCCAGCACAAAATACTGTTTTGTGGTTTGTTTGGGCTGTTTTGGCCAGGGGCAAACTCCAGCAGGACTGCTGGAAAATTGCAGCCCTTGGAGGAACTGCAAGTCAAATAAAAAAAGTGACAAATTCGTTACCTTGTCCTTTCGGAAGAGCAGAAGAAGGTAATCAGTGAGAGCCTGTGTCCCTCGGCCAGCGTTCGGACATGGGGTGAAAGCAGATAACCAAGCCCAGGCAGAGTTGTGCAGGCTCTGACAAGATGCAGTGCAGGAGGCTGTAATTGGGGCAGTATGAAGTATTGGGTTGCCCAGTCCTACTATAATAAATGTGTCCTTCCGCGAGAATGGGGTAAGAGGTTGCCCTCTGAAAAAGCGGGGTTTTCTTGCTTTTTTAAAAAAAAAAAACCCCAAACAACCAACAAACAACCCAAACTTATTTTTTTTAAAAAGGAAAAACAAATAGCAAATAAACGTGACATTAAATTAAATAAAATTCCTGTGACAAAGGGGAGCTGAGCCCGGCCGGTGTCCCCAGGCCCCGCCGCGCTCCCGTCTCCGCACACGGTGGAGCTGTTGCTCCGCGCCAGGGCCGGGGGCTCCGCCGGCTCCGCCGCCCGCTCCGCCCGGACCCCCCCGACCCCACTCGGCCCCGACCGCGCCCGCACCGGACCGGTCCCGGCCAGACAGCAGTTGATTTCTCATTCAAATACTTGGATTTTGGCTGAGCGGCGGCTGCAGGGGTCCTGGCAGCTGTGCGTGGGGTCCCGGCACAAAGCACGGGTGCCCTCGCATCCCTCCCAAACGCCGGCTTTTTGCTCCTGAGTGGGACCAGGTGTCAGGGGCTGACTCAAGGGCAGCAGCTTTAACCAGGTAGTGGCAGGTTGAGGTGGGAACTGGAGCCCAGAGCCTTACTCAGAACTTTGCTCCAGGGATACTTGTCTAGGAGACAAAAATTATAACACCCCAACAGTTCCAGCTCTGTGATGACTGATGATAGGACAAGGGGCAATGGATGCAAACTGGAGCACAGGAGGGTCCATGTGAATATCAGGAAGAACTTCTTTACGGTCAGAGTGCCAGAGCACTGGAACAGGCTGCCCAGAGAGGTTGTGGAGTCTCCTTCGCTGGAGACATTCAAACCCCGCCTGGATGCGTTCCTGTGTGATGGACTCTAGGTGACCCTGCTCTGGCAGGGGGGTTGGACTAGATGATCTTTCGAGGTCCCTTCCAACCCCTAGGATTCTGTGATTCTGTGATTCCTTGGGTTGCCACCCCTGACCCACGGGCTCCTCTGCAGGGATCCTTGCCTGTGTGCAGGGACCCACTGTTGCTGCTGTGTGCCTGCTGCCACCTCCTCTTGCCCAGTCATGGCGTGACTCAGGACGGGGGAGGAGGGTATTTGTGTGTCTGATCCATGCAGTCACTGTAAGAGGTGATGCTTGATGTCAGCTAGGTGAGCCCTGCCTCGACACTGAGACAATTCTGAAATGGATTTTTATGTTGTGCAAAAGGTGGCCATAGGCTGTTTTTTGAGATATCCTCAGAATTCCCTGGGTTGGTAAAGGAAACTTTATTTTCGTTTGTCCCATGGACCAAGCTCATTGCCCTCCTCTCCCGTGTCTCTTGCTGTCTCTCTGGCCAACGTGGTCCCTTGGTCTTTCCTGCAAAAGCTGGGCAGGATCTGCCCAACTCCAGTAGCATCCTGGAGAAAAGCTGCAGGATGGGGCTAATCCAAGACTGACACATGACATGGTGCATGGGGACAGCCAGACACTCATTCGTGTCTCCTTGTGGCCAATGTCACTATGTACATCTTCAGTCCTTGCTCACATGTTCATGCTTTCCTGGAGCTGGGGTGCCCTGGACCCCGTTTCTCCCTGCTAGGCTCAGCAGGTCTGAGGTCTCACTGCTTTCCAGCCGAGGAGACTCCTAGGTGCAGAGAGGAGGTTGGGGATCAACGGTGCCTTTAAATAGCCCGACCCAAAGCCTCTCTAAGCAGCTGGCTTTGTCAAGCAGTGGTAAAACTGCCTGGCTGTAAGCTTTTCTACCCAGACCTTTAATGTTAACATTACCAGATACTCTTTGCTTCCTTTCCCAGCAAAGCAGGAAGGCAATGCCCATCCCATGAGGAAGGCACCACTGCCATCCACCTGCACAGCAGCTTTCATGTGAGAGGGTTGTTGCAGTCCTGGCACTGTGGTCCTGGCTCTTGTGCATCCTGGGTTGGTGCAGGGTGTTGGTACACACTGAAGTCTCCCAGGCTTTGATGGAGAGGCTGCCCTGGGAAGCAAATGGGGCATAAGATTCTGCTTAATTGCTTTCCTGGTTTGGGCCTTGTAATTATTAATAAACATAGTTAATTTCTGCCTCGTACAAGTCGGCCCGTACACCACATCTTGTTTAAGCTGTATAAGATACCCTTCTGTTTACTGCAACCACCTCTGGGCCATCATCTTATCCCAAATGGCCTATGAATTACCAGTTATGTCTTATTAATATCATATGGCAGTGTTCAATGACAAAGAAGAAATGGAAATCTACTGGTCTTCAAAGGAAAACCTCGAATAACCCCATGCCAAATCCAAGTGTTTTCAGCCTGCCACCAAGGCTATGAATATTGCAGATCTTACACACCTTAGTATGGTATTTGTTCAATATTTAATATCAGAAAAGAGATTTTAGCCTAAATGGCTGTTTCGAGTTGCAGCATTAGAGTCTTGCAAAATTATTGCTGGAACCCACAGACAAACACAGGTTTGCTTTTAGATCCAGGCTCTGGGTATCAGGTTAGTCAACTGTTTAACAAAGATCAAAGGCAGGTACAGCTCATCCTACCTGGAGCTGTAAAGAGACAGAGGAAGGAAGAGTTGGAGTGGACAGCAAGGAGTCCTGTTGAGCCAGCAAAACCCAAGGGCTTCACCAGGTATTCTTGGGCATCATCTTAAGTGGATTTTTATATTGTGCTAAAGGTGGCCATAGGCTGTTTTTTGAGATATCCTCAGAATTCCCTGGGTTGGTAAAGGAAACTTTATTTTCGTTTGTCCCATGGACCAAGCTTGGTCTTTCCTGCAAAAGCTGGGCAGGATCTGCCCAACTCCAGTAGCATCCTGGAGAAAAGTTGCAGGATGGGGCTAATCCAAGATTGAGTCCATGTATAACAGGTTATCATAGAATCATAGAATGGGTTGCGATGGGTTGGAAGGGACCTTTAAAGTCCATCTAGTCCAACCTTCTTTCAGTGAGCAGGGACATCTTCAACCAGATCAGGTTGCTCAGAGCCCCATCCAACCTGACCTTGAATGTTTCCAGGGATGGGACATCTACCACCACTCTGGGCAACCTGTCCCAATGTTCCACCACTCTCATCATAAAAAATTTACGCCTTATATCTAATCTGAATCTGCCCTCTTTTAATTTAAATCATTACCCCTTGTCCTATCACTACAGGCCCTACTAGAAAGCTTGTCCCCATCAATATTTGACACATTATATTCAACAGTGTTTCAAGCCTCACCCTGTGATGGGTTATACAGAGAGATCTTGCCCGCAGGACCCTCTGAGGCCGCGGTGGGGTGCGTTCACAGCCTGGTGTTGGGGTTTCAGGTGTGAGGGCTTCTGCCAACACTCAGGGGATTTTCACATGTCCTCGGGAGCAGGCAGGAAAAATAAATTCTCTCTGGCAACTCCATATGGTTTTGTCTTCCCTGTCAGCTGCCTCATGGGGAATGGTCTCCATCCCCCCACACCTGCGGGCTATGGGGAGGGCAAAGAGATTTTGAGTCCTCCCAGATCCTGGTGCAGGGACAAAACCTGGCTCAGGTCAATCCCTGCTGGTGCTGTGGCCTCTTTGAGCTGCGGGAACGGGAGAAGCCCCATGGGCACAGCAGCACTCCCAGCCCTCCACGCTGCTGCCTGCCGAGCACGGGCTGTTTACTTCCTGCAGTCACCTTTAGGCCCCGGCAGTAATCTCGAAGCATCTGCTCCAAATCATCCAGGATTACAGGAATTAAAAGAAACCCCAATTAGAGGCCCAGGGTCCTGCAAGCACAAATCCGTTTAACCCTAATCCAGGCTGTTGCCCCTTCCCAAAAGGCAAAGGAACAGTCCCCACCGGCTGGTTTCCATGTGCTCCAGCACCATCTCCTCTCCTCAGCCTGAATTTACCCATTTTTGCCCTGGAGGTAATGCCAGGGGACACTCACGTGCTACTGGAGAAAGAGTATGCTTGGCCTTAGGATCCGAAATCAGCTGCACAGACACATGGGTCAGTGCCAGCCTCTGCCCCTGTGACACTCAGAGGGGCTTCCTGAAGGCTACAGAAGAAAGAGGTGGCGCAAATAAATCTGAATGTGATACAGCACTGATTAGGGTCTGTACACCAGGCACTGGCTCCTCTACTTGCTCACCATCATGTCTAAGCCCTCTGTCCCACCAAGACCACCTTCAGAGGCTTCAGGAGGCTCCACAAGTGACCTGGATCAAGGCACTTGCAGCCCCATGCTCGCTTGCCTGCCACTGTGCTGGCAATTCAACGTGGAAATGCTCCTCTGAGATACGGCACAGGAATTAGAGTATTTCTCAAGAGTGAGGTTAAAGACTGAAAATCCATTAGGAGAATCTCTCTTTTCCTTTGAAATTGCCTGGTTTTTTCAGCGCTGTACTCTTATTTGTTTCAGTGCTATTAGGCTCTTCTCCAGGTAGCCAAGTCTTTCACCTGCAGCCCTAAACCCCATAAAATTAAACTGCATTATCCATGGAGTGCAGCTAGTGTGGGTTACAGACTCTGTGGGTAATGCCTTTTAATCAGCACTGGATCCCTCTTGTGCGTGGTGGCCTTTGTATTTGCTGGCACATTGTACATCAAAAAACCAATCATACTTCAAATAGTCAGTGCTTTAATTGTTAATGCTTGAGGAGGGAAAATCTTGAGTTCTCATTTAAGCATTCATGGGTTTGCATGATTCTAAGAGATGGGTGATTGTTGCAGCAGGAGATAAGCAATGCTTTGGTTGGTTGTTTTTCCTCTTAAAGTGATAAAAAAATAAAATAAAATATGATAAAAGTGGTGCTTCCAAATAAGGGATGCTGCAACAATTTACACAGCTCAACCCATCAGGCTATCATCATTTGTGTGACCCCAGTGTCTATGAGCTAGGCAAGAACTCATCATGCTGGACATGAGCGAGCACTGTGTTCAGGTATGCTGAGACACGGTGTCATTTGTTTAATAGCCAGCCCAGTCTTAAACCGTGACAGTGCTGTTGCTGGTAAAGGTTTCCACCATTCAAAGGAAGGTTCATGGAAGAGAAATCCAGTTCTGGCTCAGGAAGTCCCCGGCTGAGGGGGAGCCTTGCAGTATCGCAATGATTTTCTGTGCTTTCCTGACATCCCCCTGCTGCCAGGTCAGGCAACCTCCGGGCTCACCATGGTGGGGGCAGGCAGAGGATGTGAAGAAGGTGTGTAGCATTAGCAGAAGGGGCTGTGTGACAGTAGTATGTTGTTTCCCAGTCTTTTTGGCAGCCTGGGGGGAAATTAGATAAAGTCTGGAGAGATACAGGGAGAGGGGCTCTCAGTGGGTGATGGGAGAAGGCAGGAGAAGAGGAAGAGCAGAAAGGAGGGGACCACAGGGGCTGACATGATGCTAAAGCAAAGAGCACATGGACAAGGGAGTGTTTGTCAGGAGCAAATGGACAGTCAATGCAGGGCAGAGGATCCACCACGAATACACCCAAGTTCCCCAGACTTGCCCAGTTCCTGTTGGCAGCTCTAATGTCTCAGTGCCACAGGGATCCCAGTGCCCTGCGGTGGGTGACAGAGGTCCCTAGGACACAGTTTGAGCTGGGGCCATGGCAAGGACAAAGCTGTTCTGTGAGTGTGTGCAATGCTAGGTCATCTGTGTGCTTCATCCTTGGTGGACATAAAAGCCATCTCTAACCCATCATGTCACTATACCCCCCAGTTTACAGACTTCTGCATTTGATGAGTTGCTAAGAGCTCTGTTAGTCTGGTGTATCTCTAGTTTAAAGGTCCATCAACTTCCTTGGAACCTGGAGGTTTCATCCCAGGGCATTAGGAGAGTGCAGCTGGACGTGATCAGTCCTGACCTGTGTGAACAGCACCCATTGCAGGACTCTTCTTGAGAACAAACATTTGCAGGCTAAAAAAGTCAGATAGCTTGTATTTCTAGGACCAGTTCCTGAAATCTCTCCAGTGCAGAAATGAGAGACAGGAATATGACCACACAAAACCTGCAGGTGTGTATTTCTTCCATCATTCAAGAAGATGTTGACAATTGAAAATGTTCCCAAACGTCTGCTTGACAGCTAATGTTCATTTGGCTCATATACCACTTGGACTGAGAAATCTGGGTCAACTTCTCTTTGACACGTTTGAAGACCTACCCATTTTGATACCCACCATGGGACAGTTTTCTTCTACCTCCAGAAGGAAAGCTGTAGCCCACTTCACCAAGCTTCAAGACAGTGAGGTATAGCGAGGTACTCTCTGGATTTTTTTAATGCCTGGCAGCACAGCCTCTTCTGGAGCTATGATGAAGAACTGCAAGGGTGGAAAGAGATCTCTCTTAGGCTCTGTTGTGCATCTTGTTACCAAGTTTTTAATGTCCAGTTAACTGATCCCCTGAAAGCTGCAATTTCACGCTGTATCAGAACCCGATCTCATGGCCCCAGGAACCTTTCTGAGTGTTTGGACCTGGCATGATTTGCCAGTGAGATGCAACGTGGAGCTCAAGCACCTGATGCTGAAGGAGAGAGTGTTTATTTATGCTGCAAATACTTAATAACATCCTATTAAAGAAACGAATGAAGCATTTCATTAATTACACCTACTCTGCAATGTAACCAAGGAGTCTGTCTGATCCATTGCACTTTGTGTCTTCTGATACTTTGCTGATGCTCCCAGGCTTTTCATGTCCTCTCTGAGCCTTGCCCCCATTGCTTAAACAAATATGTGCAATAACTGCAAAGCTGATCAGCAATCACAGAATCACAGAATCCTAGGGGTTGGAAGGGACCTCGAAAGATCAGTGGCTGTGCCGAGGTACTGGGGCTCACTGTGCTCTCACGTGTGTGTCCATGGAAGGTGAAGCTCAGAAAGCTCATAATGGTTGAGTCAGGTAGTAACACAAACAAAACCAAGCAGCCAAAAGGTGTATCTACATCCATATGTATGCATAGTGACATATAGAGGTGACACATGAACAACAAGTTCTAATGCCTGGAAGGCCATGAGAGACTCGGCAAGGTGACTTATTCCTAACAAAGCACAGGAAATTGTTAAAAATAATAAAGATAACAACTGAAAATCATGCTGCAGCACTGTTAAGAACAGCCTTTCTTCTGTCACCCTGTCTTGCACAACGCGGACGTGACCCCACAGCCCCTGGGTGCTTCTTGGCACAAATAGCCCCATTGACTTCAGTGGGACCAGGGGGGAGGCTGAGGTTCCAGCTCTCAGAGATAGCAGTTTGCAGGATCAGGGTAGCACATGGTGACAGCTCAGCCCTGCTTCCATAGCGTGGGAGAGCAGGAAAAAAAAAGGGCAGTTTTGATGAAATAGTTGAAGCAGTGAGGATTTACTGAACCAGTGTTACACTGTCCATGCAGCTTGCTCAGTTTGCTGTTGCTAGCAATTCAGATATTGTCCAAGCTGTCCTGCTCATCAGTGCATGAACTCTGAAAACACTTAGCCACTACCAGCTCTGTGCATTATTTCAGCTGGAAGAACCATGGTAGATAAAGTAACGATGATGGATCTAAACGATAATAAAGTCTCCCTGTTGAAAATTTAAAGTGCTATACAACTATTTTTAGTGACCTCTCCAGCTGAGATAATGCAAAAAGCTAACTAGATGTGAACATCCATTTTAGGTGAATTGATTCTTCCAGTTTGAAAACCAAGGTGAATTGTAGAAGGTTAATGCTCATGCTCCAGTACAAGAGATGTATAAAAATATGTATACTGTACATGTAAAGTAATAACCTATTAAATGCCTAATGTGGATGCAATGTGGTTTTCTTTATTTCAGCACATTTATTTCCCTTGTATCCTCCTCCCTTGTATCCTTCTCCGCCTTCTCCATCTGTGTGTGTGTATGTGTGTGATGTGTGGGTATGAGAAAAGGAGAGAAGGCTTCTGTCTTTCATTCAGGAAAGCAGAGGTTTCCTGGCTGGGAATTTTTGGTACCACATTGAAACAAGGTATTTAAATTTGATTTTCCAAAATCAAAGACAATTTTAAAAGGTTTTAAAATAGATTTTTTTCTCCCTTCGAGCATGCCCCGAACCTGAGTTCTTGGGTCAGCATTTTCAAATACAGGACTTTAAAATGAGGCAACTGTTTTTTGTGGCTTCCTAAATAAAAGTGCTGAGCACCGGCAGGTCTCTATCTGCAAGGAGGTGCAGAGCACTGGATGCCTTTGCAAAATGCAGATCAAATTCCAGGCCTGCTACAGCAAATTCTTTATTTCTCAGAGCTCGTTTATCTCAGAAGGGCTCCACGTCCAGCAACTCAGCCTGCTCCCCCTCCCATCCACACCCTCAGATGGCAATTGGCAACATCAATAAGTAATAGGACAAATACTTGTCTCTAAAAAACACAAGCCACAGACAGAGCAGCTCATTCGCTTTACTCTGAGGCTGCATTACAAAGCTAATTTTTTTATATTTCATCTGTTTAAAGCCCCAGTCCTACAAACAGTTTTGAGATGACACACTTGAAAGACAATGGGTGATGAAGGATGGGTGAAAGCTAACACTGGGGGGGCCCAGGGTGAAAAACCATATCCATCAAGTCCCATGCACACCAAGGATGCCACAATACAGAAGATTTTTAGCTGAGTTCCTGCAGCTCAGCTCTTTAGCAAAGAGCTTCTGGAACAGAGAAATGAGCCTGTTTACTTCTCAGCTCCTGGAGAGAGTGAGTTTCCAGCAGAACCAAAGCCAAAGGAAAAGAGACCAGCTAAAATACTGTAATATGTTTATTAGCATTGCTTAGTTATAAAATTAAATATTACCAGGAAAAACATCTGAAAAAGTTGGAACCAGGTGAGCACATCTGCCAAAAAGCCATAAACTACGTGCTCGCAAGTACCAATGTGACTTTGGTATGGCTTGAAGAGCCATTCCCTACAGAAGACATCCCACTGCTGAAGCCTCAGAGTACTTCTGACCCACGAGTGACCCACCAGACAAGTCTGCTGGGAAATACTCCAGCAGTTTAAGATTAACAACAGAACTGGTTAGCGTCACTCCTTCAGTGCTTGGGGATGTAAAGGGATAAAAAGGATCACAGACTGGGTGGGAACAACACTCACAGAAACTCAGCTTTGGCCTCAGTTGGCTCATCTACCTCTGCAGTTGACAGGCAGAGACAAGATGGTGAACTTCATTAGAGAGCTGATCTTGGTTAAAACTGCCCAGACCTTCTTGCTGCTAAGGACAGAGGGGGAGGAGGGTGGGACTGTCTCTACAGGCAACAAAGCCAGATTGACGGTGCTGGATTACTGTGCTAGCGTAACTAGAGTGGGATTAGGTGCTCCAAGTCACCTACGTGAGAACTTCTCTCTCCCACTGACCAGTCTGGCAACCTACAGAGATCAACTTCATTCATGTCAGCTTTGGGGACATCCATCCCCACAGCAACTCCAGGGACTGGCTGCCGACCTGCATGGAAGCAAGTGCATGAGGAAGTGATGGCAAACTGAGGTCAATTTGAAGAATAACCTACAAGCCTTCAAACCGACTTGAAAAACAACCTAGACTGAAGAGCAGTTTCCTGTATAAATGTCCTGAGAGAAATGTTTACGAGAAGGTTTTTTTTCCAGCTTGTAGACACAGCAATTTGCTCCTTGAAGAACAGTTTCATGTCCTTGTGTTTCTTTGAAGTGCCTGTGTGTCCTGTGTGTGGCTGGCTTCACTGTTTAATGGGGAATTATCCTACGAGGTGATGTTTCAGAAGAGCTGTCATTCTGTCCTTGACTATTTTGGTATTACAACTACATGGTATGAAAGCGTTCAAGAATTCTGTCTGAAGAAGCACGTGTAATTCTGCAGGTGAAATTGAGAGGAGTTGGGTGTCTTTGTTCTGAATGAAGCCACTAATGGCCATTGAAAGAAGATTCAACAAAACAAAAGTTTTCTAGCTGAAAAAAATTCACGTCCTGCTCTACTGTAGAGCTCTTGAAATCAACTGGTCTTGAAAAAGAGAAGGTAGTGCTAGAATGAAACTCCCCCCTTGCCCTAGTGAAGCCCCAAGCAGTGTGTCATTGCGGGTTACTATGGAGTTATTGAATAGTGGCTGAGAAGGTCGTTCTGCTGATCAATACCTGTGTGTGTTGATGCAGATCCCAGCAGTGGCTATGTCTGTCTTGCAGGCTTCTCTCCGAAACCTGCATTCAACTCATGTGAAGTTTTCTAAAGGACTGGACTTCTGACACTAGTGCAAATAAGGCATGGGTGCTGAGGACAAAGAGTCACTCCCTTTCTGTTCCTACTGCTAGGTTATGATAACCTCTTTTTAACATCTTTGCTTTGTATCAGACCACTAACAAGTAGCAACCACAAAAAAAAAATATCAGGAGGAACAGCTTTAAATGGAAATAAAGAGATGTGTCTAAATCCTTTAGGCTGTTTGGGATGTCTCAAGTGATTTAGTCTGGTTGTATCTGCACATTAAAACTTACGAGGGCACTGAGGTTCATCACTTATCCAATTAAAATGTTAGAAGAGTCCTTGGCACGGGCTTGCCTCAGATCAGGCAGAGTTGTTCCACATGGTCCCTGGGGAACAGCTCAATATCTAGCATGGGCTGCGGAGCCTTTCCCATTAGCAGCATGGACAACAGCCACCCCATTTGGAGGGTGAGGGGGTTAAAAAGCATGAAGCTCCACCAGTGGGCAGCAGTGCCAGGACGTGTCATTTAATAACACAGACATGATAAAGTGGCTGCCTGGCCCATGACAAGTCTCTACTGTGACAATAAAGAGCTAAAACCCTGCCAGATATTTTCCAGGCATGAGTCTGTGCTGGGTTGAAGGCAAATCTGGGAGAGACACCACCCCGTGAGCCTGGTCTCTGTGTGGACACCCTACTGACAAAGCTGTTGTCTGAGGGTGAGCTGGAGGTGGGGGTCTCTATAAATCCAGATTTTGGGGAGAGCAAGCTCCCAGTCTTGTCTGACACCACCTCCATCTTTATCCATCTTGGGATAGATATGATAGTGAGGGACTCCTGGAGGTCCCACCAAGCCCCTCCTTGGGCATCGCTGGAGAGGAGATGCTTTAATTCCAGCAATAAGTGGGGAGGGCACAGATCCCATCCCACCCATGCCATGTGTGTGGGTTGTGGTGGGGAAAGCCCCAGGTGTGGCTTTATCTCAGCACTATGGGGCACTCCCAAGATGCAAGAAAATCCCTTTGGATTTTATTTTATACAGGGCAAGAAGAGCATGCGAGGGGAGAGCACTGGATGATGGGCACCATTTTTAGGCTTTCTGGGACAGAAACAGTGGTCAGGGCGGACACCCTGGGGCTGGCTCCAGTGGGATGGAGTGGCACCAGGTACTGGTCTTCTAAGTGTAAGGAAACAACTAATGAAATGTGTAGGGCTGTGAGGCCGTGGTGCCTCTCTTCCACCTCTGGGAAGAGGCAGAGTGGACAAATATGTCAACCCACTTTGCTTTTATAAGGTTTGAAGCTGGAAACTTTTCTCCAAACCATATTTCTTGTAGGAGAAGTTGTGTGCCAAAGAGGTCCCTGTCACAGATCAGAAGGCAGCAGGGTTAAAATGGGCTCTACAGGGAATTTCTGCATTTTGGGAGGGCTTAGACTGAATGTAGGAAGTGATGAAGGGAGGGGAAACATTTCCTGGTCTTCTGCTGAGGCTCTTGCAACTTGTCCTGAAACAGAAGGGAACAGAAATCCAAGGACTTTATCCATCACACCTGTGCTGAGAAGAAATGCTAATAGAGTGCAAAGTGCTGTATCCCACAGGGGGTCTAAAATGACATGTTCCTTCCCTCCATTCCCAGCTAGGTCTTGCCTTCTGAGTCCCTCTCAGGGGGAGGTACACCAAGGTCAGCCCAGGGTTCAGGCTCCATTGTGGGTGCTGGGGCTGCAGGCTGGCCTTGCAGGGGGACAGCTGAGAGGACAGGTCAAAGTTTGTCAGCTTCTGCACCCCACAGTGCCCTTTCCCTTTGGCTTCCCACACCTCCATCCTCCCCTCCAGCAAAATACATTTGAATCTTCTCCTGTAAAAGAAAGAAATAACAGAATATAAAAAAGTCAGAGGCTGGTGCTGCTGAGAGGCAGGTATGGACATTGCTGGGGAGCATTATGCTCTGTCTCATGGCATTACCCCTGCATCAGACAGGGGTAACTGGATCTGCGATAGACTCTGATCCTCCCAAGCCTTTAATTGGATGCATGAAAGGTCCAAAATGCAGCTCATGCTTCCCTCAGCCATGAGATGCACCGTCTTCATGTCACACAAGGGCGCTTCCCGATGAACCCAGCCTCCTTTGCTACCAGACAGCTCCTGGGCCAGCAAAGCCAAAGCAGCCCCTTGGTAAGGGATCCCTCCCAGCCAAGGGGGGTGCTGGTGGCAGTGGGATATTCAATAGCTTTCCAGACACTCACCCTTTTCTGTTCTGCAGAGAAAATGCCATGGTTAGACAAGGGGCAAAAGGCTGTGGCAGAACAATTAGGGAACAGTTGCTCCCTTCTGTGGGATCGAGCTGTGGGCTGGGGCCAGGACGAGGGCTCCGCAACGCTCGTGCAAACTGGAGCATGAAGATGGGCATGCGGGGAGCACCCGCCTGTGCCAGGCGGCAGCTGGGGCAGCGCTCCCGGCCTGGAAAGGCTGGTGTGGCTTTTCCAAGGCTCCTACACCTTCCAGCTCTCCCTCCACGCCGGTTTCCAACGCAAACAGCAGCAGCCCTGCTCTGCAGCACCAGGGCTGGGACAATGCACCCTGGATAAGTGGGCCTTCTGTCCCCAGCTGCACCGGGGCCTGGAGCTCCCCAACCTGCAAGCTTTTTTTTTCCTTTTTTTTTTTTTGCTCTTGGAAAATCAATTTGCGGACAGCTCACTCATTTTTCCCCCTTGCAAACTTATTAGCTATTCAGCCCCGGCGAACACTCCTAAGCATCCTTTGTCCCAGGGAGGGCTGGAGACCCCTTCATTAGCAGTGATTACTCTGAGCAGTTTGACAGCCTCCCAGCCCGCTTACAAGACTTTCCCATTCAGCCCTGCCCGGGGCTGCCCCGCTTCTCAAAAGAAACGGAAATATTCAAACATTTCTCCCCTCCCTTCCCAGCTGAATAAAGGAAAAGCTGCTTCTCTTCTCCACCCTCCCCATTCACTTCACTTTTGATACAATATTTTCCTTCTTTGTTAAACCGGAGAGAGAGGGGTCAAGGCAGACTTTTTAGCGACCCTTTTCTGAGCGTTTTGTTTAATGTAAATACAAGCTCCCCTGCTCCCCCCCGATTATTATTATTATTATTATTAAAACACCCGAAGGCTCGGGAGGGCGACGGTTTGGGCTGATCTTCAGGGGAAAAAATGCTGAAAATGCCAGGGAAATGGCATTCCCTTTCAATGCTGAAAGGGAAGGGGCAGAAGGGGAAAAGAAATAAAAAGGGGAGGGGGGGAGCGCGTTTTCTTCCGTGGGTTTTATCGGTACAGCCAAAGGCGGCCGGGGCAGCCCCAGCGGTGAAGAAGCGGGGCCGGGAGATGCTCGGCTCTCCTGGTCCTCCCACACCGGGCAAGCCCGGGCAGCGGGGCTGCTCTTCTCGGGGTGGCTCCGCTCTCCCCTCCCCAGCCCTGGCTTCGGAAGGGTCTGGTTTGTGCCCTCGCTGCGGCCCGGGGGCACCGCGGGATGAGCCCGCTCCGGAGCCCCCGCATCCTTCGTACCGCTTAAATCCTTTGTCGAAACAGATAATATTCACGCCGCTGCCTATTGTCCAAATTTCATCCTTTCTTTTTTATTTTTTTGTTTAATTAGAAAGAAATTGACATTACCAGAGGCCGAGCCTACTTGTCCATAATTCCCCAGCCTCTGGATGTCTTCCCGAAAGCTGTAACCCCCCAGCAAACGCTTCCCTGCCCGCAGGAACCAGCGGAGAAACCGCAACCAGCACCACCGATTACGGGGAAGGAAAGAAACAGCGCGGTGTCGTTTCAGCCGATTCCATTTTGGGGTTGAAATCCGCTTTTTGCTCCCCCCCCCAAAATAACTCCTGGGTGGGCAGTGCTGCCCACCAGTGAGTCCACCAACCTCAAACCCCAGACGAGAAGCCCACCTCGTTTGAGGGCAAAGCCGGGCTGCTCTGCCTGGGACAAGCCCGCTGGGGTTTGAGAGGCAACAAACCTGGGGCAGGGTTGGGGTGCAAGGTGGGCTCCGGCCCCTCTTGCAGGTGGGCACCCCCAAAGGGAGCTGGAGACCCCCGCGCTGCCCCCGCTCCTCACCCCGGCCAGCACTCACAAAATACAAGGTTTTGGGTTTTTTTCGCCTCCCCCGACACCCTGAATTACCCCCCGCCAGGGAAATAGTGGCTTGCAAATGGACTTAAAAACCAGCTGATAAATACCTGGTACCTGCCCCGTGCCTGGGATGCTCTGTGAGGAAAACCGCGGCGCATGCATTGAGGATGGAACACGGATTTAGATGCCGGCGGTGCCCACGTTTTTCAAGCTTTAAACGCAAATTTAGGCAGAGGGGGAAAAGCCACTGCAGAGAGAGAGGAATCTGCCTCCCAATAAAAGGCAGAATTAATCTACCAGGGAGCTGCAGCGGCCGCCGTGCCCCGGCTTCCCCCGGTGCAAGGCGAAATAAAACGAGCCGAGCAATCAGCTTACCGGGAAGGCATCTCTCTGAGGACAGGGAAGGCGACGCGATGAGACCGAGCAGACAAAAAAAGCACAGCTCAGGCGATTTAAAGATCAATGTCAAATTGTATAATATAAAATCCTTCTGCTGGGGGGAAAAGCTTAGCGCGCTCCTCGGACCTGGCGTTTGGTCTCCTCCGGCAAGACCGCCGCCAAACAAAGCGAGGGAGGCGGATGATGGGGACAGCCCCTGGCACATCGCGGGGGACGGGATTTGGGGTTATTTCGCCTCCGACCCAGCCCTTCTCGTCTCCCTTGTATTTGCCAGGTGAGGGAGGAAGCCCGGGTTCCCCGGCTGTGCTGTCCCAAACCATTTCTCACCCCCTTATTTTTTTTTCTTTCCTTTTTCTTCCCGTCCCTGCCCGAAAATTCGCCGCCGATAATCCCAAAACCCTCAGATTATGGGATAGGAGAAGCTGCGGCGATGCCTTCT
>VZRW01000422.1:339786-392809 GCA_013398125.1 Aegotheles bennettii
GATGCTGTTGGGAAGCAAGGAAAAACAAACAAGACGGAACCAGCAGGACACAGAGCCCTCCCTCCTCCAGCTTCAGAAACCGTTTTTCTGGTGGGCGCAGAGCGATAACCTCGGGTCGGGAGCGCTTTGTAATAAACAGATGGGCTAAAGGAGCTCCCTGAGACGCCCCGGTGCGGACCAGATCTTGACAGCCCTGAGGGACTTAATTGGGAAGTCCCCGCTGGCTTTATCCAAAGCCTGATGAAATGACTGACAACCTTCCGGGTGAGCTCGGGTCCCTGGCTCTGCGGGAACCCCAGCCGCTCTTGGCACCGCTGTTTGTCACCGGGAGGTGTTGATAAGCATCACTGGAGCGGTCTGCTGCTCTGCTATTAAATTCCTGTTTCTAGAAGTTTGGGGGATCTCTCAGGGAATTGCTTAAGGCAAGACAAAGCTTTGAAGGGAGTTCTCTTTGGGTTTTATTTGGGATTTGGGAATCTCAAAGCAGCAGTTGCGGAGGCCCCAGGGGATCTAGAAATTAAAGTATCCCTGAGGAGCCGCGTAGGGAGGCGGCTCTCGCCCTCCGGGGCAGGCAGGGAGATGTGGGTGATGGGAACAGCTCGGAGATGCTCTTGGAAAGGACGGAGCCACAGAGGAGAGGCCGCAGACATGTGGCTTCCAAAAGAACATGCCGTTTTCCACTTGTCTCTTTCTCTTTTCTTTCCATTCCTTCATCTCTGACCTGAAGCCAGGTAGGTCAGTTATTTCTCTTTGAAGCTGCTTTTCTTGTTGGCTGAATTGACTCTTCTGAGAGCAGCTTCGCATCTGACTGACACCCGTGCTGAGGGTGGCACAAATACTTTCCTGTTTGTCTCTTCTGCCCTGTTTCTATTTTCCCTGTCCTTTCTGTTTTCATCAGCCACGCTGATGTCTTTTTCTCCTCTCTACCCTGTTGCTCCCTCACCTCATTTATTTTCCTTTGCTTACTGACAATCTGAAGTCCATCCTCTGCCTCAGTAACCTCGATAGGGAGGAAAAACCAATCCCTTTGCTACCGCAGTTTGGAGGGAAGTGCTGTGTTCTAGTTTCCTCCATGCCTGGGCATTTTTTTTCCTTTGTAATGCTGCACATCAATAAATAAATAAACACACATGATTTTGTTAGCACAACTCGTGCTGAGGCTGCCGGAGCTGGTGACATCCCCCAGTATCTTCAACGTGAAGCATTGCTGCAGGATGTGAAGTGTGAAACTTATAATGAGTTTTTAAAGTCTGGGGGGGCTGAACGCACCTTCTTTAGATGTGAGGTATGGAGGGAAGGCGGCTTTTTTCTGCCCAGAGTTTGTGGCTGCCCCTCCTTGGCAGTGTCCAAGGCCAGGTTGGATGGGGGTTGGAGCAACCTGGTCTGGTGGGAGGTGTCCCTGCCCATGGCAGGGGGGTGGTGGAGTCACCATCCCTGGGGGTGTTCAAAAAACGGGTTGATGAGGCACTTGAGGCCATGGTTTAATGGTCTAATGGTTAGGAATATGATGGGATAAAGGTTGGACTCGATGATCCTGGAGGTCCCTTCCAACCACAATGATTCTATGAGTCTCTGACTGAAGAAGGTTTAAGATCCCTTAAATTCTATGATTTATGGAGTCCCTACACCTGCTTCCCCCTGCCCACCACCCCAGCTGGGCCAGCAACCCGCGTGTGAGCCGCAGGGTGGGCAAAGCAAGTTTCAGGCTGTGGTCTCTTCTTCTTGTGTTACATCCCCGTGTGTCTGTGTGTCTGGGGGGTGTCTGTGTGTCTCCCTGTGTGTGTGGGGGGTCTGTGTCTCTGTGTGTGTCTCCCTGTGTGTGTTTAACCCCCCTCCAGGACCAGCCCCCCCTCCATCGGCACAGCCCCTCTCGCCCGCCGCCCGCTCTCCCCGGTAGATGGAGCATCCTCATCGCTTTTCACCCGTCGCCGCTCGGCCCTCCGCCCCCAACCCTCCCCGGTGTTCAGCTCTCCCCTCCTCACTCCCACCGGTACGGCCAGCGGGTGGGTTTGCTGGGGGGGCGCCCCCCCTGTGCCCCCCGAGGGCTGCGGCAAAATGGCCCCGGCCCCTTCTCCCGGCAGGTGAAGCCGCTCCGGGTTTCCCAGCGGGGAGGTGACACCTGACGGGGCTGAGCTGCCCGCGCCGGTCCCCGCCGCCTCCCTCCGCCGCCGCCCCGGGGCTGCCCGGCCATTCCCCCCTCACCAGGGCGGCGGGGCAGGGCTCGGCCCCGCAGCGCTCCTCCCGGGGTAGGCTGGAGGCGGCTCCGGGCCGCCCGTGCTGTCCCTGGGACGAAGCTGAGAGAGCGGGGCGGTGGCCGTGCTCCGGCCCCCTCTGCCTGGCGGACCTGCTGAGGCCCTGGACGGCTGTCACGGCTCTCCTCGCCCTTCCCCTGCTGGCAGCGCCTCAGGCGGTGCAGGGCCACCACGTCCTGGTCACTTGCCCAGTGCTGGTGGCCCCCCAAAAGGCAGAGGGGCCACCTGGCCGCGGGAAGGGCTCGCCCCTCTTCTCTTGCGCCGCCATTTTGTGGCGCTCACCCGCAGCCCCGCTGGCACCCCCACAGGAGGGGATATTTTACCCTACTGTTTTGACAGAAAATTGGTTTAATTTTTAAATTCCGCGAATATTCAGCAATATTTTGTTTTGTTTAGCGTGCGGCCAACTAAGTAAAATGTGGCGATCCAGTAGCTGTTTGACTTTCTGAGGGCTTGACGGACACGTCCGTAGCTAACGGTGAAGGCACGGTACATAATGCCGGGTGACATTCGTAAATGGAGAGCCCTACAATTATATTAACTCAGATGTAATAACTAGGATTGTCACCAGTTAGGAAAGGGCTTCGATGATGTGAGAAACAGTGCAAACAGCAGCAGCTTTTGAGTCCCCTTGAGTGCAGGGTTCCGGTCTCCTCACAGGGTTCCTGGGATGGTGGTGTAGAAGAGGGGCAGAGGAACATAGACAGGACAATGAGAGGCACCTTTTTTTTTAAAAAAAACCCCACAAAACAGTTAAAATTTAGTCTAGAAATGCAAATTCTAAATTTTCAGATGAATCAAATAACCAATCACTTAAGAGAGTCTTAAACGGTAATGAATAGTGCAGGAGAAACACGGTTTGCTCTCAAAGGAGCCCTGCTGAGATGGAAATTATTTATATAAAGACAACAGAAATTAATACTGTTGCACAGCTGACAACGGGTAGAATTGAGCATTTGATTTTAAGGGAGAGATTTACTTCATAGATCTGGATATTTTTCACCTTTTAATGGAATATGATGGGATAAAGGTTGGACTTGATGACCCTGGAGGTCCCTTCCAACCATAATGATTCTATGATTCTATGAACCTAGAAATGGCCATTGGGACATGATGGGACATGAAGCTCCTGCTGTAGCTGCTGTGGGAAGTGTCATTGATGTTGGTGTTATAACAGCTACAGCCTTCATTGGGCACTTTCTTTGTGGTTTCTGCACTCAATGCGATCTTGTAATACATGAAACTTTACTGCCACAATTGAATTCCATAAAATTACATTTATTAATGTAGTACAAGAATAATATGGGTTTTTTTCTGACAATGTTCTGAATAGCACCATTGGAAATAACATACAGTTTGAAGCTGTTTTACCCATTCCTGTGTAGAACATATTTCTCTTTAACAAAAATAACAGCCCCATAGCAGAACATCCTTGAAATTTGTCATCAGGAGTTGGATGCTATTTTTCTCCAGTAGGACCAAGAATCAGTCTTACTACAGTCATACCCTGGAAGTCATCAGTTGTCCAAAATACACGTCTTTTGTTTCAGGCTGGTGTTAACTACTGTTTTAGAAATCTACAAACATCTTATAGCTTACCAGTGCAATTGAATCTCTCAGCCCATTCTGCTGGTGACATGTGTCCTCTTAATTCACAACACAGAACAGCATTTGTTGTTTGCAGTTACCTTGCTTGATTTTGACAACATCAAGAATAGCAGGTATTTTATATATGCATGCTTTCAGAAGCATTGTAATTTTCTACAACTTTACCATTTACATAAATTGTATTGTAAACTTATAGAAAAAAAACCCCACACTCACTTTAATTCTATTTCTTCTACAAAAGCATTCAAAAGAGAAAATTAGTTGTAACTGTCTTAGTGACTGGATGATAGAATAGTTCCTATCTTAATATGCAGCTGTACAGTCTGCTCTATTGGTGAACTTTGTGTTGTGATTTAGAAACCAACGAATAGAAATTATTTGCTGTTTAAAGTTTATGCTTTTTATTTTGTATTCATCTGTGTATCTTCTGAGTACATCCCAGTGTCTTACAGTTTTTATGGTAACTGTCAGGGAAACAAATGATATTAAGCTGTTTATAGGGAACAGATTTTTCAATAGATTGTCCAAACTAATTTTTTCATCCAGAGGAATTACTTAGGATTTTCTTTCAGATCGTGTAAAAGCTAAAATACTCTGCATTGACCTGTGGCTTGAGGTAGTGTTTTTAAATCTTTTTCTTACTATTTTCAGAAAATGTTTTGTTTCCAGGCACCAGGAACTAGAGTTCCAAGCTTTTAAATACAGTTGGTAAAACTATTACCTCTTTCTCAGAGTTTTTATCACAACCTATACTAATCCAGCCACTTGGATTAGGTGTTCGAATCCTCACTTAACTATTAGGCAAATTAATTTCTGTCAAACATCCAGCATTTTAAATGGTCCCCCCAGCCCCTCCTGTTTCCACAGTTTCAGTGCTGCAGTATGTAGCCTTAATACCACTTTAGTTCAATTCTGCAGTTGTTTTCTATTCCACTTTATCCTGGATTAAGATCTCATCCTCACCACCAGTTTGTTGTGGCTTTACTTCTTTCACAGTACTAAGGGTATGGGCAAGCCATTGTGGGGCAGGTAAGTGTCAGATAGCTTTGCTTAATGTTAAGTGTATCTGAGCTAACTAGCTGAATTTGATACGTTCTGAAAAAGTGATGTTTGCATCCTTTTCAGAAGACTACATGACTCCTAAACTAAAAAAAACCCCACAACTGAATTGCTGCACGTAGCAGTGCTGTACAAACAGAATAATAAATGTATAACAATCTGCTTTCCATTGTGTATGAGTTTTGTCTTTAATCACACTTATGCATATACCTCCTGATTTAAATGTACTTTGTAATTACAACAGGAAGAGTGTACAGAATGGATAAGTAGCTTTTCCATTACCAGCGTCGCAGTCGATAGGCTTAGTAAACCAGCTGGAGCAGAGGCTACACATTTGCTACACAAGCATCTTTTCTTGTGTTCTTCATGTCTTCTAAGAACATTAAGCCTCTCAAAGATAGAACTGCTCCAGGAGCAAAGCTTTACCTAAATGATACACCTCCTTGTTTTCCTAACTGTGGTTTAGATTTTCAATGAGTCCATCAGTGAGAAATTTTGTTATGCTAAAGTGGTTTAGATACTAATTAAAATTCAGTTAAAGCTTGTTTTCTCCCTTTTTATCTTAAAATTTATAGTATTGTTTTGCATTTTTGACTTATTATCTCAAGACTCTGTAAATCCTTGAATTGCTTTTTTCTTTAGTAGTTTACACAATGAGTGACAGGCTTTTGAGCAACTTGGACAAACTTCTGCTGGACTTTGGTAGGTCATTATATATTTCTAAATTAACAATTACTAATGCAGTACATAGAGTGATGTTTTCTGCTTTAAACAGTTATATTCATGTCAAATAAATTTATAATAAGGTTTTTATGTTTGCCTACGTAATGTATTGTTAGCTGTGAGGTTATGGAGAGGGGTGCTAACAGCTATTTAATAGTAAAATTGCTATTTAGGTATTTTGTTAAAATCTTTGTTAATCAGTTGTACAATTAATGCTGCACATGTTTCACAGCTCAACTCATATGTGTATGTATATAGGTGTATATATATGTATATATATATGAAGAAGTGTTTATTTTCTTTTTAGTTTTCCACCTAGAACAAGCTTCTTATGCTAAGGAACATGTGAATCAACAGATAAATTGTGAGTAGTGATAAATTATCGTTTTATTAGACATTGAACACACTGCTTTTGTTTCATTAGTTCTGGTGCATGTTCTGTGTTTCAGGGGCGGAAGCAAGCCTAGTAATGAAAGCTGTCCCGTGTCCTGCTCTCACCCTACCTCATCTTTTGCCATCAATACTTGCTCATTCTCCCTAGCAGACTTTGCTTTTCCTTGCGACTCTTAGCTAATGCTGTTCAGCTGTCTCATGGACAGCCAGTTTCATGCTGCGCCATTTCCTGCTCTTACTCTGCAGCTCCTCACAGTCACTGGCAGTTCTTTGATTCAGTTGTGCTTGCTCAATACATCTGCCACTTGCCTCTCTTTCTTTCTTCATGTTTTTTGTTCTTTCCAGATTTGGACCTCTGCCTCACTGCTTCTTCTCCGTGTCTGTTTTCTTAAAATAATGAAAATTCACTCAGTTGCTGCTACCTACTCAAGCCTGGTACTTCTTTTTTTGCAATCAAGCAGCTGGTAATTTTATTTGAAATTCAAAACAGCAAACCCAGTGAGAAAGTCTTGCTCCACATCAAATTCTTTTCCCCCAGGACTTACAGACAGCATAATATTATGGACTTAGATCTGGACTGATTTTTTTTTTATCATACTACTGCATGGAATCACTCACCCATGAGAAAGAATGGCTGTGGTAGAGAAACTGTTCTTTAGACAATCCAAAGATATCTGTGCTCGTCACTGGTAATTCATAGGTAGATGTAGAAGCTCATAACCTTCAGGAAAAAAGAGCAAGAGAGAATTCTGGCCTAATTGGTGTTCCTCTTGATGACAACGTTTCTAATAATCTTGACCGATGTCCAAGCAAGTACTTACTCATTAAGAAAATTATCAATATTAAATTGAAGCATCTTAAACATTAAAACATCTGTAACACTGAATCTGGTACACATAGAATTCTGTTTTAACTCTTCAGTCAGGTAATTGAACCTTAGAGTTGAGGTTTTTCTTAGCATTTATGTAAGCTTATGGTAAATGAGCGTGCTTTTAGGGAAAATCCAAAGGCTGTGTAGTACCATGGCATAGCTATTTGTGTGTTAGTTCAGAGATATTTAAATATGTGTGAACTCACGGCCAACAGTTAGACTTTAAAAGTTTGGGTTAAGTCTTTCAAAAACTTACCCAGAAATAGTTCCATTGATTTTATTTCGACTCTGTGTGAGTATTTCTTGGCAGAGGAACAGTTGTAGCATTCAGCCTCGGACTTTTAGTGTGAGATTCATCAGGCGTTTTGGCTGGAGTCCCTTTATAACCAGTGGAGGGAAATAGGCACTTTTAGGGTGTCTGATTTGTCTAATCCTGGGGAAAGAGTTTAAAGTAGGTTAGATAAAGTAAGCTTTGAAAATGTCTGCTTGTCTCCACGGAGGTAGCTGTAACCACGGGTGTCTGGTTCTGAATCGGGCGCCTCCATTGTAAAGTTGGGTGAGGTGGATCTCATCCACAAGGTCCTTGTGAAAGCAAAGGGTGAGTAGAACAACTCACACTTGTCACAGAAGTGCTCATCTATAGAAAATACTAAATGAGATGTTAAGTATGTAGCTCTGCTTAGGTAATAGATATTTTGTTAATACAATTACATTGTATCTTGGCAAATCTCAAAACATCGCCTGCAGGGTACTTCCAAATACACCTGTTTGGGTTTTGTACAGAAATGAAGCATATGTCAATTGTCCAATAGTTCCATACCAAAAGTATTCAGGGTAGCTCAAGATATTAAAACAAATTGAGAATGTTTTTCTTTTCACCGACTGACGTTTTCATCTGAGAAGTGTTTTTTTCTGCTATAAATGCAGCTGGCGTTGAAAGTGAATATACAGAAAGTACTGCAAACCCAAACCCAGGGTCTGGGTACCCAGACCCAAACATCAGGATAACCTGAAATTCTACAGGAGTAACTGAAACAACATCTTGCAGAACTAAGATGCCCTTCCTGGTTAGGTAGATGAGAAGGGCAGGGTGTCTGTGACTGGTTTCTGTTTAGGGCCACCAACTTTGGCATCAGGGCAGCAGTGATGGCAAGGGATCATTTGCCACTAGTAGATCTGAAAGCTTGTATGAAAAAATAAGAAATAAACAGCACAGAAAAGAAAAAGTGCATCTTGTGGTGCTCATGGCATTGCAACGTGAACATGCACTGTAGCTCTCGCAGCTTTTACTTGCAAAAGAGAACACTGATCATGTGCAACAATATGGATTCTCTGCTAACCACTCATTCAAAAAATATCATCAGTTGCCTGCTGTTAAAAAAAGCAGAGTTAAGAATCTGCCTTAAGAATTGCTGCAAATTTGTTGTTATAATGCATTTATTAATTAACCTCTGTCACTTATATTAATTTATCATATATTGCACATTCCTACCTGGAGTAAATTCCCTTTTTATTTTAATTTATGTTTCTAGTGATGATTTGTTTATATGCCTTTAGTGATGGTTTTATTTTTCCCTTCTTGTAGTCAGCTTTCCCATCCAAAACATTTGTGTTTCTGGACTTCTGTAAAAAGAAAACAAATGTTTGAAAGAGACTTTTATCTCAAGGAACTTTTGTACTTCAAGCAGTCTCCCCAGTTGCAAGCACTACCGAGGGCAAAGTGGCTTAGACTCTGGTTTCCCTGTATACTACTTGTTGTATCTGCAGACATTGTGGACTGCAAAAAACCAAGGAGGTTCAGCTCTTAACTGTTAAAAGCGCTTTGTTTTCTACCACTAATAGTTACTTCAGTTTTATGTAGATGGAGATTCAGGAACAGCACAAATAATTTCTTTCTTCTGAGGTCAATCTCACAATATTAGATGACAATTAAGGTATTCACCACACAGCTGAAACTCACCAAGTTTATGACTCACTTTGTTGTTGCTTTGCTTAATTGCAGGCTGTCCACTCATCCGCCACTATCCAGTTTAAGTATTTTGGAACAAATATTTAATCATCCTCAATGTAGAGTTGTTAATTCATGGATATGCTGAAAATACACGTGCTTACTTTTTTCCTGATTTTTAATTTCAGCATATACTGCAAAAATCACGGAAAAAAAGAACGAAATCACTAGGCTGCAGGAAAATATAGATAACAGCAATGATGCGATTGCTGACCTGCAAAAGCAAAATGAGAGTAGCAAGGAGAGCTGTAATGCGTGAGTATTACATAGCCTGGACTTTGAGTTGTGGATGGAATTAAGAAAGTCAGCGAGGAAGCAGTGTAAAAATATGTCTGTGTGTGTTCTGGCAGGGATGATGTTAAACAAAACTTTAGTATTCTCCTATTTTTTTCAGGCTGCAAATAATCGGGTACAAAAATTGGAGTATTCCCTACCCCCTGAAAAATAAATTATAGGAAAATAGGCTACATTTGAGTTTGTTTTAATTTTTTTTTATTAGAATCAACAGTTTTCAGAGATCATAGGTACTGTCTTTGCAGCATGATAAAGTATTTGAGTTACTAAAGTAATAGAAATATTTTTTCTATGTTTGGGTGCATCTGAGTTCTGTTAAATCTGAAAAAGTTAATTTTTTTAAACTCAAAAAAGGTTAATAACTAAGTGACAGTAAGGCTTCATTATATTCTTTGTTTAATTCTGAATTTGGCTTCCTGAAACTGAAGCATCTTTCTACTCTTTGTTCACAACATGTTTCATGTTACTTTTTGTTCTCTATATATTCTTTCCTAAAATGTGTTTTAACTGCCCCTACATACAGATGTGTGTGAATTTCTTCTAGTAGATTTTGGTATAATTTTTACTGCAGATTGCAGAAGTGTTCTTCTAGGCACACTGGTTTGATGAATACAATGGGCTGCAGCTTAGGGTTTTCTTTGTAGAAATGCTTCTATCACATTATTAGTGCAAGTTTTAAATGCAGATCACTTTTGGATCTTGGCAATTAGAAGTTTCTCAAGCAAGAATTTGGCTACAAGGACGTTTTTCTTTCTGACACAGAATGTCTAACTTTTAAAAATTAAAATCTCAGGTGTTTGCAAGGGTGGCTGAGAAGGCAAATCTCATTTGACAATACAGAGAGTTGGGCCATATGGTATAATTCTGTCTTTTCACTGCAGTGTTCATTGCTCCACAATCTGTCTAGTTCCTTGGCAGCTTAAGTGATGATTTGTTAGCAAATTCTATGCATAGAATATGCAAATTCTATTGCATTTTTCTTGCAATTATATACCTGAAGATAAGTACTTGAATAAAAATGTCTGCAACATGGATTTGAAATTGTTTTCAGGATGTGAATGGAGCATGTGGGTGTTTCTAAGAATAAAAAGAGAGGAAGGGATAGCATCAGGGTCCTTTCTAGGTTTATTTTGAAGTATATGAAAACAAGAAAGAATGGAATTGTTAGTGGATGTGTGGGTATAGAGGCTGTTTGAATCAATTGACACACCATACCGATTTGTGGCTTTGTCATAAAAAGATTTAGGAAATTATTTGACCTTGACAAGAAAATTCCAATTTTAGTTTACATTAAATTCTTGCCTCCAGTGCAGTATAAAATGAACACTTCTGTGAGTTTCTGAAACCATTCACACTACTTCCTTAGATATCTTTTGAAGTTGCAAATCTGTTTGCAAATCACAAACTGATGCAAATAAAGAAATAAAAAAATTAAGGGTAGAACTAAGGATCTGATCTAAATTTTAATCATTGAATTCAATGGGGTTTGGCTCTGGTCCTACAAAGAATAATTAATGGCATTAGTGTAAAGAGACTGAAAATGAGAAGTGACTCATTAATGAATACGTGTATTCATAGAAGGACAATGCTTGCAGAAGAGTAGAGACTTTGTGTCTTAAATTATTGAAAATGTCATTTAACGACATACTGGAAACTGCAATAAACAAGCCCTGGCTATAAGATCAGACAATTAGAGTGTTTGTGTAGTAGAATCATCTTAAACTTCTAAAATTTATTCCAGTTGATACTTCATGTATACTGGCCATGATTCCAATGTTGGTTTTGTAAAATCAAATCTTGTTTTGGAGTCACAATCACCCTCATAGTTATCTAATTGCTAGTAGTGCTCAACAGAGCTCTCAAAGAAACAACTTCTTGCCTGGATTACCAGACATTGTAAGTATATTGAAGCACTTTTCAAGACTTTGAACAAAACACGGGGTTCTTATATTCAACAGGTCTATGGAAAATATGATGCATGAAACAGATGTATTGGGATAGTACAATGTTTTCTAAAGAAATCCATATTGGCCTATGTAACAAGGAACTGAAGGCACAAAATGATGAAAATGAAATGTATTTTTAGACAAGTGATGACGTATTTCTAATATTTAGTTTCTTGAGTGATTAAAACTAGAAATACTGATCCCAGAACAGTAAGAAGTGGTGAAATACTGCTGATGAAACCTATTCCCATTTTATTGTTTCTCTTCTGTTTTTTAAATTTGGGTTCAAGGATGGTGAGATTTCATGGAAATAATGGTACGAAACCAAGCCAGATGAACTCAGAATCTTGCTAATTTGAAAAAGAAATTGTTGTATTGTCCCTCTAGCTAAACTACAGGATATTTTTATTGCTTTCAGGTTAGTGTGGATAAAGATTTTTTTATACCCTGGCTGATGAAAGGAAGGACAAAGAAATGTGATAGCTGTGAAACAGTGACACTTTTAGCAAACAGTAGATGAGCTACTTGAATCCTGTGTACTGTGTTGTCTTTACAAAACAATCTTCTCATACCTTGTGGGTTTTTTCATGTCCACAGAATAGATGTGAACACAAAATGTAACACACTATGTGGTTAGCACCTTGATTAGTAAAAGCTCTATGACTTTTTCATTGCTTGTTTTTTTCCTCAAAGAAAGGTGTGGAGTTTTCTGAGTAGAAGAAGATCACAGTGTTTGTGTGCCAGTACATTTTTATATAAGTATGTTGGTTTTTACTTTTTAAAAAAATCTGACTCTTTAAAAATTCAGCTTTCTGCTGAATCTGCTGTAGGTATGGTGAAATAGCACTTTGTAATTATATTTTTAGTTACCACTGATGTGAAACTATCTGTGCCAATAGTGCTAAATTCCCTGAATGGAGGCTGCAGTTTCTCATTCAGCTTTCTCATTGACAAACTTTGCTGCTGTTATAAATGTTGATTATACGTTGTGCTGTCTCACCACCTGGAGTACCTTATTTTTTGTTCAAGGTTATTTGACTTCAGCAAATTAATTTTCAGGTCTTTGTTCTTTATTCATTTCCTTGATGGAAACTGTATTAAGGGAGCTGTTACTGAAGCCTCTGTTTTGTTCTACCTTTGGAGTGATTGTCCAACTGAACATTCATACTTTGTGTACTTGCATGCTACAGACCCTCCAGTTTTGAACCATAGGGCATACTCACATACAAAAATGCCCTTTACTTACCCTACTCATGAATATGCAGTGCAAAATGAGCCATATGTCCCGTATTGAATTGTTTGTTCAATTGCAACCTTGTTCTGAATTGCCATTTGTCCCCTCCTCCTTGTTGATGTAACTCTTTAAATGTAACTGCATTTCTGTTATTCCACATTTACTTAGTCTCTCTAGTCCTTGTGGATCTTCCTTCTATTTCTTCAATGCTTAGCTTTGATAGTATCTATGTATCTATACTATCTATAGATAGTATCTATTGATAGTATCTATGTAACCCTAAATTTGGGGGTTGTGTGTACTTCTCCTAGGAAAGATAACTCTGCTCAAACTTCATTGTAGGTGTTTGTGTTGCCTTAGGTTTTTATTCTGGACAAAACCTGAATTTATAGATCACTTTAATCCCTGACCAGAGGGAGAGCGTGCTCTTTTTTTCTATAGAAGGTTCCCTTGGAGGCAGTATGTGATGTTTTTTCATTGGAAATGGAGTCTCTGTCCTACTCCAGCCTAGTCTGTTCAGATGATTCCACCATTATCTCGATCTCAGCTCCAAGCATCTCAGAAGTTGCCTGTTGACATCCTGTCATTACAGAGTTTATTCTTTCTGAATGAGCAGAGTGTTTGTCACTAACACATATGCCTATTTTAGCTCAGTAGACTTCAGTAATTTCTCTCTTCTTTCGCTCACCTCACAACACTTTGGTGTCTGTTCAATCTCTCAAATCCTGGCCATTCGTTCAGTTAGAGCTTCCTGTGGATATGTCTTTTCTGATAGCTGGTACCTCAGTTGGGAGGGTAGGAGACATCCGGGCCTGGATGGTTCATGCTCCTTACACCATCTTTTTTCAGGCAGGATGTTTTTATTTTAAAGACCCATTATATGCCTCTCCTAAAGATCACATCTGAACTTCACTTGAATCAGAAGGTTTATCTGCCTGTTTTTCAAGAGTTCCCACGTTCAAGGGAGAGGCACCTCTAATACCTGGAACTTGAGAAAGTTCTATTAGTTTACTAGGCATGAGTCCTGCATGTATTCCTTGAAGTTGCTTTGCTTTCAGTATGATCTACAGCATCCTGCTGTAAGGAAATGACTTTGGTGGACTGCATCATAGCTCTCACATTATTAAGAGGCTCCTGAAATGAGAAAAACAAAAAAACCCAAGATTTATTGTGTTTCAGGGCCATAGGGGAGCCACATGAGAGGAGGCCCAGGCTGAGCATTACAGAATGTGGACCCATCAGTTTGCTCTAGAGCAATCTGGTTATGAGCTGGACATGAACCACTCAGCACCTCTTGTCTGGAGACAGGATTTTGGAATGGGTGCATTTAACAATGTAGACATACTATATAGCCAGATACCAGCTGCATGAAATATGGAAATATACGTGGATAATCTCTTAGGGATGGTAAAGAATGTTACTTGACACCAACTGAAGCTCAGTTCTTGTCTGCCATTGATTTATTCTTCATTTTAGCTGGCATGTTTTCCTGTAGGGGCAGAGTTTGAGTTCAAATCTAGTCAATAAGAGTTGGTATGTGGACCTGGGACTCCAAACTGCCAGGTCAGTGTTCCCAGTGTCTGGGCTATTGTACTGAAAGGCAACATCTCTTTCTGGAGGTTTTCTGAGCAGGACTTGCTTAGCAAATGGAGGGAAATCTGAGTTTGTGACTGCTGCTTGCATTGAGGTATGAGATAGGGCTGGTGATATTGATGAGAATGAAGTTGTGTGCATCTTCAACAAGAAGATTGTACACATTTAAAGGATTTAGTGGTGTTGCTGTTCTGAGTGCCTGGTATGTGGATTTAGATGCCTAATTGCTTAGCATTAAGCTCAGTCTATTTATTCCTTAAAAAGTGCTTTATAATCTTTGTTAGTCCTATGTATATGTCTTCTTGAATGTACAGCTTCAAAATCTTAAGAAAACAAATGTATGCATGTAATAAATGTATGCTTTCTGTAATAAACCCATATCTATTTGACTTTCAAAACATTAAGTAAAGTTACTTGTTCTAGTAAGCTAGCTAAAGTGACTTGATGTCTTTGTTTCTGAATAGCTTTTTATTAGGAAAGACCACTTATATGCTTGCTTTTGTTTTTCATTTTCCCCACAGCTGGAAGCCCACCTATGCAATTCTTAGCAAGCACGAAGAATATTTGAAAAATGAACTCGAAGCTTTACAAGAATCTATAGAAAATGAGAGGTATCTGTGATCATGTGAGATGAAGTTTCTAGCAGTAGTATTTATTAACCTGTCTAAACTGATCAGCAAAGATAATGCAGTCTGCATCAAAATGTTGTAAACTTTTAATATAAGGGACTGAGTAATCAAAAGAATTTTCAATTTACATTATAATGTCATACGTTATTTTGTAGTTACCAGTGGAATAGGATAAAGCATGGCTTCTTCAAATTTAATTGCTTCCCAAATGCCTATTATTATTTCTCAGAACATAGTTTGATTGCCTACAATTTAAAAAAAAGCCCGAGATAAAGGCAATGAATGTTTTGACTTTGGCAGAAATATGAAATATCAGAGGATATTTACAAGAGCACACATAAGTTTTATCTACGAGTGATTTTTTTACCATTATTATGACATGTCTTCATGTGTACTGGGATTTCAGTAGTTTCTAATATTTGACTTTGGGAAGACTTTTTTGAAAATACACAAGTCTTAGGTTTTTTTCAGAAGTATCATTTAATTGAACCTAAGCCTTTACATTCATTTGGGGACTAAGTAAGATAGCAATTAGAAGCATTCAGAAAATGTGATGCTTTTCCTTGTGAATATGAATTGCATATGATTATTAGAATATAAAAATCCAATTTTTGTATACTGCTGTATATTCTAAATAACCACAAAGCATGCAAATCCAACTTTAGGTCCTGAAAAACAGGGTGAGTGGCTCAGGAAAGCCTGGTCTGAAACTATTTTAAGATCAGTTGTGGGTAAGATTCTAGTCAGTATTAATTGCAAATTCAGTTCTATTCAGTAAGTGGCATTTCCGTTGTTTCATCTTCATTAATTTTAATGCATTTTAAAGAATTTATTAGTTGTGCAATGATGCTGCCTACATTCAATGGAATAAGAACCAGTCCTTGGAGATTTGCACTGAAATATTCAAAATGTGGTGTGCCAGGTTAAGCCCCTGGAGTTCTATTTGACACTCAGGTAAAACTGATCTTCATTTTAGAGAGATTGCTCACCTTTACTGATCTGGTTGTGAAGGGAAAGAGGTCGGTTAGCCCTGTGGAGACAAAATCATGGCAGACCCATCTAGATATCTAAATACCGATTTCAAAGTGTAGCTTTAGGTAATTAAATATGTTTGCTTTGGTTATTTTGTAGGTGTTCTTTTTGCCAGTTGTCCAAGGCAGCAGAAAAAGCATGCTTGATAACCTTTAATTAACTCAGTAGCTTATCTGTCTTCTTCTTATTCAGAGGTCTGTATTTGGTGAAAAATAAGGCTAAATTGGCTTTCTATGAGTATATGATTAAGCCATTTTGGCTTCCACTAATTTGAGCTGACAAGCCACAGAAGCATTACTTTTAAATTGCTTCTTTAGATAACTAGTTTCAATTCCGACATGAAAGTGTTCAATTTGTTTTCCTGAGCTTAATTATAAGACATCATGACTGTAAATAATAAAATAAATTTAATTCATGGAGTTTACAAAAGTGGTCTCTTAAATATAGTCCCTCTTTACTGAAGCATTTGATGATATATTCAAATCAGCAGGATGTGCATTCAGCAAATTCTCAATATTTAAATTAGGCAGAAAAATAAGTACATTTAGAACTTTATGCACCGAATGTGCTTTTTAGCCTGGCATCTGGGGGCACTGAGGACATACTGTTCTAGATGGGAAGATGTTTAAAAAAGATCAGCTTGCATTTAATTAGGCACTTAAAACAGAGGTTTGAAAAATGTTCCACATTTTTTCGTTATTGGTTTCAAGAACATATAAGAACACTTAAGTGAGCTGGAAGTTCCTCCTGAAAATAAGTGATATGAAGAAGGAAAGAGAAATAAGTAGCTATCCACGTATTGTTAAGGGGTTTTGTGGGTGCTTTCCTTTTTTCTAATGACTTTAATGTGAACAGTGTTGAATTCTTTGGCATGAACTGGAGGATGTGAATTACTCAGGAAAAATAGTGACAATTTCTGGAGACTCCTATCCTATCCTATCCTATCCTATCCTATCCTATCCTATCCTATCCTATCCCATCCCATCCCATCCCATCCCCGTGCCATAAATATTAATCTGTGGAAAATACGTTTTGGGAAAGAATATAAAGTTTGAGGATTATTTTCAGGAGCTTGAACTGTAACTTCTACAACAAATTATTTTACTTATTTATACTTTAAAAATTTTTATCTAATGCATTCTTAATTGTGTATGAGCAAATTTCTTTGATGGTCTGTTATTATTTGTAGCATTTATTAAATTAAATAGAGCTAACATTTTTCTACCTTCCATACCATGGAAATTTTGTACAGTATACACAAATATTCAGTAAATCAAGAAACAGATTCCCCAGACCGTCTACCTGTTTTTCTACCCATGTAGAAAAAATATAGATTAATGTAATTTTCTACATGAAGTTTGGGAAGTGTCAATTCCTTGATTTCACTACTTGATCTACAACTTCTTTCCCCTAAATGTGCTCAACTTCCATCAATTTATCAGAAATTAGTGCCTGGCGTGTAGTTTTATTTGAGAATTAAGACCTTACTTTTTTTTTCCTGTGACTTTTATTTTCCTTTTGTAAGAGCAGAAGCTCCTACAGTTGAACTTGGACACAAATTTTTCTCTCTTCCATTGCCTGGGCAAGCCAGCGGGCAGCCAGGAGTTTTGCCTTTCAATCATGCTTCATTTAAATAATTAAAAGCAGTTTGAGATAAAATGTGTTCTTTAAAGAGAAATACCATATGCTTTGAAAGCAGTAAGAGCTGCTCCTTAATGCAGGCTCTATTCATGGTTCAGGTAAACAGGTGGGTCTCTGGCTTCAGTTGCTATTATGCACCATAATTTGTTTCATCAAGGAATTTCTGGGTAATCTATGGGTGTACTAAGAATTTAGTATTTTTGAATTTGCCTCTCTCTATTGTTCACACAGCCTTTTCACAGAGGATGACATTTCCTTCACCTTCTTGATTTTGTACTGGCATATTTGAATATCCAGTAATTTTGTGTAATATTTCTTTCTCAGTTATTGACTAGTCTGCATTAATGATACAGCTGGATGTCTGTAGCTGTGACATCTCTTTATAAAAATGTGCCATCTGCATAAATGCTCACCATCAAACTCTTATAATGTATTGTGCATATGCCTAAATTTATATTTTTTTCAGGAATAAGGGGAATAGAATATCAACATTAAAAAAATGGATCTATTTTAATTTAATTTTAAGCAGTTATTAAACTTTTGCATTCAAATACTGAGAGAAATAGTTATTGGATGCTGGTTATTATTCATAATTTTAAAATAGTGAACTCTTGTCTTTGTGAGAAATACAAACTTCCTGCAGGTCTATACTTAGATTACCTGTGTGTGACATGAAGAACCAGAAGAGTTCCTTGCTTGCAATTTTAATGATTCAGCTTTCCCAAAAGATACTACTTTTGTAAATTATCTGTAATAAAAGTTATGCCTAGCAGCATTATTGGTGTAATAAAAGGCTCATCCCAATGAGACAGTTGAATATTTGATCTGTCATTAGCAATCTGTTCTGTAAATTCCTTGCGTGACTGAGAAAACCTAAAAAAAAGGTCTTTTCCAATGTCACTGTCATTGGTTTAACACAAGGGGATGGCTATTCTGTGCAACAGCACTCTTCTTTCTCTTCTTTCCAAACAATTTTGATCAATTTTCAGATTTATGTGATGGTTACATCCTATTATTGTTATGGAACTTGTTTGTTTTTATAGTACAGTTTTTTCAAAAGCTGATTTAAGGTTTTAAAAATGAACATTAATTGATGCTACCTACTTCAGTAATGTGTAGCTATGTGCTCACATGGTGTTAGTGAAATTATATTAGTGTAACATTAATTTAGAGGGCAGTCCTACAAGAAGCTGAGTACTCTGGCTCTTGGACAATTAAACCTGTAAGTGTTTGCTTAACCTTAAGCATGAATAGTCCTATTGTCTTAGTGTGACTAATGTGTGTATTTAAGGCTTCCCTGAGTCAGACACAGATTACTCAGCATCTCCTTGGAGGCACAGCTCTTACTCCAGTGATGCATCAGGCTGCTGTAAATATGGGACGCAAGGCCAAATTCTCTTTTACTGTAAGTTTTGATACAGCTCCAGCAAAAACAGTGGAGTTGTGCCAATATACACAAACAGAGAATTTGGCCTGCAGTGAGTTTCATTATAATTACATAAGGAAAAAACATTTGTCATCTGCCAGGCTGCCTTTGAATATGGTATGGTCTATATTCCTTTCAGAACGATGAGGTTTGACTGTTTTTTACATCATAAGCATATTCCTTGGTACATACAGCATAGTCTTCCTTGCAAACAGCTGGAAGATAAAAAATAGAGCCAAATAATAGTGTATTAAATATAATCTCAATTTTTTCCATGATAGCAGCAAGTCTAATTAAGCTGATGCCATAAGTTAATAGGTTTTTTCCTTCTAAACAGTGGCTTCATGTGAAAAAAAATTAATTACGTGTATTTTTATAGGAAAATGTATCAGGATTACATAACCCAGTATAAAGAGATTCTGAAGCAACACCGTGAAAAATATGCAGAAAGTGCTCTGGCACAGGAATATTACAAAAAAAAGAAAGAGCTTGAAGAAATCCAGGACAGAGTTCTGAAACTGTCTGAAAAATATAAATGGAAAGAAGATTCTTGCTTGGATATTCTGGGTACTGCTGTTATCAATGCTTTTATAGTAGAGCCTATTGGTAGTGCACTTCATATTAAAAGTGCTGTACAGAAATCCTTTAATTAATTTTCCACAGTTTCTCTTAAACTAATAAAAAGTTTTGTTACACCATCTTTAGGAAAAAATCTGTAGCGAACCGAGGCTTTGAACAAGAATTTGGAGTATACATACCAATATTTATTCCTCCAACACATGAATGTAATGGGGAATAGTTTGTCACTGGGCTTCTTGGGGTAAAAAAAGTCCTAAAATTGCTTTAGAAGTAGCCTCTCAAAGTTTTACATTTGTTTTTCATATATTTTTAGTACTGTTTTTAATGGCATTACACTCTGTTATACTGCTATTTCTGTTACGAATACTAAGTAAAGATAAGTGCTCCTGATCTATTAATTTATCTTGTATTTGTAAAGAAAATCAGATTTGTGGGTTAATGCTCTGAAATGAATTTTTATTTCCGCAGAGCCCGTTCCTTTTAAATCCGTAAACGACTGGGCTGTACAGCTGTATCCTTAATTTGTAATGTTTATGCAGTCTACAGGGAAGAAAGTTTATATTTACCTTTCACGTAATTCTATTTAAAAGTATAGTGATTATCTATATGTTTAGGTTTAGAGTGGCAGCACTGATAATGATAATTTTCAGTTTAAATTTATGGGTGCGTTTCGAGGAAAGAAAATTTAACTTAATGACATATCAGTCAAAATGCTTCATTAATTAGATTTGAAGACTTGTCTAAGAAATTTATGTTGGTCAGAGCTTTCTGTTCCTCTAGCGTTGCACTGATGGCACAGAGGGGTGAGGGATCTCATAGTCTCCCTTGCTTGAAAAAGTAACGTTGCAATGTATATTCCATAACATGAAAGTGCTTCTTCGAGGCAAAAAACACAGGAAATGTTGAAGCTTGCTGCAGTTGCTGTGCAAGAATCCAGTGAACTACAAAAAGAAGCAGATGAATTAGAAATGAAAATAAATTATTTAAAAAAGGTAACTGCATTTTCATTTTATTTGATATAAATACATTTTAAATATGTAGTTATATATACCACCATTGTATTTTCTGAAGCATAAAAAAGGAGTGTGTTTTCAAGCACATGGACCAACAGGATGACTGCAGTATTAGTAATTATGTTTCTATAACATCACATATATTTTCTTAGAGAACAGGGATCCATGAATGGAAATGCTCTTAACTTGCTTTCTGCTCACCTCAGCTGACCATAATTTCTGTCAAGGCACTGTGTCACGGTGACTCTCGTGCTAACTCAAGAGGGCCAGAGAATACACTTCAAAATATAGCAAGGCATTCCTTGGTGAGCCCCAGGGCAGGAAAATGCAGCTTTCACAGGCCCTACTGCTTATCAAGGTGTTGTTAATGTGAATGTGTTTAACTAAATATGCTTTACAACAAGAATCATGTCAATTCTGTCTTTTTTTTCCCCCAAATAAATGCGTGGGTAAATGATCCTCAGAGGTGAAACTGGCTGGTTTTAGACAGGAGCTCAGTAAGTTCCACCAACTAGAAGAAGAACTTGTTCCAAAGGGACAATCTTCTAAAAAAAGGACTTTGTCAGGAGAGCATTTTGACCCACTCCTCTGCTAGGGGGTAAAAGGTCTCTTCTAAACCTCAGCAGTGCAGCAGACCAATCTTGTAAAGAATTTGATAAGTTTTCATAGTACTGAGTCTGGACACCTCTCTGGACCAGTTGATCAAGGACTCCCTTCACTGCTGTGTCAGCCACTTCCCCTTCAGCCAGCCTTGTGCTGATAGAAGCACGCTGGGCACAGGTGGTGTCTGCTGTTTATATTTTATGACACTGACACTCACAGACTGAAGTTCCTAATGTGGTATGTGCTGTATAAACATACAGTAAGAAGGCATGCAGTGAATTTATTTATAACTATGAAGGAGATCATGTACCTAGTTCCTTGTTCTGAATAGATAGGTAGATTCTGTGCTCAAAAACTTCTGTGTTTATTCCAGTTGTTACAGCTGATCTACCAAAAAATACTGCCTCTCTTTAACCAGGTTCTGCTTATTTCTTCACACTGTCTTGGCTACAAGACACTACTTCTGTGCACTGATTCATCAGGTTTAGGAAACTTTTGCAGCATGTAGCTATAATTTTTCAAGTTTTTTTAAATTTATTTTTATTTATTCTTTATCTTTTAAGACATTGGAAGAGACTACAGAAGATCAAAATAATTCTGAAATGGTTGAAGGAAAAAATCAGAAAAGTCTAGAGAAGCCAAAGGAGTTCAAAGAGAGGTATGCTTAAAAACTGTTTATTTCCCTTGCTTCCATCCAGAGTACTCTCTCAGCATTTACACAAAGACTGCCACAAAACACAAATTGTTGCTAAATAATGTCTGGCAAGCTTCTCTAACCCTGGTCATGGGACTTAATTATGTAATTTAAAAAGTTTTCTATTTCTTCGGGTTAGGATGGTGGCAAATTGATTCTTGGAAGCTAAATGTATCTGGAAACATACTATTCAAAAGTATTTTGTAGAAACCTTTGCTCTTCACAGCTACTGCTGATAGATCTATGTGAGTAGTTTCATGGGTTTTGAGTACAACTACAGTGACTGTGGAGTCGGAGAGGAAATACATTAACTCTACTAAACACATGTGGGGTAAAAGAGTCAAGGTTCCACATATCATTTGTGTTCAGCTCTGAACTGCTTAAGAAATTTAACTCTTATTTTAGTTCTTAAAAACAAGCATGAGTGAAAGTTTCATAGACAGGATTAATGGCTTAGTAAATTAGTCAGTGGTAATTTACAACTGGGACTCACTTTAATTTGTGCTCAGTTACAATGACTGAAAATCACCGTCAGGACTAGCTTGCATTTGTCTGGAGTCCTTGTGAATGTTGAAATATCACCCTTAGAGCTGACACTTTTAAACCAAAATCCATTTTAAACTGAAAATATATCCAAAAGACTTTGCCCAAGTGATTTTACATTATGTTGTGCTTGAAAAAAGCTTTTTTGGGGCATTAAATAGGGTTTTAGTGGACTGTATCTATAGAAATGTGTCATTTTAATAACCCCTAAGATTCTTTCACAGGGGCATTTTAGATCTTTGATATCTTCTTACAGACCTATGAATTACTCAGATGATTATTTTTTTGTGGTTAAAGCCTTTATACCCTTTCTACCTTCTTATGTAAGCTTGTTATAATTGGCAAGACCTCAGAAATGTAGAGAAGAAAGAAATTCACTCATTTTTAAGACTAGGTAAAAAAAAAAAGATGGGAAACACTCCCTTTGAATTTTCAAAGAAATCCACGTGTGTTCAGTCTGCAAAAAGCAAAATGCCAATTGAAGACCTGTTGTAAAAGGCAGAGATCTGTGCTCTGCACATGGAGGTGTAAGCAGCACTCACTCAGGCTCCTCATAGAAAGGATTCCATCGGGTATATTGCTAGACCTGCCTGTTGTGTATGTTTACCTCCCTGTCATGGAGTCTTCAGGTGCTTGTACCTTCACCTGAAGTTGTATCTGGATTGCACAGAAGTAGATCTTTTGTTACTCCTACTGAAGCAGTAGTTCCGTGGCTTGCATGGGGATTGTAAGGTGGTGTAAAAATTTTACACTATGCTAACTCACATTGCCTTTTAACCTCCATGTATGCACTTATGTAATATAGCATGTAGTTTCACACCATAAACTGATTGTTAGTTAATGTTTTTCCTAGAGTAAACTGTAAAGCTTATTTATGTCAAAGATATCCATAACATAAAGGCTTGTAGAAAGTGGCATAAAAATTGGTCTGAAAAATCCCTATTTGGAATTAGTATATTATAAAAAGGTCTTCACTAGAAAGCTTAGAATTATCTGATTAAATAATTGCTGATGTTAAAATCAGGTGTGTTATAAATCTGTAATTATAAACCCTACAAGTAGAAAATGTGCTAAGATAATGAGTTATATGAGCCTTTGTAGACTCAAGGCAATGTACAAAAATATAACTGCAGAACGTGGGTACAGAAGGTACTCGTCCCTTGTGAGCTGTTCTGCAGTCACTACAAAGTTACTACCGAGCAAAGAGGTAACAAAAAGGATGTATCTTCATCTTCTGCCACAAAAGAAGAAAGAAAAAGAGTTGTACTGTGAATCTCCATGAACTGATGCAGACCAGCGTGAAGAGAAACCACCGGCGTCACGGGAAAGAACCAAACAGAGTGATGGAAACACTGAGCAGAACAATGTATGATTAATACCCATGAAATGCTTTAGAGGGCTACAAGACAAGAAACCAACTTGCAGGTTAATGAATAGGTGCTGATATCTATGTTCTCCTTTGGGCAGGAGAATGGCAGAGGTAGCTGTTCTTTTAAAAGACTTGGAACATCTTAGTTTGAATCACTTCTTGCTGGCCAGCTCGTTGATTAGGCTGACTGCAGCACACAGATTCCTCTTCTCATACGAGCTGTTTTCTCTGATTAGTGGGTGTTCATAGCTCGCCAGTTACACAGACAAGTATCACAGTTAAAATTTCCAAATCAAGAGTTCTCATCAATCACCAAATAGGCCTCAACTCTTTTGAAGCCCTGATCTTGATTTCTGTATTAGAGATTATATTTATTACATGGAGAGGCTGACATCTTGAACTGTGCTTTGGCATTTATCATGTTTATTTTCTGCTTTTGTAAAGTGTTTGAGAGAGCTTTAATTCCATTATTCTGTATTCCGTATTCTGATGTTTGGTTTTTTTTCTTTTCAATTTGATTATGTATTGATTCCACCTCTGAATACTTTAATTATCTTACGTTCCAAGTGAGGGATTTTTGCTAAAACTTCTTGTAAAGGATATTCCATGGTGGATTATTGCAGTTCTTTCAGTACCTTTGCGTTAGAAGTGATTTGCTTTTACTGATCAAAGAAAAAACCTTGTAATCTAATTCTTGGAAAAATAGTTATGGAGCTCTTTCTGTACATCTAAATGTAAACACTGTCAACTCTGTGCCAACGACAACCTCACAGGCATTACTAGTTCTGAGTTATAATGGCAGCTGGTTATTGAAAGTCCTGCTTCCCAAAGGACTCGCCTGTGTGCCTCTGATTAGATACTGGTCAGGGCTGTGTGATTCTTCATATGTATAATCAAATATACTTGATTTCTGCAGTGAAGATGAAGTCATATTAATCTTTGGGCTTCGTTATACTACAAAGAAGAAACTCCTGCAAAGGAAGTGAGATTTTGAGTTAAGAACATCTACTTTTTTCTTCACACTTTAGTAAAAAAAAGTTATTGATTTTGTAGTATGGATCAAGATAAAGATTTTTTATCTACTCAGATGTCTACTAACAATGAAGTACAGAAAGAAGACAAATAATCCTTCTTGTTGTTACCACGATTTGTATTAATTTGATCTTCTGTATGCAGTTTGGTTTTTCTTCCAATGGTTATTAATTATGTCAGAGAAAAGGTGCATGCGGGTTTTTTCAATAGTGTTTTGTGGGAGATAAGGGAGCAGGTATATTGCATATGCATAAAGTTTAGCTACAGGCTCTTTTGGAAGGTTTTGTTACTTTAAAAATACATATTTCAGAGCTTCTGAGTCCTGTCTGTAACTCTGCCATTGATACATTCTTCTGAATAGATATGCATTGTAAAAAGAATGCTTGTTTTTTGGAGAGTGAATTTTAAGAAATATAGAGTTGTTTGCTAGGCTCTACAAAAGCACATGGCAACTGACTCCAGGAACTTCTGAAAACATGATTTGACATCCTAAGATCTGCAAAATAAATGGTTTAGGGCAATCTAGCTCCTGACCTCGGCAGCAGCAGATTTGTTCAATTCATTTTTGAATGGTGATTGTGGTAAAGTGGCCAAATAGGCCATTTTGAACAAAGTGAAGCGTCTTTAGCCAGGGTTCTGTGCTCAGCTCTGTTTTTGTTTCTCCATGGTTTCGCTCTCTCTGGATATAACTAAAGATACACCAGCCACATACACATCTTATTTCCTATAGTACTCATTCTGACACAGGTGGTGTCTATAATTACTGTAACTGAAAGAAATACAGATTTTTAAAAAATCTTTTATAATTCCTATTTTGTTGTTTGTTTGTTTTGGTTTTTTTTTTTTTAATTGATGTATTAGGTGTTATATGGTTTGTATAGTTTGTTAGGTCTCAGTCCAGCACAGCGCTAGGTGCATATGTAACTTTACAGGCAAACAGAGTACTTTTCATCAGAGTTACTTGACTGAGATGTGTTCGTGGTTTTTTTGTGATCACATTAGTCATGTATATTAGTTTAATGTGTTGTTAGGTCCATATATCTTAACCAGTGCTTCTAGTTTGGTATTTTTTTAGTAGTGTTGCTAATTTTGCTCCACGCTACCTTATAAAGTGCATCATACATTTTATCTTATTATGGAAAATTTCAAGAAGAACAAAGAGACTGACTCAATTCTTCATTTGTTCTGAATAGCATTGCTTAGTCAGCTATAAATCAGATGTCGTAGCTAGAAGCACAGAGGTGCTAAGCAAGAATGCCAGAGAGAAAATAAAATAGAAGTCATTATTTTTAAAAATGGTAAATGTTCCTGTGCCAAACAGCCACTTTACCCTTCATTGTTCGGCTAATCCTTGTCTTTCTACACTGCAAAAGGCTATTTACCCTACACAGATCATTATCCCACAAGTGAAAACACTTGCTGCAGTTTCCTCTTTTGTGTCTGTATAGTGTGAGTATTCCAGACAATGCCAGAGAGAGAAAGTGTTTTTAAACGTGAAAATGCGATTTCAGAACTACAACAATGAAGTAATTTTATTAAAGTGTAATTCCCCAAACTGCTAATACTTTTCTTTGATACTGACAAAATTTAAGTCAGCAATGTTCTTATGATTGGCTTATTTACTACTTTATGTCTTCTGCTTTCAGTGATATTCTTTGTTTGATATTATTTAAAGAAAACTTAAATTTTTGTGAATTCTGGAGCTGAAAGAGGTAGAACCTCCCTGGTAGCATGCCTTGAAAACCCCACTGATTTGAAGCAGTTACACTTTATTTCCTTCTTTTGTGATTCTTAACATGTTTTTAACTATTTTTTTAAACTTTTTGGTTTTTTGAAAGGACGTTTGAAGAGAGTGAACATCCATCTTTGCTAAATGAGAAACGTCAGCTGTATAAACCATTGCATGTCCCATGCATTCCTCGGAAATTAGTGCAGTCTGTACAGAGTATTAGATTCTCCAGGCAACGAACGGAAACAGGTGCAGTGTGTTTAATGATCTCTCTGTGAGGATTTGGGATTATTTTTGTGTAAATGGATGGAAACCACGATACCACATCTACTGAACTGCTCCTCCTGTGATAGTTGAAGCCAGGCTTTCAATGGAAGTTGGTTACTTACCTGTCTTTATGTTCTGAAAATCTTCTGTGTACAATTCCTCTCTTATCTATGGAATGAGTAAAGTAACATTACAGGTATAACTGATGCATAGTGACAGAAAAATCTGAAACATACCTTTACATGGTTTGCATAAATACAGTAAATATTAACAAGGTATTATTTGCAGTAAATTGATTGATATTTTAATATTTTGTGATAATTTTATCTCTCTACTAACAGGAAAATTTGTAAGTTTTGTTCCCAAGTTCAGTTTAACAATGCCACGTTTTGGATACTTAATCCTATTAACTGTATTAAGTAATATTTGTTAATTTAGGAAGAGAAGAAAAAGAGCAACCTGTGGAACTTCCAGTGGCCACTAGCAGTTCCTCCAGCCTTGCAGAGAATTCATCACAGGTATGCAGCTCTCGTGCTGGTAAAAACATGACATTATATAATCTGGTTTATGTGGTTGCTTACATTTAAAACACTTCAAATATACCTAGTGCTATTATATCTTACATAAAACTTGTTAACACTGTGACCAGCATGCTAATATTGGTAATGTGCTATTACTTGGTAGTCATAATAAAAATCTTTCTTTGGTGCTGTTTCTAATTCAACTGAAAATATGTATGTTCTTATAAAGTGCAACCAGTAGTCACAGTAAACATTCTAATGCCAAATTTGAGGTGGACCAACTGTCCAATAGTTTTGTATAATAGTTCTTAACATTTGAAACGACCTCTGTAGATTCACTTGGTTTTATGTAGCAAATTTTTTGAATTCTAAAGGAGGAACGTAACCTTCTCTTACTGATTAATTGTCAGCCATCTGCTCCTTAAGGAGGGATTTCATGAAGGACTAAATGGGCAGGGTTCTGTACAGGATTGCCTAGAGTTAACAGCTCAGTTCTGAGGTTTAACCAGAAACAAAAGTCTGGGCTGAGAGTAATAAAGCCACAAGCAACATTGCTTTGTACACTTGAGGAGTCTACAACTACATTTTCCGTCTCTCACCCATAAACAAATAGTTCTTATGGCACTTTTTTTTGAGAAGATAAAGTGTATTGCAGCTTAATATCTTAAATGTACAGACACAATAAACCCATCAAGAAACAAGTTGGAGGAACAATTTGCACAGTTATGAAAACTGCTAATAAAAGTGCAAGAACATTTATAGAATCAATAGATTGTTAAAGTGTAAAAGGAGTACTCAGATAAGGTAAGGCCATGGGAGATAAATAATTTGCAACTGTGATTGCTGCGCAGAAGCTCGGAGAAGTTTCTGTACTAAAACCTTTCTTTATAAGGGACATCTCACTGGATCCATTTAAAACAAAATTTTGATGAACAACAAAAGTCATCAAGTAAAAAATTAACAGAAACAGTTGTGATTTTCTTAAGAATTTCAAGGGAGCTGAAGGATGAAGTGAGTCAATCACTAAATGGCTTAGAGTGGTAAAAGAAGTCTGCATAAGATAAGACAACATGAAGGGCAATGTCTAGACTGAGTGGAACAAGATCAGAAGAAATTTCAAGCAATTCTGACTTGTGACTGGCTGAGGGTGTTAGACATGATGAGGATGATGGAAGGGCTGTTGCCAGGGTAATCCAGAGATGAGGATGGGAATCTGGGACCTAGAATTGCACTTAGAGAATCGTGGGAGGCAGTTAAGTCAAGGTTAAGGCAACTTTAAGAAAGGGTGATGGCAACAAGGAAAAGAAGATGGAGCCTGAGGGAAAATAAAAAGATGGGAAAAAAGAAGATTGCTGTGCTTAGGAAAAGGTGTGTTTTAAACTACAACAGTTGAGTGGCAGACTGATTCTGCATACCTAGCCCTTTTGTTCCCCAGCCTGAATTGAATTCAATTTGATATATTTTGCAAATTAAACAGAACTAGCAGCTTCCTGTGAAATAATGTGTTATCTGGTGCTGAGGCATAGATTCCTGGTGCCACTCAGTCCTTAAGGCACAAATGCATGCTACATATAAGAGTTAGGGCTTCTGATCTGATGAAAATCTGTATTTCCATGTTTTCTGCACTTTTTCAGTCCACACAGGAGACAAATTCACTGATGCACATACTCACTTGGCCCTTCGGAGGTGGAGACAGGCTTGGCTCCAGCCCTCTCTGTTGTCAAGCAGCAGCAACCTGGCTGCAGTAGTAGAGAACCTGGATAAAGTTTGTGAATTATGTGATGATATTTGTGTGACAGAAAAGTTAGTCACATCTATCAGTGCTGTGATGTAGTGCTTTATAAAAAAATACAGAAGTGGTTTTGCGTGTCGTACTTGTTAAAATGTAGGTAAAGCAAAGATAGGCAAAGAAGGTTTTATGTTGCCTGACCCTTAGAGACTGATTAAAAGAAGGGATTTCCACAGTCTAAGGAGAAATGAAAGTGATCTTGCTGAAGTGACAATTTCATATGCTGCCTCATTTGAATTTTTTGCATATTTTAGGTGGCTATTGACACTGCAGGGACTAATAACCCACAAATTGCACAAGTTCCATCAATAGCAAGCTTACAAAACCAAATGCAATTCAGGTAACTTTTCTTTAATAAAGTAGTTTTCATTCTTGAGGTTGAGATTTATGGAAATAATCCATATTTAGACAAATGGTAATTTTTGTCTTTCAGACTGGTAATTCCTCCAAAGCAGACGACTTCCAATCAACAGTTTGAGAGTGAAAATAGAGCAATAGGTGAAGTACCACTGCAGGGATCTTTTGATAGGTTGTGCTGTTACTGTCTGCTGTATCACATAATTATAAAATAGAAAATTCTAGGGGCCAAATTTTCATTTTGACATGAAGTGAACCACCATTTGTAGTGCCCTAATTTAAATAGAGACTGAACTGCTCATTCTGCATTCACAGAATCACAGAATTCTAGGGTTGGAAGGGACCTCGAAGGATCATCTAGTCCAACCCCCCTGCCAGAGCAGGTTCACCTAGAGTCCATCACACAGGAACGCATCCAGGCGGGGTTTGAATGTCTCCAGCCAAGGAGACTCCACAACCTCTCTGGGCAGCCTGGTCCAGTGCTCTGTCACTCGCACAGTGAAAAAGTTCTTCCTGATATTCACATGGAACCTCCTGTGCTCCAGTTTGCATCCATTGCCCCTTGTCCTATTGTTGGTCATTACTGTAAAAAGCTTGGCTCCATCGTCCTGACCCTCACCCTTTACATATTTGTAAACATGGATGAGGTCACCCCTCAGCCTCCTTTTCTCCAAGCTAAAGAGACCCAGCTCCCTCAGCCTTTCCTCATAAGGGAGATGTTCCACTCCCTTCATCATCTTAGTGGCTCTGCGCTGGACTCTCTCAAGCAGTTCCATGTCCTTCTTAAAGCATCCTAGTGTCCTTCACTAGCATTGCCCATTGCTAGTGAAAGGAACCTCCTAGCATCTCTTCTAGATCTACAATGTTCTCAAATTACCTGGGTAAAATGAAATCCAGTCTGCAACTCTGCCCAAAAGGCATGAGAAAATCCAAAGAAAAGTGATATAATAAACTCAATAATTTAGGAATCTTGAAGCATCAAATTAAGATTATTAAAGATTAAAATTGGCTTGAGAAATGCATACAGAATGCTTACAGAAACAAAACAGGGTAGTTACAAATACACCTATAGTTTTTGAAATCACAAGGCACTGAACTTTAGTTTAAATATTTTTTTTATCATTATACTGCCCATTTAGATGCATGTAAAAAAAACCCCAACATCTATTTTTTTAATAAATAGGTTCTTAATTGTGTGTCCCGAAACACAAAATCTTATCCCACAGTGCCTGAAATATTGCATTGTCTGAATCTTAGAGCAGAAAGTCCGATAACATTCTCCTTGTCCCACATCCTGGCTGTTGCCAGGTTCCTTAAGATGCACTTTATCAGTGTCATATGGATGTGCATTTTATATTGTTTCCACCTGGTTTTTATTGGCTATAATTAGCACTCTCAGAGGGCAATAGCTGGATTAGACAAACAAAGCACTCTCAGGGAACAATAGCTGTGTTTGAAGAACATACCAAACCGTGTGAAACAGCCTAAGCATTGCTTTAATGACAGTGAGGAAGTGCCAGAACGAGGGGTAACTATTAGGGACACAGTCACAGAGTGGGTTATTATGAAAACTACAGTCAGAACACTTCCTTACCAACAGCAATGCCAAGTTAGTAAACCTTTCGCAAGGATTCTTTCCCACAATGTAGTTTTTATTTATCTGTTTAAAATAATCCAAGCAGTGCTGTCTATTTTGTATAGCAAGCCAAGAGGCCAAATGTGCTGATAAAGAAGCAGAAGAAGACCCAAAGAGTTCTTCATATATACCTCAAGTAAGCAAAGTATTTCCTATGTCTTAAGTAATTATTTTATTAAGAATAGTCAACGTATCATCACATATTTGAGTCTATAAGGCACCCAACAGGTGAGAAGCCAATCACTCATTACTAATACAGTGACCATAGCTCTTGATCACGTCAGTGTTCTGTGGGTATTTATGCTACCTTAGCAATAGGCTATCTAGGATGACTATCTTATGCACGTTGTAGTGTGAGATGATGAAACATTAAAAAATGTTTGCACCTGAAGCTCGTTTCTCCCACAAAACTACAGTAAATAGGCTCTGTGCTGGCTGCAGGGCTGATATGGCTTCATTGGCCCTGCTTTGACTAGCCGTGCCTGAATGTGAGATCAAGCTCACCACACCATAATATTCAAGCCAGTTGCATGTACAGCTCACATATAGAGGTGATATTAAGATGTGGTTTAACACCAGCCAGCAGCTACGGACCACCCATCCACTTGGTCACTCCCCCCCCAGTGGGATGGAGAAGAGAATCAGAAGGGTAAAAGTGCAAAAATTTGTGGGTTGAGATAAAGACAGGTTTATAGGTAAAGCAAAAACTGTGCACACTAGCAAAACAAAGTAAGGGGTTCATTCCCTATGTGCCACCTACAGACAGTTGTTCAGCCATTCCCAGGAATGTAGGACTTCATCACATGTAATGGTTACTTGGGAAGACAAATGACGTCATTCCAAACATCCCCCCTTCCTCCTCTCCCTGCAGCTTTTATTGCTGAGCATGACATTGTATGGTGTGGAACACCCCTTTGGTCAGTTGGGCTCAGCTGTGTCCCCTCACAGCTTCTCGTGCAGCCCCAACCTACTCACTGGCGGGGCAGCGTGAGAAGCAGAAAAGGCCTTGACGTTGTGTGAGGACTGTTCAGCAATAACTAAACCATCCCTGTGTTATCAACACTGTTTTCATTACAAATCCAAAATACGACATCAGGCAAGCTGTGAACTTTCAGCCAAAATGAGTACACAAGATCAAGTTTGAGATACACCTCATTTTCTGGTTGGCTCACTACAGGCTGATGCCTGCAGGCAGCTGGTGGAGAAGAATGTTTTTAAAACAATACTGAGTCTGGTGAAGAATTGCTCCACAGAATCCAGGTGTACCTTCTCATTTAACATTTTCCGAGGAAGAAATATCTCAGTCAGCTGAAATATATTCTGATGGTGATGTTCCTTTATTTCACTAGGAAGTATCAAGAGGATTCCAGTGTGACTTGAAGCATTATGCTGAGACATACCATAGAGTGAAATAATTGTTTTATTCAGAATCAATGTTTTCAGTCGGTTCATGAGTTTCTTTATTTTTTAGATGAAAATTTTCATATGTAAGTTTTATTCACAAGAAGTCTATTTTAAATTAAATAAATTGAGATTACAGTTTTAAGTATGGTGAATATGTCACTGTGAGGATCTTTTTAAAATAATTTTTCTTTTAAAAATAAGAAAACTAACTAAATAATCCTAAAACTTATAATGAATATATTTATAGGTAAATGGTATTTTGAGAAATTTTATATACCACAAACCCTATCATGTATTTCTTCTTAACAGGACATAGACACATGTTTTAAGTCAAATGAAGATAATCCTGACACAGCAGAAGAAAGTGCAGAACATTTTTTAAGAGCACCTGAAACACCAGAGTTTGTAGGAGCACCTGACTCAAAGGGGAAAAACCCCCAGTTCTCTAAAACACCTCCATTTGACTTGTATGATTTCAGCTTTTATTTTTATTTTGGGCAAAGTTGTATTGATGTTTATTGCATAAGCATTTCTGTTGTTTTTGAAAGATACTATGGAAAGACTTCTCCAGAAAGCTCATCTGAAAATATTCAATTTTTTTTCTGAGTTATACTAAGTAATTTATTAGATTTTCTTCTTACAGTATCATTTCCACTTGAAGCTGTCCTGAAAGAGGGGGACTGCTTAGAAATATATGAGACACAGGTTCTTTGTAGCTCCTTAGCTAAAATGAGTGTCTTTTCCTGCATTAATATTTGTTATACCAATTTTGATCTTTAAACATTTTTTTTGTAAAAGGGTAGGAGTTGGTAAGAATACCACCTCACTTTGCTTTAAAGAGTTGTGCTACCTGTTCTGTGTTGGAAGAAGCAATTATTGATGGCAGCTGTAAGAATCTGAAAAAGTGATGAAACAGAGAAAGAAAAAATAGAACAAAATACCCATCTACACTACTTTTAAAAGCTATTAATGTAGTTTCTCCCTTTCTATCTTTATAGCATTCACAATTTAGGTTGTGAAGAAGGGCCATCAAAATCTCCTGCTTTCTTTTCTCTCATGAACTTCTCCCAGAAGTCACCTGGCTTTAATTTATTTGATTCTTCTGTGTTTGGGGCAGAAAATTCATCTGATGAGGTAAAAATGAGTACTTGAGAATATTAAATTTCCACAAAGCAAAATACATTAAGAAAACAGCATTGACAGTGAATGAGGTCTTTCAGACTGGTTATCTTTCTAGCAAATTATTTTTTACTAGCTTGCTTATTTTCACATTTGATGTAATTTGAGAATGCTCATCTCCTTTCCTGGTGATCCCCTTGTGATAACTTCTGATCAAGCATGAATCTTTCCCATATGGGTGAGGTGGGATCTAGTGCAATATACAGGTGACTAGATTCACAAAAAGGCTCCATGTTGCAATGCAAGACTTTAGGTACCCTAGCAGAGCTCACAGTTCATATGCCTATCCTGGGTGGTTTCATCTCACTGAAGTGGTGAATCAGGTACTTAAAATCTTATTTTTTCCCCTCCATGTTTCACAAAATGCAGAACACTGAGAAAAGGAAGAAAGAACTATCTGTTAGGAATATTGAAGAGCAAACATGGGTTAGATATACTTAAATGGAGGAGATAGGTAGGCAGCTAAGTGGAGCATAATCCAGGCCTTGGTCTTTCTTTGCAGGTTCCCCAACTACAGTGCTCTAGAGTAATTTTTATTCTCCTGGGGTAATAGGTGGATAATTGGGTATTCAGGACAGATGTGTGACAGTGCATGGTGCGGTGGTTGGGTATCACTCCCTGGCAAGGCAGATTCAAATCCAATTATGCAAATAAGGGATTTGAACCCAGGTATCTCCTATTTCAGTGGGTGTGCTCAGTCTTGAGGTTACTAGATAAAAGCTGAAGGAGGAGAGAAGAGGAGAAATGCTGTTTTATTTTGTATTTGGCAAGATACATATTGTTGATACTCGTAGCATCAGCTGTGTGTGGGAGAGAATACACTTGTGAGCAGTTTGTGATTTTTTTAGGAAGAAGGTAGGTATTAAGTCACCTAGTGCTGTCACAGCCTATGTTATTTTGTGCCTGCTCAGCAGTAGAAACCAAGAATTTACAGCCTGTAGCAGTCATGTGGGATTTTCTGAAGTAGATGGGAGTTTTGAGTGACTTAAGTATCTATCATAAATCTAGCCCAAGAACTCTTCTCAAGAGTAGACAATCTGATCTTTCTGGAAATATCAGGCCCTACCCAGTAGGCAGTAATTGTGTCGTTGCTTAGAGGTTTTCTAAAATGTAACAGAATGAAGTAATTTTTAATATTTTCAGTTTAAAAAAACAGCAAGCCAAATCAGATTTTGGTCTGTTCTCAATCTAGTGTTTTTCCCAGAAGAACAGAGGGAGTGTGTTTGCAGATGTAAGCAAATCTCATGAAACCTATCTCATCAAAGAGTTTGCCTGGCAACTTTAGGGTCTGATATATACATCTAACTGCAGGTTTTGTGAAAGCTGCAAACATTCACCGGGACAGTGTCTTTCTCACTAAAAGCAAGTTAATTTATTACATATGAGCACTAGAGCTTATCTTTTGTCTTTCTCATTTACTACATAAAATGTCTGTTTATATTTCAGACGGAGGAAAATTTTTCTGTGGGAAACTCAAACCCTCTGTCCCCACACAAAGATATTGGTAAGTCTGAAACTCAGATGAGTTTGTGTATACCAGCTGTCTTCTACTTGTGCTTATGTGACTGGCAAGCTCATGATCCTGCTTAACAGGGCACCTTTGGTTGTCTAAAAGGATGTTCGGTTGTGATGCTGTAGTTCACTGGTTTAATATGTTAAGTTGTGTTTTGACTAGCTTAAATCTTTCCCTGCATGTTTAGCTTCAAATGTGTGAGATGCCATGAAAAAAGAGGTATGAGAAAGAAAGAAATAGGGATAGTGTTAGGTGAGTTTGAAGCCAACTGGGAGGAGCTTCAAAGGAGAAAAAAATTTTAAGTGTCAAAGCTTCTTCACTGATAAAAAGAGTAGTTCTTTTAATGTAAAAAGCTATAGTACTTGGTAAATACTTTATTTTTTTTTTAACTTACAGCTACCAGCTTAGTGTTGGGAAGAGTACATCTGTTGGGTTTTTTCCTCCCTCAACTAAAATGAAAATAAACTTTACAAAGAAATCTCGATAGTAAACTGACTTCCATCAGTTTAAACCATTGGAGGCACACAATGTAAAAATAGTACAAGTGAGAGAGAGGAGAATAAAATTTAATATCTTCCACTCAGACAAAGTGAGCCACACACATTTACACATTCTGTGTAAAATCCTGGCTTTGCTGAAAAGAAAGGCAAATTTTTCATTATATCAATAGGATCAAAACTTGATCAAGCATTTTTCCAAAGGGAACTGTAATCTGCTCTTCTTTTTTTGGGGTGCTGCAAGTGCAAAGCTACTTTTTTGAAGTGGATGATTATACAGTTGTATGCATATATAACTGTGGTAGAGAAAAGTGTGTGAATTTTCTGTCACTAAATATGAAACTCGGGTGGTTTGCTGTCTGTAGCTTTGTTTCTCCCAGTCTTTTAGTGGCTGATCGCATTGTTCTCCAGAGAAAAAAGAATCTGCAAAAATGTATCAGTTTACAAAAAGACCTCTGTTGCTTAGTATTCAAAATATTTCACTCAGTATATCATGCAGAAGTGTTTTGTTGTTCTAAATCATTCAAGTACTTCACACTTCATTCTATGTCGATTCTAATAATGCCTTTCTTGAAGTACCATTTCTAGTGCAGAAATAAACACACAGCCCTAGGCTGATACTCAGTGAGGTGCTGGGAGTGCAGTATCATGACAGAAAGGTATTATGCTGAATGCAGTATTATTTCAGTAAGATTTAATCTAATAATAAATATAATATGTATTCCATATAGGAAGCTTGTTTGGGAAACCAGAAAGTGAGGATGCATTTGCCTTTCCCTTCCCCTCGGAATCAACTTCTCATGCATTTGGAGATGGAAAAGATGACTTTAGTTTTCCATTTGCATTTGGACAGGATCAGAGATCATCACAGTCTCCTTCTGTGAAAGGTTTTCATTCTTCCTTACAAAATACAAAGCCATTTACATTCTTTTGAATGCTTTTGACTTCCTTTTAAATTCTTTTCCTACTTAGCCTTGACAAATGTTTTCAGCTTCTTAAGTTAAAATACAAAGCATTTAATCTTCTTTCATTTCATGTAAGAATACATTAGTGCAGTTGCTGCAAGAGCATGTATGTGTTCATCAAGCACACGTACTTTGAGATGCAGCTTCTACTTATTTATTTTTTAGATATGCTGTTTTCATAAAATGTTATGATATGCTCTTGCTGAATTGGCACTTACAAGCAGCAGAAATAGAATTTTATAGTAGCGTGTTGAGTTTATTCAGTATCTGTGAGAGCATCTAAACTTCTAGATGAGTGTTTTCAGCCTGTGATATGAACTAGGCTTGCATAAAAAGTGTTAGGAAGAGTTAACTGTTTATCACAGCAATAAAAGCTGAATTTGAGTGAAAGGCTGTTCTTAAATTAGCTGTTATACACATAATATTTGTACAATTTTTGAAATAAACATTTCTGTTAATTTTATGTAAAGTTTTGTAGGTATTTCTTAATATCTGATGTGAAATAATTATAATACTTCACATTTCAACTTCTCTTTCTAACTTGAAGCAGTGAAAGTAAGTTCCTTCCTCTTTATCTAGTATCTTTCAAAAAAATAGCAAAAGCAGATGGTTCCCAGAGTCTAACTGCAGTCAGTACCAGTATCCACCAGTTCTCCACAAATGGCTTTCCCAATGGAATAGTTCGCAGTGGACACAATATCAGGATTACTCATCAAGGAACGCTGACTGTTCTGAGCCACCACAGCACTGTGCCCTGTGAATCCCTCAGAACAGTCTTCTTCTAGAACCAGCAGTTTCACATTTATGGCCTTTGAAAGGAAATATCAGATCAATTCTGAGTTTTGTTTAGGTTTTTCTTATGTGTGAAACATGGGTTACTAATTTTCAAAATTCCCTGTGAATTCAGAATGGGAATTGGATTTCTCAGTCACTTACTATGAAGTAAAGAGCCTGCCTGGCAGCAGACAAGCAAAATGCTGAAATGGAAGAAAAGCAAATAAAGAGGTGATAACATCTTTCAGCAGACTTCACAGAAGACATTGCAAATGCACAAACTAGTCAGAAGGGCACACGGACTGAGTGGAACAAGTTGACACAAAGCATCCTACCAGTGTAGCCTGCACTGTCTGACAGTAAAACATCAACAAAGTCCAAAGGGGAGTAGAGTCCCCTTCCCTCTGCTGACCTGCAAAACCCTAAATGACCAAAAGCTCAGTTACCTATGCAACTACTTATTTTCTGCTAAACTCCTGAATGCTTTAGGGATATTTCTGTGCAGCCCAGAGGTTGGTGAAAGTTGGATTTATTTTTTTTTTAATTATTTTACTGGAGAGGGATTCGGGAAGTTTGGTGAAGTGCTGCTGAGATCCAGCTAATAAGTGAGACACATGGATTTTGTGGACTTCATGCTCTCCAAATGTGGGTGTCCATGTTAATCTATTTTAAACAGCTTTTCTGATCTACTGCATACCTTGCAATCTGAAACACAGAAGCTAGAAGCAAATTTGAGAGCGTGTCTACGTTATTTGGGCTAGTGTTTTGGGGTATGGTACTGAAAGATATTCTGAGATCATTTAGGAAGATGAAAAGTACAAAGTTTGCTCAGTTATTCCATAACTGAAGCTTGCTTTTCTGTCTTCTGGTGGATTCTGTCATCTGTGCCTCTGACATTGCAGTGTGGTAATCAAGGCTGGTGGCTGAAGTGGGAGAAACCACAGTTCTAGGTCTTGCTGGATGTTTACTGACACAAATTGGGTAGGCTTGTTAATAACATAAGAGAAAGCTACTTCAGCAAAGGGGACCACTCAGTATTTGGGATATATTTCTGAGATCTAAGGGCATGAACTGCTTATAAACATGCACTGAGATTTTTTCATTAGTATTTGTCAAATTCTGCCTAAAAATGATCCCTTGTTATTATGCCTATAAAATCAATAGCAGTCATGTTGCTGGATTGCTGAAACTATTATGTGTCACATTGACCCAAGTCATTGTGTGTTGTCCTTTTTATACACACCTGACTATATCCATCTCTGGTCTGAAAGCATAGACAGATCCTCTTGTCAGTGCAGCAGGGGCTGCTTTAGAGGAAAGTGCTGTTTGCTCATTACCACTTGTTATTTGCAGTTATTGCCCCCGTGGTGCAGATACAGTCAATGGGCTGTGCACTTGTTCCTCATTCCCCTGCACAGAGTAAGTTGAAGTGTGGAAAGCTGACTTAGCTGACTCTGGTCTCCAGTAGATGAGGAACAGGTATTACACACATGACCACAACTTAACTAGAGACAGGTAACCTCCAGCAGCAGGATAGCAATGGCAGCTGGGAGCTGTAATCTCTTAAAAACAATGCAGCTGTCTGCAAAGTGGCAATATGGTTATACCACGTACTTCCACCATGAATCCTTGGAGGTGGGGGTTGCCTTTTTTGTTCTGTCTTTGTATCACACCTCGTGAAACAGAGTTCAGGTTCACCACTGAGCCCTAAGGTAATAACAATAAAAAAACTTTCTATGATAAACAGAGCAGGGATTTGACTGCATCTTGTATGAGTACCCTAACTAGAAGGCAAATGTTTACTTAGGGCACTCATATCTTTACTGTTCCATGTAAGTTTTTAGTGATGTTTTTGACAGAAAACTATTTAACTTGAAAATTCCTTCTAAAAGCTTGTGTACTGTCCAGTGTCGGGTCAGTGCTGGTTAAATACATTATGTCACCAAAATACTAGGAAATATCATGACTTTTGAATACATAATTTGTTGAATTTGTTGACTACAATTTTTGAACAGCAAAGAATGAAATTTACACTCTTACCTGTTACTGCCAGGAGGAAGACACTGATGCCTCGGTTTTCTTTCTCCTAGAAGAAATAATATCTGTATGGAAATGTCATTTTTTCTGATCAGAAATAACAATTTGCCTTGTTGTGCAAAGTGGTCTTCCAGTAAAAAAAAAAATCATCATAAAGGTGATGTAACACTTTGACTGGAGCCCCATTTACTATTTTACTGTTAACTTTACTGATGCATAAATGTAAAGCATGCTTATAAACATGCCTGGGTATTTGGCTAACAAATGAGCAACAACTAGACAGGTCAGATGCTGGGAAATTAATTTAGAAACTAGGAGGTAAGGACTAATGGAATGACTTCCAGCAGTTGTGGGATACAGCATTTATTTTAACGTAATGCCATTTTATGGCTTCATGCCCCACCTTTGGTAGAAAATTATACATTCATCAAATTGTTCCCACTCACAAATCAGGTTTCCAGTTAAGAGCAATTTATTAATTTTCTATCTAAGTCTATCAATCTGAAGTATGTATGCACAGTGTAACATTCTTTAGGACAAATTTCATTGTGCTGTTATATATAATGCTTAAGGTGATAAAAACACAAGAGTTCCTTAATTTTATATCAGTAAAACTGTTCAGTGTTCAAGTACGAATGGGACACATGATAGTGTTAAAATTGGTTCTTTATCGTACTAAATTTTCAATGATAACGTGTGAATACTTTGAGGAAAAAAACCCCATGTATATAGCATCACAGTGTAGACTCACCTCATACAAATGGTCACTTATTTTATGAGTAATATAGAAAGAGCAACCAGAATTCTGGGTTGGAGAAGTTGCAGTGACACAAGTGGTACGAAACTGAGCTACAACCTGCGCTGTTGATTGGAGAACATTAAATGTAAGTAGTGGCTCTATTTCTGGCTACTTGTTAAGATCAATAGTAGGGTGCAAAAAAATATCACCTGGATCTTTAAACATCAGTTGTTTAGAACCCTGGTTTCAGTTGCAGCTGTTTGCAGTCTGAGCTGCAGTCTTTCCACACAATTCAAGAAAATTACTGCACTGAACCCTATTGAAATTCTGTACACGGGCACCTGCCCAGCTTGGGCCCTGTACAAAGATAAAATTTCTATTTCCTTTTTAATTTCAAGACTATGAACATAATTAAAAGTTAATGTTGGAAGTAAAGGGGCATCACTGCGTATGTGTGGGTAAATGCAAACTTTGGGGGCAGAAGAATCGTTGCACCCTAAGAAAACAATCTTACACTATAGCATTAATATGCTTAAGCATTTCAAGGAAATAAGCTTTAAGTGCTACTTATTGTAACAGATTGGAATGTGTAGACTTACAGTATTAGATGGCAGTAATCTCCCTGGTGCAAGGCTGATTGCATGGGTAGCAAGAGTTGGCTAATCCTTTATGGCCAATGGCATAAAACAAGGATTAGTTATTCATTTACTGCAACTGAGTGGGTCATTAGGATCCAAAGACACTAATGAGCCTGAACAGGCAATTGGATTCTGGTTTCAAAGTTATGGGCTAGTTTAAAAGATTGTGTCTTTTAAGGATTTAAAACATGATGTTTCAGTGACCTTTTTCCTGAAAAAAATGAATGAAGGGCATGACCATGGAACACAAACCTGGAATGTTGACTTTTTCTCTTGGAACTTGCGTTGTTGCCAGATTCGTTGCCTTAGAGGCTGAATGCCTCATTTAGAAATATCTCTGTTGTCTTGCTTTTATGTTCTGCTCTTGATGTCTGCAGAGTTGACACAAGTCACATGCAATCAAGTCTATATTCCTGGTGGACAGGCACTGTCCTAATATTCTCTGACTCACACCCAGGTTGTTTGCAGCTCAGCGGTTCTGCTTCCAGACACATCACTTTGTGTTCTGATGCTAACATCTTGCTGAGAAATTGCCTCTTGGCACATTGTTCCTTGAATCCTGTACCTTGCTTGATTTGATGTGAAGATGATGCTCTTTTTAGCACTTGTGACACGTTACCTTGGAAAGGTAAAGTTTACCCCCCACCTTGCTACATCCCAGATTTTCTTCTTTTCATTAATCACTTGGATTCAGCAGTAATAAGTAGCTTGTATTTGGTTTCATTAAAATCAAAAGATGCTGCCAAAAAAGTATAAAAGAAAATATCGAAAGATGGACACTTCCATATTAATAGAATGTTTAAACATATTCAAAAGGCAAATACTTTCAACTTTTATAATTCCCCAGGAGAAATAATGTCAAATGTTTTAATAACGTACTACAATCCACAAAGCAGCCACAAAATTATTTCACACAGCACAGGACTTGCTCCGTAATCCTTTGAGATTTGGGTTGGGGAAAATCAGGAAAAGAAGTACAGGGCTGAGTAAAAAAAAAGTTCTTGCTAGTGGGGAACCAGCTGTTACAGCTGGTGGGAAGCTTGGTATTTGATAGTCCATACTGAAACTCAGTTTGGAGCTTGCAGTTCCTATCTGCTCCCTTCTACTGGAGCAGGACTGCCTTGAGCTAAGAGCAGTCTCTTGCTGCTTTCTTTCTTGAGGCATGAGTTTGGCTGGTTTTAGTACTTCCACAAGACACATGATGCTGTGATCAGTGATGTTGCTCACTGCCACAGCTGCAAAGGGCTCATGTCCACAAGCTATGGGTATCAAAGTGCTTAAAAATATTTCTTAACAATTATCCACCACATCCTTTTTGAGCGACGTTTCCATTACAGTTCGGGAGGTGCTAAGCCTCTGAAGCACTTGAGCTCTACCCAAGCAGGACTGGTGTGCACCACAATTTAAAATCACACCACATGGGTTGACAAATGTCACCAGATACAATACATACTCCAAGGTGATGTTTTGCCTTGGGAATCTTGCCCTGAACACTCGACCAGTCGTGTTTCTCACAGCTACATCCATTGAAGGAGTTATCACATGCAACTGCCTATTTCTTTTCCCCCCTCACAGTTGGAAGAGGCTCTCAGAAATATGCCAGTTATTGCCAGTGGGATCTTACATGTGAGATGTTAAATGAAGGCCTTGACCACCTGTGCTCACCACAGACCCATTGCTTGCCATTGCTGTTATTTTGTTGTAAGAACAGCAATCCAGAACATGGTTTCTTAGATATTTTTTTTCCATCTTTAACTAACTCTTGTGTCTCATCATCAGAGGCCAAAGGGCAGTACAATTCTGCTAAAAACTATGCAAACCACAGATTATGTGGAAAATGAGCACTGAACTTCAGAGGTGCTTTTGAATCCACGTTGGCCATCCATCCAGAGCACTTAAAACAAGATGGTTCTTTGAAGTAGGTCGTGACTTCATGTAAATGTCCACTTTACCTTGGATTTAGCTCTTACCAGGTTTCAAAAAAATAGTTGTTTTTTTTTTACTAGCAGAGGAGAAGCATTCTGAACACAGTAACTGTTGGATAGGTTTTTCTGCTCTAGGCTGACTTCTTAGACCTGAGAGCTATGAGAGTGGCTCTACACTGTGGGGCTTGGGGGGTTGATGTTGCTGCTTGTAAACTTGTAATTCTCATTTGTCAGTTACAAATTAATGTAGTATAGTAGTGAGTAAAAATAGCTGAGTGTGTGCTACCACATGGGATAAGAATGTAGTGTTACTATCACTTGTAGACAGAGTTGTATCAAAATCAGTAGTTGTAGTGACAATTTTTTGAAGAATTGTTTAAAAAGCCAGTTTGATGGACAGAAGGGATTAGTTGTCCAGGACACTCTTATAAATAGTCCTGAGATATTCTTGGTGCTTATCAATAGGGCACTGGGATTACTTGTGCTGCATTGAAACTGTAGATCTGCTGTAGGTGATTGTATTGCCACATTATCACAGCCATTGAGCACCTCACAGTCCCCAGTCATGTAATGAGGAACTGAGTCTGGGGTTGGATTGTTGAGGGACTTTGGATTGTTGTAGACTTCCCACAGGTTTACAAGCAGGATCACAAGCAAGAATGTTAGCTCAGGTCTTCTGAAACTGTTGCTCTTGCCTGAACCCGTCTATGGGTATGTAAAGGACCTTTATCTCTCTGGCTGTCAGTAGTAAAATTTCCAACAGCTGCACATTCACGTAAAAGAAATAAAAATATTAATGGTAGGCAAGTAATTTTTGGGCTAGCATCAAAGGACCAGAAGAGTTTCTCTTCTGAAGAATCAGAAATACTGCATCAGGTACAGATTTTGTATGTAAAATGTTCATGGGTTTGGCCTGAAGTCTATGCACTGCCTGCGTGGTCACCACAATCAGGGGGTGCTGGGGTCCGGAACAGCCACCCATACGGTCTGCTCATGTCCGTGTGCTGATTTGGGAGAAGGAGAAAGGGGCATGGATGACCTAAACTGGAAGAATTCCTATGTTGCTTTGGTGTTACCTTGAGCATCTCTGTGGTACACAGCAAACACGAAGGGTCAAGGCCTGTCTTCTCCAGTGTATAAGTTACACACTCACAGCAGCGTAAGGCTGTGAGCAGCATCCGCCGCTCTGCGTGTTCAGTGCAGCCAGCTCACATATTGCACTGTCAGTGTTTGAACATGGAACATTTTACAGCACAAAAAGAAAAAGGAGAGATGCTGCAGTGGACACTGTTTGCATTTCAGCTCCCCTTTTGAGCTTTATCCGCTCAGTGCCTCCTGGAATAAAGTAGATTGTCAAAGGCTGGGCAGGGCACTTTTATCCTTTGCAAGTATTGGCATAAAGTAAAATAATGATTTGAATTTCTGTTTTCTGTCTTTCTTGGCTCACATTGTCAGTTTTGGTGATGTTTTTGACAAGGGAGTGCTGCTGGGTTAGTGATTGCTTCCAGAGCTTCAGAAATGGTTAAGTTATCTATTATTATCATCGTATCAGGACTGACAGTTGATGGTCAGTGCTTATGTATTATCTTTGTAAATTACAAAATGGAGTTGGGAGCAGCGAATGCATCTCTCTGCTTTTAGGAGTGTAATTCCAGGGGATTATTTGTCATGTACTTATGTTCAGACTTGGTAAAATTCTTGGTACTTGTTAAGCTGTGCAGAAAAACTCCAGAAAATAGGGGTTTTCTGTGATAAAACTATGCTGAGTGTGTCTCTTGAAATACTTAGAGCCCTGCAGGTTGCTGAGTGGAAGGTGTTACTGGAGCCAATGTGTGCTGCTGTCAGCTGGTTTTGTCACATATTACAGTACAGTGACTCTAACACTATTGTAGTTTTATAACCTTTTTATAAATGATCTACACAGATAATGTTAAATTTCCCTAACATTAGTCCTTTTGATTAGAAAGTTCTGTCATGGAGTGATGTAATATAAATACAGTTTAATTGATGTACCAGGATATTGAAAAAAAACCAAAACAGAGAACAACAAAGTTTAAATATTGAAGTCATAATTAACTCTGTGCTCATATGGCTGAATGATAATTAAGTATCAAGACATATTGCTGCATTATGCTGTAATTGCAATGGAGATATGTGGAGTGATAAGGTATAACCAGTGTGACTGTGGAATTGGCAAAAGAAACCAATAATCGCTGCTAAATCGTTTTGATAAGTATGGCTGAGACTTCAGGAACTGTGATAAATAAACTGCTAAAACTGAGTTTTATACAACCAGCTACTCCTAAATAAAAAATAGGTTGGCTTTCTTACTCTATGTGAGAACCGGATAAAGTTTGTGTAAATATTCCTCGCTGGGAAAACATCACTGCTGTTACAACTCAAGAGATTGATTTAGGAGCAATCCTTCCTATTCTTCCTTCGTCGGTGAAAGCAGCATGTGTCTGAATTACTCTGTGGTTACAGCTGAGAGACTTGTGCAGCCATACTGCAGGAGTGCCTGCAGGGTACAGCTTCATTTAGGGCCACATTGTGTTATACACAAAGAGAGAGAGTCCAAACCTTAAATGTTCTACAATTTAAAAAGACTGGGCAGTGTTGGGCTGGATGATAAAATGCTGAGCTCTTCTCAGAGGTGCTGAGAGCGTTTGGTCTCCAGTGAAGCCGATGGGAGTTAAGGTTGTGTAGGACCTCTCAGTACCAGTCAGTCTGCTCCATCGAGCCTGTAGGACTCATTAAAAGAAAATTTCAACTAAAATAACAAAGAATAAACAATTCTCACTTGTTTCATAGCAGTTGCAGAGGGGAAAAAAAGCCTTAAAATAAATACTATGCACTTGAAAAATGTGGTAGCTTGAAATAAAACAGAATTCCTCTAGCTGGCCAGGTTGTGTTAGAACATCTTGGGAAGACATCATGCACCAAATTCAAACTGGGCCATTTCCCCTAGATCGTTGTTACTGACATGCCATGCTCTGAGCAGAGTTGTCATCAAGAACTTAAGCTGGGAGAGATTTATAAAACCTGGAAAACAGCAGCTTTCAGTGTGTTGAGTGTGCACGTCAGTCCAGAGAGATGATGAAGAAGCAAATCTGATGTGGGAAGGAGTGACGAATAGCAGGATGGAAAAAGCCTCAGGGAGAAAAATACAGACTGACAATTAGTGCCAGAGACACAGCACATTTATTGTTCCTTACCCACAGATTGTGTGTAAGCCTACAGGTAAGATTAATCAATGTCAGCACGATCCAGGTCTTTATTGTCATTGCTGCAGTCAGTGTTAAGGCTTCTGGCAGCTGTTGTGGGGGCGAGAAGGCGGCCACCCATATGGCGCTGCGTATCCTACTGAAGGTGTCTTGTGTTTGGGAAGATTCTTGCAGAATTCAGTGGTGGGTCATCTAAGGCCTGGTTTTATTTCAGCGGTCAATGGGGATTTGGGTATTTATTAGTAGGAGCAGAAACAAAACCTTAATCCCTGGCAATTCTGTTTGTAATGCATTATACACGGGGTGTCACGGATGTGCAGAGAACCCTGTGAAAAACACAGGGTCATGCTGCTGTCACCTGGCTGCTGTGTCTGAAGCCAGAGTGGGCCTGCAGACAGGTGGGCTCAGGCCACTGTTTCAGGCCACCGATTTAATTTTTCCCATCCCCTGTGAGAGGAAATGAATTTTAGGGGAAGTAGATGTGATTCACTAAGCTTATGCCACCTCCAGTCTCACCGCTACTGGGCTCTCGAGATGCTGAGGGTATCACTTGGCCAGATGCAATGTTAGTTACTGCGTGTGGCAGAAGATCTGGAGCAGAATGACACGCAGTGAAAGGGAGGGCATTTAAATGGAGGTTGAAGCAGGGGAGGACAAGTGGGAAAACAGAATAAGTAAGAAGCAGGATATCGGAAAAAGAACAGGATCACGAAGTGTGAAGAAGGAACACTGGTTGGGAAAATAGATCCCAAAATGGGTCCTGTGAATTCCAGCTGAGTCACTTTTCTTTGACCCAAATGGCTCACCCCCTCAGTGCCTCCTCCCTGCTGTGCGTTGGCTCCAGCGAGCACCAGGCACTACTCTGAGGACGTGGTCAAGTACGACTGGGCAGGGACCTCTGCTTTCTTACCGTTTTTGTAGCTTATTGTTAGGACCTCAATGGCTGATTACATCAACTTAGATGGGCAGTGATCTGAGGAGGCACTGGAGTAAAGGCATAGCCAGTAAAACCATTGCTGAGATGGACAGTAGCAATGAAACGTGGAGCTCCCGATGGAGCAATGCCCGAGTCTCTGTGTGCTCCCACTGACATAACTCCCCACTGTACAAAGTGCCAGCCCAGGCACTTCATGCTGCCCCACCAGCCTGGTTTGACCAAGGCATAAAGTATCTTTTCATTTGGTGTTTGCTTACAACTTGCCTCGTTGTTCTGCAGTGTTCACCTGAACACGCCAAAGAGGTCGCTCTTCATTTATGAAATGGGCTGCACTTTATCTCTGCACTGCTTCAGCCCCACAGGCTCTGCTAAAATTGATCTCTGCATCTGAGCTGCTGGAACACTGCTAGAATGGGACTCATGTCTGGCCAGCTCCTTGGACATACTGCCAGGAACACAGGGACACTCAGAGCACCACGGATGGAGGAGGCCTGCGTCGCTGGGATGGGATTTTTGTGATGGATGGAGCCAATCCCCTGAACTCAGAGCTGGCTTCCTTCTCTGTCTCTTTGTGATGTCTGGAGGTATCAGCTGAATTCAACAAATGAGCCTGTTGACAGAGTTACCCCAAAGTGGCAATATTTATCATATGATAAATTTGTTCCATATGATGAGTTTGTTTACAGAATCACACAGAATGACAGAATCGCTTGAGTTGGAAGGGGACCTTAAAGGTCATCTAGTCCACCTCCCCTGCCGTGGGCAGGGACATCCTCCACTAGATCAGGTTGCTCCAGGCCCCATCTAACCTGGCCTTGAATGTCTCTGGGGACGGCGAATCCACCACCTCTCCGAGCACCCTGTTCCAGTGTCTCACCACCCTCATGGTGAAAAACTTCTTCCTTATGTCTAACCTAAATCTGCCCTCCTTCAGTTTAAAACCATCACCTCTCGTCCTATCACAATGGGCTCTGCTAAAAAGCCTGTCCATCTCCTTTAATAAGAAGCCGAGTGTTGACTGAGCCTGGTTACATTCCTGATGCTTTCTCAGAGCCTCAGAAAGTAGAGCAAGGACGAAGTGCACATTGCTTTTCAGCTTTGTTCCTCTTGCCCATACTTGTAGCATGGTATAAGTACCACTCATGCCGTGTGGCTGGCAGACCTGCCTGCTCACACATTCATCATCAGCAAGAACATTATCTCCATAGATGGAACACGTGCCAGCACCGAGGCACGCACACCAACCAACAGCAGTGTGATCCCTGCTCCACACACGCTTCCCTTGTCAGCCTCTCACTGCCCAAAGCACACGTGGATATAGGGAGGTGTGGTGCTAGTGCAGGGTCTAAACAAGCTGCTGGATGAATGTAAAGGCACTAACGTCTCTGTGTATCAGTGCCACTAAATACACTCCTGATTAGAACAACTATAAATGCAGTGGCACCATTTCTGGGGCTGCTCTAAATTTATTTGTTTCACTTGGCCTCTGGACAGCTGGATCTGCCACTGGGCCAGTCACCAGTCTTCCTGTATCTCTGTTCTTAATGGGTAAAAATTAATGTGTTAATAATGGCTTTGTCATCATCATCATTATTTTTGGTCTGGAAGAAGACATAATGTCTTTTGTTAGACTGAACAAGTGGGAAAAAAGCTAACTTAGTTAATTTGACTTAGCTTCAGTTGTTCTGGTGGCTCTTTTGGTTGTTTGGACTGCAAATAATTGAACAGGACATGATTAATCTCTTACTGGGGGTGAGCTGAGTGCCTCTTACACCAAGGTTTATTCTCTGAATGCACAGTCATGATTCTGATAAAGCTGAATTATGTCTTAGTAAGACATAAGTGTGACTCATCCCAGGATTTTCAGTGAAAACAGATCCATACGCCACCACCCACCTCTCCACTGATGTGTCCAGCCTGTCTCAGTGACTTTGTCTCTCTCCATTCCCTCTTTTCATACACTGGCAGCTTCTCCCACTCCTTCATAAAGGCTGAACTTGTAACTTGCAAAACTCATTCCCGTGTCCAGCATCAGGGAGGGATTTTGCAAATGCCTGTGCATAATTCTTTTCAAGGCCTCATCTGAAAGCATCTTCTCTCCCTGTGATTAATGTCTGCTGTGCTGCCTACAAGGATTGTTCAAACTGACTCTAAGGTGAAAAATTCTGGGATGTAGCACTGGAGGGGAGCACCCGGGGCTCTGACTCCACTGCTGCCACCTAAGCCTGTGATAAAAGCTGTGTGGGAGATGGAAGGTTTTATGACAGGTTTTGACACTGAAATGTTACCTTTCTTCTGTGTTGCAAGGGAGGAGTAGTTTTCTACAAGGAAAATGGTTTATGGATGTCTGGGGTCAGTTGAAACATTTTTTTTCAAGTACTTAAAAACTAGATTTCTTTACTGTGTACAAAATGTGAAAGATGAAATGACAGCCTGAAAGCTGAGTTCTGATTTACCAGATCAGGTAAAACTTTCAGTGTTGATGGAAAACAAAATATTCCAGCTGATGTTGACTCTATTCACACCTTGCTGATCAGCTTTTCTTGCAAAGCATTGTGAGAAATATTTAGATTTCTTACCAGAATCGAGATTTGTCAGGAGTAGATGTACCCTTAGGCCAGCATGAAGCTGTCTGCTCTGGGTGCTGCTCCCGTTTGCTCTCCAGGAGGGGAACAGTGTCCTCTGGCCATGGCTGAGTATTTGCTGCAGAGGTAGCAGAGGAACAGCTGTTCTTGGCTGGGGAAATGCAGATCCCTCTCAGTGTAGGACATTTTAAGCTGATTTATGGCAACAAATCCTTCTTATTGCCAGTACTAGGTTGCTATGCCTAGGACATGTAACTTTGTATGCTTTTCCATACCTGAAATGTCACAAACATTCATGGGACATTTGTTGGGAATAAATACAGCAAAGTTGTGCTGAGCTTCAGGTGGAATCCTGGTGAAAGTGATTCTAAGCTTTGGTTGAGAAAACTTTGGGTTTTTTTTATTCACCAAGGACATAATCTTTCTTTCCCAGGGAAATAACACTGTCTTTCTAAACCTGTTGGCAGGAAAAGCCAACTTTGTTCAGGTGAATGCTTAACCAAAGGTGTATGTTCATGCTGGAGCTGTAACCTTCCTGAGAACTGCTGTTACCTCTCCTGTGCACTTGGAAGTGCTGTGGGTACCACAGGCATGATCCTGGTCACATCAGCCTTTCTTTCTAGCACCAGACAGACAGAAAGGGTCCCCTCTCTCCCTAACAAAGTTAAATAAACTCATATATAGAATACATTAAAGATGATAATGTGTTAGATTGTACCTCTGTATCTTTATTTACTGCTTTATTTGATCAGAGAAGGTGGGGGTGTATTTGACTGACTCACCTTTCTGTACTGCAGCTGATCACCCAGCATTCAAACCTCAACTGGGGGAAGCAGAAAAAAACCCCAGTTGCCACTACTTCTACCAAACAAGATACAAGATTTATTGCCTATTTCCTCCTATATCACAACAACCATCCCTTCTTCCAAAACATCTTCGAGACAGATCATTCCTTAGGCTGTGTACATCAACCTATGGACATTGTGTCCAAGGTCACCTCGCCTCATACACGTGCAAAACAAACCAGATTTTGATCTACTTTTATTGTGTTTTGTGAGTGTGCACATGACATAATTTAAATAAGCTTATCCTACTCAGAAAGAAAAAAACATTCCTAGCACAGTTTAAGTAAACCAAGCAATTATTCTGTTACTAAGTGTAATTAATGCCTAATGATTTGCTTTGGTTAATAGGACAATCAGCATCTGCTCCTAGAAGTAGGGATTAGTAACCCAAGCCGCCTCTAATATCAGAAGGTAGGGAGTTCTTTTGTACTGAAATCTGTTTTTCCACGTTCATCTCAAAGCAGAAAAGAAAAAGAAAAGCCCTCTGCTACATTCTAAAAGAAGAATAAAGGGAAAGTTATTTATTTATTTATTATATTTATTTATTTTTATTTTTGAAAGAATATAGAGAAAACTATATAATGTCTTCATGAATTTGTGTTTTTGAGTGAAATCCATGCATCTTCATCCTTTAAGAAATTACTTTGATCTAATTCTCTGACAATTTTTACAGGCAAAATTACAGACAAAGCATTTAAGGTTTTGCATCTTCCAGGCAACAGAGGCATCTCCTGGAACAGCAAGTTGAACTAAACAAGAATACATATTTGATATCTCTGTGTTGCTGATTACTGCTAAATATTCCCCCAGTTTAGGAAACAATGGGATGGCATTTTATAGAAATAATAGTAATTTTTCTAAATCTCCTCATTAGTTTCTCAATTTTTTTTGCTGTATGGCTGAAGAATTGCAACATACAATGAAGCTGCAAGGCTAATCATTCTTTATCATCTTCTATTGATCCTAAAGAGAGAGTTGGTGTGCTGTTAGGTGCAAACACTAATCCAGTCATATAACAGCCATCCCCATGTGGTTGGCCACTGGCTTTGCCTTAAGCCAATCAATAATCACTTTGATGAAGAAAAATAAATTTGGATTTGTTTTGTTATAAGGTTGATTGTCAGTCATTTGGGCTCTGAATGCTGCATCCACCAAGTGATACCCAGGTGTTACGGACTTCTCGGTCACTTCAGTGTCCGCTCAAAAATAGTGCTTGCAATGACTGGTAGATAACCAAGGTAATGGTTCTCATTACTGGGATTACTACAGAGCCAAGGACAGAATTAGCTTGAGCCTCACATCTTGCTTCTAAAAGCCTTTAAAAGAGACTAAACACCTCGTCGGTGAGTTGGGCTTTCATTGTTGTATAAACAAAAAATGTCCCTGAAGAAACGATGTCTGCACGAGCTGCTGAACAGAGGAGGTGGATGTTGTAGGCTCACCTGGAGGCTTTTATCCTCCAGTCTGTGGTTGAACATTACAAGAACGGAGAGCGAGTCCCTAGTCGGCACCTGGTAAGCACTTGGTTTATTCTGTTCATGGATGCTTTCACAGAAATGTTCATCTGCTGTGATATGTGCGATGCTGAATACAGTGATGAGACAACGTAAATGCTGACATTTCACGTGGCTCTACTTCAGCCCCTCTCTGAGTTTGGTTGAGGGATGACTCCTGTGTTTGGTCTAAGGCCATGTATGTCCTCTGTACCATTTCCTCTGTGCCCAGAAACTGCATTTCAAATTCTCTTACATAGGAATTCATGCTGCAATTGCAGAGGGACTTCAGCAGATCAGGACTGATGGAGAAGGATGATGACTGGTGATTAAACATTCACTGTATGTTCAGTTTAATCCAGTGAATAATTCTCTAATACCAAATACTCAATATTCACAATGAACTGCCTTTGGCCAAATGGGAGCCGAAGCAAAAACATTGCAATAAACTTAAAAAACATCAACTACCTGAACACAAAGGGAATATGTTGAGAGATACCACACTTATGTGTTAAATAAATACATTGTTTACTGAAAATTATCTCTTTCCTTGGCTGTATTTCCTCTTGACCTCCATCTTCACTCAGATGGACCTTGCTATTTCACAGAATCACAGAATCACAGAATCCTAGGAGTTTGAAAGGACCTCGAAAGATCATCTAGTCCAACCCCCCTGCCAGAGCAGGGTCACCTAGAGTCCATCACACAGGAACGCATCCAGGCAGGGTTTGAATGTCTCCATGTCTTCTGACTGCTCTGAGAGCTGTTTGCTCTTCAGCCTTTGGACAAGTGTGCTGGGATAGGAGTACTAATCTGGGGCAGGCTGGGGTGGGCTGCGTGGTCTAAAGGGTGGGCTGCCATGCACAGTATCACAGAATCACAGAATGTTAGGGGTTGGAAGGGACCTCGAAAGATTATCCAGTCCAACCCACCTGCTAGAGCAGGACAACCTAGAGCAGGTCACACAGGAACGCATCCAGGCGGGGTTTGAATGTCTCCAGCCAAGGAGACTCCACAACCTCTCTGGGCAGCCTGTTCCAGTGCTCCGTCACTCTCACAGTGAAAAAGTTTCTCCTGATATTCACATGGAACCTCCTGTGCTCCAGTTTACAACCATTGCCCCTTGTCCTATCATTGGTCGTCACTGTAAAAAGCTTAGCTCCATCGTCCTGACCCTCACCCTTTACATATTTGTAACCATGGATGAGGTCACCCCTCAGTCTCCTTTTCTCCAAGCTAAAGAGACCCAGCTCCCTCAGCCTTTCCTCATAAGGGAGATGTTCCACTCCCTTAATCATCTTAGTGGCTCTGCGCTGGACTCTCTCAAGCAGTTCCATGTCCTTCCTGAACTGTTGGGCCCAGAACTGGACACAATACTCCAGATGTGGCCTCACCAAGGCAGAATAGAGGGGGAGGAGAACCTCTCT
>VZRW01000422.1:393239-474466 GCA_013398125.1 Aegotheles bennettii
AAGGTTGGTCAAACATGACTTACCCTTGGTAAAGCCATGTTGACTACTCTTAATGACCCCCTCATCCTTGATGTGCCTAGAGATAGTGCCAAGAACAAGTTGTTCCATCACCTTTCCAGGGATGGAGGTGAGGCTGACCGGTCTATAGTTACCCGGGTCCTCCTTCTTGCCCTTCTTGTAGACTGGAGTGACATTTGCTTTCCTCCAGTCCTCAGGCACCTCTCCTGTTGCCCACGACTTACCAAAGATGATGGAGAGTGGCTTAGCAATGAGCTCTGCCAGCTCCCTCAGCACCCTTGGGTGCATTCCATCCGGACCCATCGATTTATGGATGTCCAGATTGCTCAACTGATCCCTAACCCAATCCTCATCTACCAAGGCAATCTCCTCCTTTATCCTGACTTCTTCTGGGGCTATAGGGATCAGGGGCTCCTGGGGAAAACAAAAAAAAAATAAACCTGCATCACTTACAAGCTGGGGATTTCCAATTACCTTCATACCCTTTTCTTTTTAACTCCTATATAAGTGTGGCTTTACCATGCCTTTCAGATGCGCATTTCCTCCTGTTGCTTATCGTGGTGCTGGGATTCGGGGTTTTATTTCACCTTCTGGGATCAAAGCTCTCTTGTTGTCTTCTTTTGTCCTTTATGAAGGCCCAGAGACACAATGACTGAAGCAGCACATTTACTCTCGTTTTTCTGATTAGAACCAAGTTCTGTTTTCATGGTCTGCCTGTAATATTTTGAAACTAACAGGTGAGTAACCAGACCCTCTTTGCTGTTGTGCAAATCCCAGCTTGAAGTGTTACTCATTGTAATGTGCATTGTGGAGATATCTGGGAACCCTCTCCCTCCAGCAGAATGAAGTAGGAGCTGTGCAAGCACAGTCCCTGCCCTAAGGAGTGTGGCCAGAGCTTCTTGCTATTAGCCTGCTTCATGTGAGCTGCCTTACAATATACAGCCAGCTCTGAACTGGATGGTGTGAAGATATTGAAGCAGACTCGGGAAGGGTAGAGCAGCATTTCCGAGGCTCTAGACCCTCTCTATATTGCTTGCACAATGCCCATATGCAGAAGTGATTTATCCTCATGCTGGACAATCTACCAGGGGGTAATAGCAAGGAAACAAAGAATGCTCAGAGTACGTAATGACACATTGACATTTATAGGTACTTTCCCCAGCAGGTTTTTAAAATAGAGAATCTAAAGGCTGTCAGGTACCAAGGGCTCAAAGTGCCAGAATTTATTGGTGAAGGTTCTTTGTAAGCCAGTACATGTGCTGCAGGCAGGGTAGGAACCCAGCAGAATTAACCTGCCTAAAAGATGCTCAAAATTCAGCTTCTGGGCAAAGCTTTTCCCAATCTATGTTCTCTAGAGGGAGGATGAGGACTGTTTAGGTAGATGTTCTCTGATATGCCCCTGCATTCCTCATCGCACCGTCGTGCATCTTTTTACCTTTGCTTGTAATTAGAGCTGCTTTTTGATTGGTTTTGACAGCAGTTTGAAGCGGGTTTTTTGTTCAGAAGTGTCACCAGGTTGCAAATTAATGGAGAGACTCCAAAGGTCTTAAAAGCCAGAGAGTCCCACGTTACAATGGAGATACATTCTTATGTATATTCCAGTGCAATCTTTGCCTTATAAAAGCAGAGACAAAACACCTCCTGTGTTTCTTTCCTCCTTTGAATTCCATCTTTCACTCACCCTATTCCCTTTGCGGATTGGTGAGCAGCAGTTGTTAAATATATGCATAATTGTGAAAACCACTACATAATACATTGCATTGAAAAAGAATCCTGCCAGGCTTCTAGGTCAAGGGAAGGAATATCTCTTTCTTTCCTAGTTAGCTTATCTTCCCATTTGTCTCCTTTCTCTTTATTAAAGAGCTGATGGGGAAGGTCTCCAGTTGAAGAAGCTATTCAGAAAAAGACCTGACATTTTGAATCAAAATTCAGGCTGCCTCAAAACATTGTGTCCCCGGTGCTATTAAACAATGATCAAAGTACAATGAAATTCATATTTACTCTGTAAACAAGTATATACCCGTATTTGATTTAAGAAAACCCAGATAATTGCCTCGGAAAAAAATCTGTGGCAAATGGGTGAGAAGTGGATAATTTAAGTAGGACATGGGAAAAAAAAAGTAATGGTAAGAATTTGTGGTAAGAAGAGACAAAAGCCAACAGCAGGCAGAAGCAGAGATGTTTGCAGTCTAATTCTATAGACGAATGTGCAGTTACACGGGGACAAAGGCTTGGAGAGGGTTCAATGAAGAGCAATGAAGCTGGTGAAGGTTCTGGAGCACAGGTCTTGTGAGGAGCAGCTGAGGGAACTGGGGTTGTTCAGCCTGGAGAAAAGGAGGCTGAGGGAAGACCTTATCACTCTCTACAACTGCTTGAAAGGAGGTTGGAGAGAGGTGGGTGTTGGTCTCTTCTCCCAAGTAACAAGCAATAGGACAAAATGAAATAGCCTCAAGTTGTGCCAGGGGAGGTTTAGATTGGATATTAGGAAAAATTTCTTCACTGAAAGGGCTGTCAGGCACTGGCCCAGGCTGCCCAGGGCAGTGGTGGAGTCCCCATCCCTGGAAGTCCTGGCCCACAACCTAACAGTGTCCCTAAGACGCTGAGGCAGGGTGAGCAGGGTTACTCAAAGGGGAATTATTGCCATGTATGTGAGATCTCCAGACTGTTGCTGAGACAGGTGAGTCCCAGATGGGTGGCAACTTGTGTGTGACCAGAGCAGATTCTTCAGGCTGCTGTTCAAAAGCAATCATCTGACCTCATGAATGTTTATAAATATGTAAAGGGTGAGTGTCAGGAGGATGGAGCCAGGCTCTTCTCCGTGATGGCCAGTGATAGGACAAGGGGGAATGGGTGCAAGTTGGAACTGAGGAGGTTCCAGGTGAACATAAGGAAGAACTTTGGCACTGTGAGAGTGACAGAGCCCTGGGCCAGGCTGCCCAGAGAGGCTGTGGAGTCTCCTTCTCTGGAGACATTCAAAACCCAACTGGATGCGTTCCTGTGTGACTGCTCTGGGTTGTCCTGCTCTGGCAGAGGGGTTGGACTGGATGATCTTTCGAGGTCCCTTCCAAACCCGAACACTCTGTGATTTTGTGATTCTGTGATCTACTGGATTTCTACTGCTAAAATCCTTGTGTAAGAGTTTTGCTAAGTAGCGCAATCCAAGGCTGTATTCTGCTCTCCGGGATGTGTTCTCACAGCTCTCATCAATACCCATTCATGCTGAATGCATCTGCCTGTTGCCTGACACCAGGACATCCCAAGGTGGTAAAGCACTGCAGGAAGATTCACGTTCTTCAGAGGCTGGATAAGAAATGTGATTGAACTAAAGGAAACATCAGCATTATTAGAACTAACCACTGTGCAACAGAGCTGACTCCATCAGTTCTTGCCCCTGCTCTGCCTTCCCTGGCTTCAGCTACAGGTTTAAAAAAACCCCAGCAATACAAGTATCTTCAAAGCTTCCAGGGCAGAACTTTCCTCTGCAGCCTTCAGCATGTCTCTCAGTCTCATATTCACAAGCACAGAATTCACTGTATAACCCACACCCACTCAGCACGAAGATCATTCTTGACATCAGAGGAAAAGTTAATGTATGAAGAAATAAAATAATACGTAATTGAGATTTCCCCAGAGCAGAAAGGAGTGAGTAAGTCTGCCACCACATATCGCACATCTCACTAACAGATACATATTCATCCTGCTTAAATATATTCTGCTAGTTCTTATGTAGTCATAGAATCACAGAATCACAGATTGGTTTGGGTTTGAAGGGACCTTAAAGCTCATCCAGTCCCAACCCCCTGCCATGGGCAGGGACACCTCCCATCAGACCAGGTTGCTCCAAGCCCCATCCAACCTGGCCTTGGACACTGCCAGGGAGGGGCAGCCACAGCTTCTCTGGGCACCCTGGGCCAGGCTCTCACCACCTTTGCAGTAAAGAATTTCTTCCTAATATCCAATCTAAATCTGCCTCCCTTTAGTTTGAACCCATTCCCCCTTGTCCTGTCACTCCATGCCCTTGTCAAAAGTCCCTCTCCAGCTTTCCTGGAGCCCCTTCAGGCACTGGAAGGTGCTCTAAGGTCTCCCTGGAGCCTTTTCTTCTCCAGGATGAACAACCTCAACTCTCAACCTGTCTTAGTGGTAGTGGCCTGCCTCATAGTTCCTAACAATTGTATCTGATCTCTTTGTTAGGGACAGAAGATGTAGACTTAATAAGATGCCAACAGACAAGGAGTATAAAGTAATTTTCCATTGCACTACAAATGTGTTATAATCATTTGCCAGAGGGAAAAAAAGTCTAATTGAATGAAAATTCTTGATGGTTTCATTATGCTTCTGTTAAGAGGCAGTCAACCCTTCTGATCCAAATACAAGGCTTGATGCTTCTTGCATTTACATCTGTAGGAAATTTGAGGCAACTGCATTGTTACCCATGGATTTGCTGGAGTAAGAGAGATCAGAGTGAGTCCTCTGCATTTCTGAGCCAGGATGAAATGAAAACATTTACCACGCTTGTGGCTGAGGAAGGAAAATTCAATACAAATGAAAGCAGAGCTGAATAAAATGCCAGAGCTCTTTCTAGCAATGGCAGAAATCAAAGCCTGAGGCTGGGGGGGGGGGATGGAGGGGAACCGAAGTAAAAGGCTAAATTCTGCCTTTTGAATTGCACTGTTAAAAATTCAGGCTAATTATTTGCTTATTAGTTATTAAATAAAACTTCCCTTTCTCCATCCTCCCTGCCACCCAGGCAGAACACAGCTGCTGAAATCCCTTTCTGTCTTCTGCCAAGATCAGCCCAGCCTTTTTTCAACCACTCGCTGACTCTCCCTTTCTCTACTGCACCTTGTTGAAGCTCCTTATCCTTGTCTCTGTGCCCTGCATAATTCCAGCTCTTCCCCACTTCGGTGCTGACCCCCGCGCATCCTCCCTGCCCTATGTGCCAACTCCAGCACCCCGTGTGTCTGCTTCGCTACGAATCTCTTGGCACTTTTGCCTCCTGCCACTATTCACATCCTTCCTGAGGTGCTTCAGAAAGTCATCCCCCGCCACCTACTTTCAATGCTTTTGGAAAACCTTTTCTTCCATGACCTTAAACAAACACAACTCCTGGTGGCTTCATCCACGTGACAGGTGACAACAGGAATTGTCACTCCTCCTCTGCATTAGCCTCACTGAATATGCAGCTTCAGCACTGGTGTCTTTGCTGGTGCTTCTCCAGCCCATCCATCTTGGGGGCTGCTGTGAAGAGGTTTGTGAGCTCCATGGGATGGGAATGGTGACTTGCTGTGGGGTTCCACCTGCACTGCGAGGAATGGCATTCAAAGTAAGAGCAGGTTGGTGCCTCTGACTTGAGCTGTGGCTTCTGTGTCAGGGGTATAGTGTGGAAGAGACAGTGGAGCTAGGAAAGGGAGAGAGGTAGCTGGGGTCTCAGGCCAGCCTGGGACAGTTGCTGGTCCCCTGCCCACAGTGGGAAGCCCTTGATGTTGTAGCTCCAGCTGCCCACAGACCCCCACAGGACAGAGTCGGTGCCTGGTGAGTCCTGTCCACAAGAGGATTTTGGGATGTGGCTCAGAAAGTCAGACAGAATGGACACTCCTAAGCTATGTCCCTTGGTAAAAGAGGTTTACAGCTTGTTTTGATTGATAGATGTCTTTTTCCAGTGGGAGTCAACACCAATACATCACATCTTTTAAATTCTCACTTCTCTTAATTGCTCTCCATGGGTCTCCGAAGCATCACACACAATTCCCTGAGGATCTGCAGACCACCAATGGGAAAGTGTTTAACATTGACTCATTGGCATCCTCTGATCAGACAAATTATTGAAGCTACCTGAGCAGAGGTATGTGTGCTGGCTGAGACCCTCTCTGACTGGCGAGGATGCACTCTGGAGGCAACCAAGAGCAGCAATCTCTTCTGCACAGGGAGTTTAAAGTGGTTACAAAGCCAGACAGCTGCTTCTTGTGCTCACTTGCACGTATGCAAGATACTGTGTGAGTTATAAGACAACAAAAAAATCACACTGGCCACTCTATCTGTTATGCAGATGGTGCTCTGACAAGGATCATCACCTAAAATAGAGAGAAACTAAATGCCTGTCTGCTTAGCAGTACATCCTGCTGGCCCTAAGCCCTTAGGCATCCCTGTCTTTCTCTCTGTGTCCCTACCCACCCCGCAGTCTGTCACACACTGAGGCTGTTGCAAACTGTGAATGCACCAATGTCTGCTGTCACACCTCCCCTCTATCCGTCTGGTTTGCTGTTTAGTGGATCTGCACGCTACTGGGGTAAATTGGTACGGTTATCAGCATCCTTTTCAAAGCTCGTGTTTGAGGCTCAGCACAATAAAAATCTGAGTTGTTTACATAAAAAAGGTACTGGGGGGATGGCCTGAGACATGGGGCTGGGGTTCAGGCATGTCCGACCCCTCGCTGTCATTCCTCTAAGGAACATATCCCACCTTCTCATGGAATTTGATTTTGAGGGAATCACGCACTGTGCTTCTCCCAACCTCTGACCTCCCTGGCCATGTTCAGTCATGTTTGGCAGTCGGTTTCATAGAATCATAGAATCATTATGGTTGGAAGGGACCTCCAGGGTCATCAAGTCCAACCTTTATCCCATCATATTCCTAACCATTGAACCATTAGACCATGGCCTCAAGAGCCTCATCAACCCATTTTTTGAACACCCCCAGGGATGGTGACTCCACCACCTCCCTGGGCACAGTTTCCTCACAATTTAGCCAAGAAGGAAGAGAAGAGAGAGGCAGGTCAGTTCCCATTGAAGGACAGGCAGGGGACAGCTGATGTCCAGCGTTTGGCCAGGCAGCATCAGGAGCAAGCCGAGGTGATACTGTCCTGCTGGAGAGAGGGAGGCAGCTGGGGAGGGACACTGTAGTGGGGAGAAGTTTGGGGGACAAAGAGCACATGCCCACTGCAATGGAGGGATCACGACTTCGTGTCACAGCATCTCAGCAGAGCTCTGCATTACATGTTGATCTTCATTTGATTGACTTGTGCCTTTACATGCATCACCTCAGCTCGCTTCCGATGAACAAGCCATGGCGTAATTCTTGAAATGTGAGCATTTCCATGAACTTTCTGCCTCTTTTTGTCTGGGCCTGATACCTATTTGTCCTGCCCCCGTGGTGAGGGTTATCACTGTAGCTTGTCAGGTAGGCTCGATGACTCCGCTCGCTTTGGAAAGCCGCTTGCCTGCGCTTGCTGCTGTAAAGGTGTCGTGTACCCGTGGTAGAGATCTGCTTGCATTGACACCAATCTCCCGAGCTCATAATAAGATGGTACGTTGAAATATTTGTTTTGAAAATATTTACTGAGAAACAACCCTCTCATCCCAGACCGTTGTTGAGAGTTGTACTTCTGCATACACTCCTCGACTTCAGCAGTGAATGGTTTTGTCGTGCGTCAGGTTCAGGCTCTGAAAGGAAAATTGCTGGTGGAGCTGCTTCTCCAAGTGGAACTGTGTCCCTTCAGACAGAGCCTGAGCCAAAGCTACCTGGAATTAAAGGCATTTTTTTCCCCCCCTAAAGTTTCCAAACACTGTAGGTTAAATCTAACTGTGATGAGCTAGAGAAAGCTTCTCTATTTTTAGACTGCCTTTCCAGACAAGTGGTATTGGTAATAAATGTGCAGTTTCTTGTAGGTAGTAGTAGGATTATTCATGTCTCTGCTGTTTTATATAAATATAGATACTCTCCATTCAGAAAATCCCAATGGAAGAAATGTAGCTAAAATGCTGAACTGTGTGCAGCCCAGCATGCTAACAGACACTGAGCTGCTTTATTCTACACTGTTTGGGGTAAAAATCAAACAGAATGAGATGATAAACAAAAACTGTTATAAAAGATAATCAAGGATCACTGAACTCATGTTGTTTAAAGATTAAATATCACCATTGTTTTTATCATTACAAAACCAGTCAGTTCCCAAATACCAGAATTATTTTATCACTTTTGGCCTGTATCTAAATCCCTGTAGTTTTAACATTTTCTTTTGGGGTAATAGAGTCAAGGCAAAGGATATAAAGGTATTATTATACATTAGGAGTATTTCTGCTGAAATCGTTAGACAAAATTTTCAGCTTGGACATAGAAAAATACGATTTTTTGGGGAAATATGACTTTTAGTGAGAACTGAACCCTTATCTTTCCTGCTCCTGAAAATCCCCTGCAAATGCATAGTTATGCTCTGACCTCAAAAGCATCCTATATTTTAAATGTTTCTCCTGTTACCTTTGAATTACAGTTTTTCTGAGAGGAGAAAAATCCGACTATATTTTGGAGAGATATCAAAGTATAGATTTAGGAGACTAAAAAATTTCAGGCACCCAGGCTTGAAGTTTTGACCAATGGAATTACATTGATATCAACAACAGCAAAACCCCAGATCTGCGAAAAATAACAAAGCAGAAAGATCTTCTCAAAGGAGGACAATACAACTCTTGCAAAAGCTGCCAAGGATTACTGTAAGACAATAATTAATGACTATTTCTGCTGGGTCTCTAACTGCTGCAGGGGGAATATTGATATAATCCTATTAGTGTGTTGCTCTCATTAATGTACTTATGTCAATTAGCTGAGCATTTCAGCAGAAAGGTGAATTTATGAAATGTTGTTTTTTTTCATCCAACATGGATTTCCAGCGCAAAAATCAATTTTGAACCACCAAAGATCAAGGTCCATTAATGAATCTTATCTGACACTAATGTTGTCTAATTACATTAAAATGTCACAACTAATTTAGTGGCACTGGAGCTCCCTTCTCCATAAACAGGCACGAGTTTGGTTACATTTCTAAAGAATTTCATTTTCGAACAGGAAAGAAGTGAACAGAAATTCCAGTTTTGATCATTTTCTACATTTCTGTCATTTTTATGTGTTTTGAAACAAAGTGTAAGAAAATCCAGGGCTCAACAGAACATTCACCAACTTCTCACCAGCCAAAACAACAGAGCTTTTTGGGAAGCATTTAGAAGAATTGCATTATCTTTGCTTCTCTCAAATACTAAGAAAGCCCTAGACAATTGGTCAAAGCAGCCTGAGCCACTCTTCGTGAACCTATTTCTGCATGTGCTTGGTGTTTGGGATGGTCGATTGGGTGCAAAGCTGAAGTCAGGCACTGCTGTCCTGACTGAAGCACTGGGCATGCTTGTGTGTGTGACTGGTGCCCACTCCATGGCTCACCCTCCTCAATGCTCCTGCCCTGTGCCACGCAGCACCCATGTGCCACAGTCCGGGTAGTGCAGGATGGGGTAAAACTGGACTCTGCCCAGTCCTCAGCCTGTGAGTCTGGTTGTAAGAGAGTGGAAAGGAAGAGGGACTGGGGCTGCAGTGCAGACGCGGTGAGGGTTTTTATTACTCCAACACATTTGAGTCTTGACAATAAGTCAACCAACAACTCTTCAAACGCCTGATAACTGGGGTGAAGAGAGGAGATCTTAACCTAATTCCCACTGGGTTTTTTTTCCTTCAACAAAATAAAGCAGCAGACTATTTCACAGTTGCCAGAGCTGGAGCCTTAGTGAGAGATTATGAGCGATGCAACCAGGGACTAAGTTTGGATACAAAAGCGTTTCTGATTGGTTTCCTGCAAGAAGAAATTCTGTTATAAAACCAGCTACTCATCTTCCATTGAAGGAGCAATTTGGGAAACTGTCTCTCTTTGTGCTCGAACCAGGCAGCAGATGGCTCCAGGTAAGTTTTCACTGGCGTTTTCACTATTGATTTCACAGAAAGGATTTAATTTTTTTTTCTCAGCAGAGCAGATTAAAATATGGGAGATGCTTTGTAGGCTTCTGAAATGTCAGAAACCTGCCCCAAAGAAGCTACAGCATCAGTCCATCACCAAGAGCATCTCTTTCTGTTAGCTCAGAGACATCCACTTCTTCACCATGGTCTCCTCTAGCATCATTTGAGTCCAGGGAATAGTCTTGGCAGACCCAGGGCAAAACACAGACAACAAACAAAGGAGAAACGGGTGACTCTAGAAGCAAAGCCATGCAATGTGATTTTTTTTTAAAAGCCTGTCCCCAATGTGTGCTTAATAAATAATTAATTGCTGTTATTTCCAAACTCCTATCCATTTTCCCACAAATGCACTTTCAACTCCAGTGATTAAAAAAAAAAAAAAAGGATGCTTTTTTTGTTGATTCCTCTTCAGTGCAGCCCGGAAGCAATAGAAGCAATAAATCAAATTGACTGCTAAATTTAGACAAGAACACAGTCTGGCCGAGTCATCTCAGAGTCCATGAATTTATTAATAAGGGAGATCAAGACGAGTCAGGAAAGAATCCCTGAGATGCAGAGCTGCTTCTCCTTTTAATGGGTCAAGGGTAGTTTGGGATATGAAACACATATTATATTCTCCAATTTACATGTCTAAGTCTAGGTTTATTCTCTTAACTATGAAAACAACTACACTGAGGAAGAGCAACTGGCTGCAGAGCCCTGAGCAGGACTTCAGTCGTATTCCTCACACAGTACCTGACCTTTCAGCTCAGACTTTGTGTGGAGCTGGCTGGATAATTCAGTTTTTTCCAGATAGAAATGCAAATCCATAGCAAGAAAAAGGGATCTGTCTCCAGTGCTGCACAAAGGAGGATAGAGCCAAGTAGAAAATCCATTGCATGGCAGTGTAGAAAAAGAAAGAGGTGGGATATGAATCAGGAATTTGTTCCCTTCACTGGAGAAAGGGACTGAATCTCATCTTCCCTGGGGAGGAGAGCAGGTCACCTCAGAGTAGATAATGGCATAGTCTGTCTTCCTGCCCTTCTTCATGTCTCTGTACTTCAAGTCATGTCACAGCATGGCAAGAAGTTCTCTCCTGAAGAAGGCTGGAAGCTTTTCCAGGCACTAGACATGAGCCTTGGCCTTGAGAAACATGTCTTCTATTTCTCTCATGATCTTCCTGGCCCATACAACGCCTTTCTCCTGCAAGGACAACACAGGTACAGCCAGTAGGGCCATAGATTTTATGTGTAACACTTGGAAAAACAGCCCCATATGGTGTAGACCTTGTGTCCAGAAACTGGTCCGTGTTGGATGAGGGACCAAGGCATTTGCTTAGAGTTACATCTGTCTGTCATCTCTGTCTGTCCATGCTGTCTCCTTCTCTCCCACCACCTTCTTTCATCTTCCCTTGTCTTCTCCCGCTTGTGCCTGAGGGCCAGTGCCTGCAAAGGGCTCATTTGGCTTTGCAGTGGCAGATCCTGGAAACAGCTGCATCTGCAACAAGGAGTATATTCAAAACTGAAAAAGTAAGAGGGAGCTTGGAAGCCAAGGATGTGGGGGAGGAAAGGTGTCGGATGAGAATGAGAAAAGTCTGTACTACCTTTTCCTATTGGAGAGCCTGTTTTCCTGCAGTAAGGCACTTCTGCAGGAGTTGGTGAAGGCAAACATGAATGGTCTCTGTGATGCTACAGTGGTTTTCTCTGGAGTTAGAGCTTACACTCAGGAAAATTACAGTCTTTTAGTTTCTTAGCAGGAAGATCCCACTTTTATTTACTTTGCCATAATGCTTGTACATCCATTGCCCTGGTGAGTCAGGGAGAGAAAGACAAGAACTTGCTTCTGTGCTTAGAGCACGAGCCCAGGGCTGGGAGACTGACCTGAACTTGACCCTGTCACTAACAGCATATAATTTAATCATGAAGTTTTCAATATCAATCAATGATTTTGAAGATTACAACTCAGACTAACACAACTGCTGGAATTCATAGCCAGTCCTGCAAGTAGTAGCATGAATCCAACTCACCTCCTCTGGGTGGCTCCAAAGAGACTATTTACCTGAGTAAAGGGAGCAGAACTTGATCCACAACACCACACAAAAGGATCCGTGGTTGCTCTACTTGGCCAAAATTCACTGCAGAATGTGTCAGCACACATGTGAGTGACATATCACTGTGAAGAAATTTGGATACACTGAACACCACTCTAACAAAACCATGTTGCCACAACATGCTGATGTCCAGTGACAAGACAAGGGGGAATGAGCACAAGCTGGAACATAGGAGGTTCCGGGTGAACATAAGGAAGAACTTTGTCACTGTCAGAGTGACAGAGCACTGGGCCAGGCTGCCCAGAGAGGCTGTGGAGTCTCCTTCTCTGGAGGCATTCAAACCCCAACTGGATGCATTCCTGTGTGACCTGCTCTAGGTTGTCCTGCTCTGGCAGGTGGGTTGGACTGGATGATCTTTCGAGCTCCCTTCCAACCCCGAACATTCTGTGATTCTGTGATTCTGTGATACTGTGCATGGCAGCCCACCCTTTAGACCACGCAGCCCACCCCAGCCTGCCCCAGATTAGTACTCCTATCACAGCACACTTGTCCAAAGGCTGAAGAGCAAACAGCTCTCAGAGCAGTCAGAAGAGTGAAAGGCATAAGTATTTTATTCAAAGCCAGTGCTGGCTGCCTTGTGAACAAAAAAGGATGAAATTGCTGCAGTTCAATCCCAGATTTTTGCCTTATTGGATAACATCTGTAGATCCTTTTCCTAGCTCCCAAGAAGTTAATTAGAGTGTGACTGGGTTTGTACCTCGTTTGGATTGGAAAGCCTCCACTGAACACACTGATCATCTGTGAATGCTGGGTGCTTCTTGATCAGCCCCTGGGGGTTTTTTCATACCCCATATTTCGAGGATGGGATGCCCACACGTCCCCATGCTGATGTCTTCTCACTGCTTGCCCTCTCCTGGCCCTCCCTATTACTGCGAGTGCCGTTCCTCCAAACATTGAGTTGGCAAAATTTTCCTCTCCTTCTCCTCCAGTGTGAAGCTGGGTTTCCCCAGGCAGGATTTTGCCCTTGGCTCTAGCGGGACAGAAGAAACCATCATGGTTATGGGTGCAAGTCCCTCCACTCCCTTTCCCTGGCTACAAACTTGAAGTGGGAGATGATGGACATTACTAAGAGAGTGCTCACTGTGCTGCCTGCTCCCGGTGACCGAATCTGCTCTTGGTGAACCCGTTTCACAGAAGCTGGTAGAGAGTGATAAAATTTACAGCTCCTGCTGCCCATAAAGCCTTTTGCAATGGTGGGCGAGAAGTTCCTGCTTAGAAACAGCTGCTTAGCGGTCTTTGGGATTATTTTTTCCCTTTAAATTACCCAAGTTCAGCACTCCACTGAGCAAAGAGAGGACAGTCCCCTAGAAGCAATGACTGCCACCTATTTTCACCAGCAGCACTTCTCACATCTACTTGGCTATTCTTCCGAAATTGCTGTCTAATTTTCAGTATAAAGAGTGTCTAAGGTACACACTTTCCGTGATTGCAGCTTTATTACAAACCTACAAGGAAAAAGAAGAGCTTTCATTGTTGTTTTAATTCCCTTGAACTTCTGAATTCAGCTTCCCCAAAACACACGCACATACAATGCAGGGGAAAAAGCTCCATTTTAAAGAGTGCCCAAAATAAAGGTTGACATATATTTTCTTGTAATTTTCTAATAAAAAACCCAAGCAAATAATCATATTCCTGCAATTGGGACATATACTAAATACTATGTATTTTGGATCAGCTGTTGGAATAAAAACTAAAATTAAAATAAACACATTTCCAGAGTCAGTGATGGATGTAAACTATCGACGTAATTCTTCAATGCAACACAGAGCTTCACAAATGTGACTAAAGGTTGATCTGTACATGCAAAATAACAGTAAAAATAAGCAAAGTAAACACTGTTGTTCCATTGACTTCTGCTCCTAGAAATCTAGGCCAGATGCAGCCCTGGATTTCCAGTCATTGAAGAAAGAGCCTCGTACAAAGCAAATCTATTTTGCAAAATACACAAGTGAAAGAGCCTGGAAGGTCACCAAGCCTAAACAGTTAAAAGCAATCACGTTTCAATTAAGTTGAACTGAAACAAACAGGCTTTAGAGAGAACGGTAAACACAGAAATGTTTCACTGAGCATGGAGATGAACAAAGAGCAAATATTGTCTGAGATGCCTTTTAAAAGCCACCTCGTCACAGCGCAGACTTGAGACATTGCACTGCATAAAGCTCCCAACTTCTCCCCGCCAAGCCAAGCACAAAAATTAAATAGTTCTTCCTCTCCGTTCGAGGTTAAATAATGGCAAGATGGCCATCTGAAGCAAAGGGGAAAGAAATGGCCGCACGGTATTAAGGGAGTTAATTATAGATGCAGATTAAAAGGCAAGACTGAGTGGTGTAAGAAAAGGGAAGAGTAACCTCCGGCGCAGAGATACGGACATGCAGCAGTTGTCAGTCACCTAGCAACAAGTTTCCTATCCCTGCTGTGCTCTTTAATTCAGCAAATCTGCTCAGGATGTTGGGCTGTTCTCCTGACAAAACGCATTATGTAGTAGACTAAAGGATACAAAAATCCACTGTACACAACACTCTGCTCCCTATTGACCACTGATCCTTTCTCTCAACCCACAAAAGAGGCTTGCATAATGCTCTGAAAGGAGAAAAGTCTCAACAGAGAAAACATTTGCTTGTAATTGAGATTGACTACATAATGAAAATGATGTTCTTTTTTAAATTCAGCTTGTTGAGGCCATGCTTTTTGTCTCCTGGCTCTCAAAACCCATCCCTGCTGGGAAAAGGGGCAAACATTGTACAAACTCAAACCTGTGGGTTTTTTCCCTTCTTTTCACTGGAGGCACACACACGCACACATGCACGCACATGCATTTTGTGGCTAAATGGGCAAGACCAACTCCAAAAGACTTAACCAAGTTTGAAAAAAGAGAAGACAAATAAGGAAATTGTGGTGTCTTTCTGTGCTGAAGGGAAGCTGCCTTCCTTATGAAGGGAAGCTGGGGTGTGGAGGGCAGAATATATTTTAGAATTTTTTTGCTAACTGAGAGGTACCACTTGTCTGAGAAGAAGAGCTGGTTTGTTACTGAGTCCGTGCAGTAAGTTATAAGAAAACCCAGGAATGACCTGTGCACCCACAGACACACACACCTCTACCTCTGCATTAATGTCAGGACTGTGCTTTGAGATAACAATCATCTAAATATGAAAAATAAAGAAGTGAGTAAGTTTAAAAGACCTTGGCACACTGAACTCTACTATGGTCCATGGCAGAGGTTTGGGTGAGTGCTCCTCACAGAGCAGTGTCATGGCTGACACCACCAGGATAGCTGAGGGTGTTGGACCAGGAGTGCTGAGTGTCTTCTTGGGGCTTACTGGTAGGTCTTGTCTTGAGTCCAAAAGCTAGTAGAAGGAGAGAAGAAGGTACTGGGAGAGAAACTACAGCCCCATCCAGCACACATGGATGCCCACAGCAAATTCAGCAGAAGAAAACAAGCCCTCTGAAGAGTGATTTGAGCCTAAATGACACGCTCAGCTCTTTGGGATGGAAAAGGTTCATTTGACCTGTTCATAGAGCACCTAGTGCAGTGGAGGACCAGTGTCCTGGGAGCTCCAGAAGTGCAAATTACAGCAATAACACATGACAAGCTCTTCTGTTGACATCAACCAGTTGAGTCTGCAAATGTGCAATGCCAACTAAACCAGTGGTAGCCCCAGAAATGATGTGGAGTCTGGAACAAGACCAATCAGCCCATCAGTGCAGAGCACATCATTACATCTAAAACTGGGACTGCTGAGGAGAAGGAGCAGATCCCAATGAGTTCCAGAGCACAGCATGGGCAGGGAACATCATGAAACCCCAGCTTCCTTGGATAACAAAACAGGCTTCAGGCTGAGCTGGCAGAAGCCCCATTGCTTCACTGGCTGAAGCACTGGTGGTGCAGGTGGAACAGCACTTTCCTTGCTGGATGCCAGAACTGCCTTCTCTTCATGCCCCACAGTATAAGAAAAAAGTCCTTTACCTGTGCACAAGGAAATGCAGGAGTGAGATTTCTGCTTCCAAAAGTGATACAAAAGACTGATAAAACGTCTTGGTGTCTCAACCCAGAGAAGATGGGGAAGGTGACAGTCTAATTTATAATCTGATGCTTACAGAACCGCATCACTTGGAGGCTGTAACAGGCCAGGATGAGACTGATGGGTACAATACTTTATCCCGTCAAAACAGACCCACTCGGATTTGTCTCCAGCTCAGCTGTTTCCACCCTTTGCTCTCCTAGAGAGGGAAGGGATGAAAGGCAAGTGCCAACATTTACACAGTGGGTATTTCCAGCAGTGATAAAATACATTCTCCACTTGTACCTATAACCCCCAAAATGCCCATTCCTGCCCCAAAGCCCCCTTCCCTCAGTGGAGCTGAGCACCATCAGGCACTTGCTGGCTGTGTTGCCACCACTGGTGCCTGGAAAAGGGGAGGGATTTGGCCACAGCTCGCCTGGTCCTCAACCTTGCTCTGCCCAACTGACCATCCTTTGCCCTGCTGACTTCATCCACAGAGCCCAGTTGTCATATGGGGATGCTCTTAGCCACAGCAAGCTGGTGGAAAAAATTCCCCATGACCATATCTCAGTTGATAACTTACACCCTGGTCTTGTTCTTTTTGTGCTTGACATGGCAGAGCCAGGGACAATTGGTGGCTTTCCTTAGGGATCACCTCACAGAAGAAGGGTGATAGTAGAATAATGCTTTGCTAATAAGAGATGGGTAGTGCTGAGTTTATGCCCTGGCTTCTTGAAAGATGTTTAAGGATTTTTTTCTTTATCAATGCTTTTGCATTGTTTTGTGTATCAAATAACAAGTTGGGTTCTTTGTTTCTTTTATTTTAATAGCCATGGCTCCGAGGATAAGGAGGGTTGATGTAAGCAGTATTCACTCCAAAGTGAATATAACACATCCTGAAAAAAAATAAAGGATTGGGAAGGGTGACCATGAATATCTTGTGCATCCACAACAGAGAAAAAGTAGAGTTTTAAAAGTTTATCTCTAAAAAAAGATTGTTCCTTTGAAATAATTCAATTAATTTTCAAATGTTTTCTTTCCACTTTTCAACAAAACCAAAATTTATTTCCAACCAGAAAATAAAAGTTGTATCAAAATTGTGAAGATAATTTCAACCGATAAATATGGGTTGATATATAAGGGATGATAGCTTCACAAAGCTGGGAATGAGCAGAAGGTAATGTGCAAGAGTAGAAAAGAGGGTTATGTGAACCTCCCAGGTAGATGCTAAAAACCTGAAATAGTACAAAGTTTAGAGGAATGCAGTGGGGAAAAAAAGGCAGAAGAAATTAATAGCTGGTGAAATACACGTTGCTATTTCCAGAAACAGTGTAGTGTTGTTTACTGTAGAAGTTAAGACCCTCTGTCACTCAGAGAGTGCTGACAGATTTCACAGGCGTTACAAAGAAAATCCCCTGCGAGGGGGTTGCATCAATCAATCATAGAATATGCAAGAGTCCAAATTGCTGGGGAAAAAAAAAGCCAAATATTTAGGCTAAACATTAACTCTGAGTACTATAGAATGAATAGAACACATGTAAGTATTTACACCTATTTCTGGAGCTTTGTAAATATGATCAACAGGGATATTTGTTTTAAATCTACCTACAATAACAACTCGTGTAAATCCTGCCCTAGCTTAACTCTGTGTAGCTCCTCTCCCACTGAGCCAGTGCCCCCCAGCTGCAGAAGGGACCTTGGCTTCTACATGCAGAATATCTGGATATTTAGTTTTCAGGTATAGTTTTCAGAAAAGCTTTATCTCAGAAAAGATAAAATTAAAGCAGACACTGGGGTTGATGTGGAAGAGTTGGATCGCGTCCCACCAAAAATAGGAATTGCGAGAGATTCACCTGTTGATATTTTAAACTTTTGTCTGTGCAAGTTTTAATCAATTAAAATGCATTATCCACCCTCTTAACTTTCTCAGAGAGGATTATCTGACATTTACTATTCACCAGTTTTGCTGAAAAGGTTAATAGTTCACAGGCTGAAGTTAGAAGTAAACAGAATTGATCATTCCTAATGCTTTGGCTGAAATGGAGGGGCTTTGTGTTGACAGGCTAGGAGATGTAATGAGCCTCTAGTACATTCTTGAGGTTTGTTTCATTTGCTCTGTGAATGGGGAAAGTAAAATTATAGTCTATAGGTGTTTTCCATGGTTCTTTCATAAGCAGGCCTCCTGACACCAATTAAAGAGATTATGTCATCAACAGAAAAGAAAGCTATAACCTTGTATGTTAATGCCGTGATTACTTAAGACAGGGTCACTGGACCCAATAGAACAGTGAATGACCTTGGTGAAATTAACTTTGGAGCTCAATTCCTAATTAACTGTTTTCAATGAAAGAATGTGTGATTTCAGGCTATTGGTCAAAATATTCACTTTTTTCTGTACAAGGACTTTGCCACCAGAAGTTAGTCTCCAGCAGCATAAAAAAACCCAAACAAGAATAAGATTAGGAAATGGCAAACAGCATGTCCAGAGCTTCATGAAAGCAGATATTGTGCCCTGGATATTTTGCCTGAAAAACCTTATTCTTTTGAGGCTTCTTTACCCACAGTGCAAAAATTACAATCCTCGGGAGGAAATGACACATTTGAACACACATCTAGGACAGACGAAATTGAAAAAAAATTGCACCCAAGTAGTAGCTATGTATAAAATATAAGATTATATTTATAAATATTATAAATTTACCATTTTTTAAATGGGTTTGCAGCATATAGAAAAATCTGGTCACGGAAGCTGCATTTTGTAACGTTGGAGGAATGTGAAAAGAAGACAAGGAAATGTTTTTATGCAGATCCCTCCATTCTCTCTCTGGTAAGGGTAGTGATGCTCCAAAAGGAGGGTGGATTGCCCGAGTGCTGCTTGACTTTGACTGCCCTGTGTCACGGGCTGACCTCTGTTAGAGATGCCCATACTCAGTCCTAGTGCTCTAACAGTGGTAGGGGCTCTGACCATCTGCTCTGTCTGCAAAAGAAGTCAGTTTAACCTACCAGGTTTTTTTAATCTCTTAAATAACTTAGGTGTGGTTCAAGTCATATTTGAACAGGGGCTACAAGTCCTGAGGATGCTGCTAATCCAATACTCCAGTAAACAGCAAATTCCCCTTCAAAATTACTACTAAGATAATGGCAACTTGCTTTATGTGTAGAAAGACTTCAGACCTGAGCCACCCACATGAACATGTTCTACTTCCATGCGGCTGAATTTACAGGGTCAAATGTGAGCCCTGTGCCAGCTCTGAGTATGGCAGAGGTTTCTCCTCTGAAGGTTGTGAGCAAGGCAAGCATGGTGGCTGTCCCGGGTGTCATACTGTCCCCAACACAGGACAAGGTGTGGGGTTCTGGATCTGCTTCTGCTACCGAATCATGTAATGGAGCTGATTCTTCTCTGTGGCTGCTGTGAAGGGATGAACATCGAAGTAGGTCAAGACGTGGAAGCAGGAACCTCTCCCATCTGCCCACATCTACTTGTACAAGTAGATTAGACAAAATGTCCCAGAGAAAGCACAGAGTACCTGGTGCTCAGAGACAGCAGGGGTAGCTATATGCCATGGGCAAAACCCCAAAGGGAGCCTGTAGCACAGCCAAGGAGTGAGCCAGCTTCCTGAAACTCCATCTCTGTTCGCAAACCACATCTGTGCCAACCATACAACGTCGCTGGTTGACCACAGGGGCCAGCTGCTCCTCTCCTCACGTAGAACAAAAATCTGCCTGGGCTTGGACACAGACTTTCACTGTTCATGGGAACACTCTGAAATATCAGAGCTCAAAGAAATCTTTTCCCACGGTCACCAGGTTAGAAGGCAGCATGCTTAAATGGGGATCTGCACCCAGCTCTAGGGGACAGCTAGAGAGACGCAAGGAGATATGCTGGGAATGAAACTGATGTGATCTGGGTAACATCACTGATACCTGCCTGGAGATATGGCATGCGGATGGGAAGGCATTAATTAAATAAATTAATTAAATCTGTGAAACCCGTGACTGTATAGTGCAGGCAACACAAAAGATTCAATTCACTTCAAATCCCACCAAATGTGGGCAGCTGCTTTCTCTACGAACCAGGAAAATGAAATCTCGTGTCGCTTTCCGGCTTCATTTTTACTGCAGGTCAAAAATATACCTCTTAGGCTGGGCACGAATGCAATCAAACAAGGCCAAGGGCTGGGTATCACCAACCTCAGAGTGAGCTCAGCCTCCCAGAGCACACTTCAGACAACCACCTTTCACAGCCCTGACTAATACATGGCAAAGGAACAGTTAGCAAACTCGCTGAAAGGCGCAATTAAAGACGATGGGAGCATTCTGCCCGCTGAAAGCAATGTATTCTTTACTGCTTGTTTGTGGAGGAGGGAAAAGAAAAGCAAAGGAAAAGATTTCTCCCATCACTGCGGACCACCCATGAAACTTTTTGTCTCCTAATTCTGACACCAGGAAGAAAAGAGATGTCTGTTGCTCACAGCGATGCCTCGAGGTCCCATGTGCGGTTCTGCCCATAGAGGGTGGCTTTGGGAAGCTAATTGCACTAACATGTTGCAACACCTGCATTTTGTAAAGCTGAGTTTCCTTAAGAGACTTTGAGTTTTTGGAGGGTCAGAGGGTGTGGTTTATGCAGAGGTGATGTTTGAGGGATGCAGCTGCACAGAACCGCTGAATTGGGAAGGTTGATAACTTGTGCCACGAAACCCCACAAATTATTGACCACCAGAGCTAAACCCTGGGCAGCGCTGAGCTCACTGCAGGGATTGGGCACGGGAGTGATTTTTGGAGGGTGGCAGTGGAGTCAGTTTGTGCCATTAACATTTTGGCCCATGCTTCAGCCTTTGCCTGGACCTGACAACAAAGCTCAAGGTTTTACAGGATCCTTAGATAAGGACTCTGAGCCTGCAGAACTGAAGCCAGCAGGCTTTTTGCCACCATCTTCATTCAAAAGCCAGGTCAGAGTGGAGGAGGTAGCTTTTAGTGGATAAATATTGTGGTCGCAAAGAACATGACAGCAACAACTCTAAGGCTGGAAAGCCTCCCAGCACTGAGGATTTTCTGGGAAGAGGGAGCAGCTTATGGGCTACAAGGGCTGAAATAGAAGATCTGCTTACTCACAGGAGTAAGGACTACTAGGAGTAGGAAGGATTGCAAGATTAAGCTCTTAAGGAATGAAGTGCTAACGGGTCTGACAGTGAAGTGGCTCTGCAGTTGCTTACACAGTTGAAGATACGGTCTGTGACATAACACACTCAGCCATGCAAGCTTCATGTGCACATGTCCATGTCATAATACCAGCAACTTGCTAAGTGCACATAATCCAGAGACACGAGAGTTACCTCCGTGTAAAAAGCATGTTAAAATCCTGAGAAGAGACACTGCCTTGTGCCAACACTCATTCGTACATTGAGTCATATAAGGGGGGGATGTGTCTTGGGTGAGACACCCTTACTTCAACAAGAGCCCTCTCCACCATTTGTCTGTGTTTGCTACCATGCTAAAGGGTCAGAGCAGCTGGGAGAAGTCTTAAAACCTCTATTAAATGCAGAAAGGTGATTCCTGGAGTGGACACAAGAGAAGGTGGCAGAGCATCCGCCTTCCAGGGACAAGTTCTGGTGCTGAGGGTGTGAAGAACAGAGACCTCAATGAGGCCAAGCACTCAACAGAGTTGAGTGATAACTAAGTTAACTTAGAGAGCTCATTCAAGTACAAGTGAAAGTGGGGCTTTGCTCCTCACGCTGCCGGTTGAGAACATTGAGAAAGTATTTAAAATCAATGTTGCTATGAATGCACTGGGAGCTTTGATGAGGTCCACCTATGAGTCCTTTTGAGTACCATGGACATATTTCATGCAGTGCTTAAAATTAATAATTAATACCTAAATCTATTATTATTATTACTACTACCACTACTACTACTACTACTACTGGCATCACTCACATCCAGCCTGATCATACTCTCACGGTCCATACATAAAATGCTGCATGCTGCATGGTTTCTTTCTGGTTCACTACAGCTTTCAGGCCAATCAAACCTTTGGCTGGAACTCGCCAGCTGCCAGCAACCACAGAGAAGGGCTTTTTTTTCTCCTCCCCATTCCTCCTGGGTCCACTGAGTTGCTGGTCTGGAATGCAGTACTCCCATGGGATGCCTCTTGCCCTGGACACACAGGCTAAAAACTCATCACAAGGGAAATAATTTAATTATTAGTATCAATCAAAACATTAATTTCTAATGCTTTATAGCACAGAAGAGCAGTGGCTTTCTTCCCCAGAAAGCAGATTTGCCTTGTAATGATTTTGGAATAAAATTTTCCAAGGGGAAATGAGAGATGAGCAGCAGAAATGCCCGACATCAGTTTCCTTCCTTCCGTTGGGGGCTATTTTCAGAGATGATTGACAGTCTTCCCTACTTGCTTCCTCTGAAGTCCACTTATTTTCTAGCAAACACGCAGTTCCTTCCTCCTCTATCACTATTAGCACAGACTCTGGGAAGCAGCTACTTTCTGCATGTACAAATCTGGCAATGTACTTGTACAACTATTTTTCACCAACTCCAGCACTACACCGTGGGGGAACTGCTCCTCTCAGCCTTGCTCTGCTCTTTTCATCAGCTGTGATTTTTTTTTTTCCTGACAAAAGGAACTGGAGCCCTCTTGTGTTGAGTTCTGAAGCTTGCAACAATCTCTTTAGAAATCCCTTTGGATGAAGCCACCCCAGCTTCACCGGGATGCTGAGGACAAGCTACTATTAATAGGAACCCCTCTGCACTGCTTGTCTTTGCTTTAGGAGCGACATTACATACCATGGCACTCCAAAATAGATTTCAGCTTCAAAAGCCACAGACGTAATTATAAAAGGATAAATTAAAAAACCCCACACTTACGCTATAAAGCCAGACTGCTCTAATTTCAGCTGCTGAAAAGGGTGGCTTTTTAATCACCAGAGTTTAATTACAGGGTACAATATATGCCAACTACATAGGAAGTATATATTTGAAAGAGCAGTGATGACTATAGGATTTGCAATTTCACTTCAATTCCAAAGCTGTGTGGAATAAATCAGCCTCTGTTCACACCTGCCACAAAGCTGTGCAGAATGCCTGATTTCCACTCACTGAAACTCACTCCGAGTTTCCCTGAACCTGAGATCTTTCCATGTATGACTATGCTAGAACAGCACACACACCTTGGGAGAGGCAGCATCTTAACTGCTGAGGATTCCCAGGATTATTTCAAATTGATGTGAATTTGGTGTTATTTTTCATTAATTTTGTTTATAAATTACATTTTTCTGCCCCTTTCAGTGACAGCAGCTCGACAGTGAAAAGTAATGATGAAAACTCTTTAAATACCAGTTTTATTTTGCGGAACTGAAATATTTATTATGCAACCACAATCCCTTTACTTTTGCAAAACTGGGGAAGACCTAAAATTATATTTGCCTTCAGTTTGTATGTGGGGAAAGATTTCTATTTGTTGTAATCCCCTTTTGATAAAAGTTGCTATAAAGCAATCTATTCAAAGACATCTAAAATATTTTCTATTTCAGGCTCGTTTAAGACATCCTAACAAATTTGCCACCCATGCTAGTAAGTTCTATATACAATCTTCAGACAGTTTCTAAACAGGGATCATAATTCTATATCATGCCTTTTAAGGCCATTTCAGTAGAGGTTATTAGTATTATTTGCTGCAATTTGCAATGGCATTGTACAGACTGGTGGGCTGACAAGGTTCTCGCCCTGTAACGCTCACTCTCTAGCTCAGAGGCACACAATCTCTGGAACAACATCATGTACTATGTGGCCTTGTAGAGACACGCTCCCTATGAAAGACAGCCTGAAAAAGTCCCATGAAGGAAGCAGTTTCTAAGGGGGGTTTTGAGGCTGGGGAAAAGGAGAGGTCATGTTATTGGCATCAGTTGGGAAGATTGCGACCCAAGATTTTTACCAGTCAACATACTCATGAGCAAAGAAGTAGATGCAAATGTTGTGCCTCTCATTGCTTTTCAACCTTCCAGGGGAGGTTTAGATCGGATATTAGGAAAAATTTCTTCGCTGAAAGGGCTGACAGGCACTGGCCCAGACTGCCCAGGGCAGTGGTGGAGCCACCATCCCTGGAGGGATTTAAAAGCCGTGTAGATGTGGCACTTAGGGACATGGTTTAGTGGTGGCCTTGGCACTCTTAAGTTTGCAGTTGGACCTGATGATCTTAAAGGTATTTTCAAACCTTAATGATTCTATGATTGCTATCTCCCCTGTCTCTAAGTCAAATCCAAGACGGTGTGTTACCTGTGTGAAAGAGAGAACCTGAGCTGTGGACCAAGACTCTCTGAGTGCCTAGAGCTTTCCAGGCTCCCAGCTTGTAAGACAATACAGGGATGTGAGTTTACACCCTCTCAAAATTCAGACCTTTTAAAGATGCTTCCTGTTGATCTCTCGGAGAAGAAACAAAAAAAAGCATTAATAAAAATGCTGAAAAGCATTAATTACTTAAAAAATTAATTACTTTTTTTGTAATAAATGAAATAACTTATAATTAATTACTTAAAATTAATTAATTACTTAAAAAAAATCTGTCTACATTTTGTTGGCAATGTAGATACATTCAGTACCGTTGAAGGTCATGTTTGATATTTCTCCATTTTGCTTCCTGGTTCTCACCATATGTTAAAGATCACGATCATAATCTGACACAGAAACGTCTTCTGCAAGTGATGCATTTCCTCTGCTTGTGGTTAAATACAACACCTACAGACAAAATGATATTTTATCTTTCAAGCCTGCAGGAACAACAACTGGAAGAGACAACTTATAGGTATTACAGCTTTTACTGCCTGGACTGCAGAGACTGAACAACAGCCTGCAGTGGCTGACTTGCACCCCGGCACAGCTGAAATGGAAATAATTGATGCCAATAGTACCTTCCACTGAGAGTCCATTCCTAAAACCTCGTGCAAACAGCAGCTGTGTGTCTGAAAGACACAGCGGTCTAACGGAGCAGAGAAGGAAGGCTCTGACAGCAGACATTACTGTAATGGGACTTGCTGATTTGGATAAAGTAGCGTGTTAAACACTCCACAGTCTCTCCATAGTGTGCCCTGGCCCTATTTACAACTCTCTATATAAGATATTTGCACTCAATACAATTTGAGACAAGCCAACAAGCCCAGATTACAGAATTTTCCCATTTATTTTCTTTTTAAAAATTTAAAAGGGAAACACAGAAATTTCATCCCTGGTGGAAACCTGACAGCTATGAGCAAGCTTTGCCTTCCTATCATTTACCTCTCGGATGCATCTTTTTAAATGAAACATTTGTGCCAAGCCCAAAGTCAGCACAAAGTCACCTGTCACTTGTAGAAACACTACCAGGCTCAGAATATAGCTAACACGTGTCTTTGTAGTCATTACAGCAATAAACATGCTTTATTACCCATTCATAATAACAAAAAAAAGCAAACATTAATAAACTTCCCTGTTAATAGCTGTAGAGCACCATAACCCATGCTGTATGTGTGGTGGTGTGCCTCAGCCCAGGCCCTGGTTGAACACATGTTCCTCCCAACCAAGTCATGCACAGGCTCTAATAGAATGGATAATGGATGTGATGATAATGTATGCCATTAAATGATTACAGTCCACTACTCCATTGACGTCTGCAGCCCCTTGTCCTTCAACCACCTTTCACAATCCAACCTCTCCTTCTACATCCAGATTAAAGTGCCCATCATTCCCTCTCATGTTGTCCACTCTCCCCCAGAACACCTGTCTCTGCCACCTTCACCTTCTCAAGCATGACTGGCTTTATCATCCATACGGATTGCTCGTGGCCCAGATGCTACCTGGATGGTCTGGGTGCCATAGGTGGCTGTCCTCTGGGAAGCTGATGGCGCTGCTCCTGCTCAGCCCCCCTGAGCCACTGGTCTTGGTCAAGGGGAGAATTAGACCCTCTTCCCATCCCCTCTGGCCATGGAGATGGCAGCTTGCATTTATAAAAGGAGTCATGTTTTCCTTAAGCCACAAATTGCATTTGTAATTTCAATTAAATTTGATGCTTAACTTGAAATGCAAACCTTGGTTTTCTTCAAAGTTCCTTGACATATTTTTTCTTAAAATTGAGGAAGCTTAAAGCGAAAAAAATCTCACAGAAATTGAAACTGTTTATTTTGTAAGTGGCAAAATAGCTTTTTATGAACAGCTTATTTAAATCTATGCAATTCACAACTTTCTGGAATAGCTGAACCAGTGATTATTTGTTTATTTCTTTGGTATTTGCCTTGGTTGAGAGATTTTGCAGCTAAATCTTTCTCCCTCTTCTACCTAGGGACTCTGAGGCCCAGAGCTGTGTGTTCCGTGTGTTGTTTTTAAAACATCTCTTGTATTGTCCTCCTGCTCCTCAGACACTGGTTTGCCTATGAAGGTGGCATCTGCTCCTTAATTATTTGCCTTTGTTTCAGCTGGTATTCCCTGTCTAACACATCGGGAGCTCAAGAGTGCCGCTGCTGGTGGAATGTTTCTGCACACGTATTTAGCATCTTCCCTGTAGGTCCAGATATTTCCTAAAATTCTCTAGGGGAGATTTGGATTGATTGGTCCACAAGAATCTGATGGCTGAGTGTTGGCTCTGGTGCCTGTAAATTGGGAACTCTTGGCTCAAGAAGGTGGTATTGAAGGACATGGTTCTGAAACCTACTGACCACGGCAAACTACGGGGAGCTTTGTGTGCAATTTTGCTAACCCTTTTGAGGGGGTGAAGATAGTCATGAGCTGACGCCATCCATCACAGCATACCACACCATGTGATATGAAGCTGAAGAGTTGGGCCATGCAGCCAAGAGTTGGGCAGGACCATCAGGACCACAGAGGACTCCGCCGTGTGGCAGTCCGCAGCTCCTCATAGCTTTCCTGCTGCACAAGGAGCCCTCTGCAATGTGCATCATGGAATAGGGTGGCCAGCAGCATCTGGCATGGGGGCTGGGGCCAGACTTGAAGTCAGGGAGAGCTGTGACATCGCGCTGCAATGTCATGAGCTGCTACTGCTCGTAGGGCCGTGGAGAATACATGAGAACTGACAGTGAGGTCAGGGAGATAATATGAGGGAGCTAAAGCAGCTGGAAACCTGGAGAGAAAATGACAAGTTCTTTTGCACTTTTTGAAGCTGAATCTTATTTACTTCTAGGGACAGATGATCTGAAGAACTGATATAAACTCGTGGGTAAGTTAGAAATCCCAGGAAATGAAGAGAAATGTGGGTAAGGAGTAGCAGAGGAAAAAGAGGCAAGGATAATTTTGGTTCTAAAATCACTCCTACTAGAATTTTTGATTTTATTTAAGGAAATATGCAGAAGACATAATTTGTTGGTTAAAAAACCCAACCACAATACAACCAAATGTATTAATGTGTGACTAGACCTGGAGTGGCATTCTCTCAAAGACACGATGGTCACCCTGGGGTTTTTTTAGCATATATGGGGGAAGAGGGAGACAGAAGTCAGCCGGTAGCTCCCCTGACAAGGCAAATCGTTAATGTTGCATAAACCTAATGTAATTCCCTTCTTGCCACAGGAACTGCACTGTGGACACTGAATTCCTGGTTTGTAATGCTCTGTGAGAGGGTGTTACAGGGCAGAAGGTGCAGGGTGGGTTCAACGGAGAGACAAGTTGCCAAGCATCTCAAGTTGAAGTGCCATCATGTTTTAAGTTCTGCAAATGCAAGGAAAGCAAACGGGCTGACAAACTTTTGTGAATTGGACCACGAGTTGTGATGAATTTATCATGCTGTTATAAATACATTGACTAAAATAAAGGAAATATAAACAAAACTTACATAAGTTGGGCCCTGTTTGTGATGGTGGAAATCTAAACTGAACTAGAGCGTATAAAGAGATTTCCAAGGAAAAAGCCTTTGTTTAATGTTTCCTATGCATCAGATATTCCACTTGCCTCCCAGACACGTATATTCCAAATCATGCCTTCACTGTCCACAGAAAATTCCTCCATCTAGTTATACTTTCAAATCTATGATCTTATACATTAATAAATAGTAATGAAGTCCTGAAGTAAATACCAATGCTATGGTTTCACTGGTGATCTCGTTGACATTTATAAATATCTGCAGCTTTCATGGTTCAGGACACTGGCAGAGCTCACAGATTCTGTTAAACTTTATCACATAATTGTACATATGGTCTCTCTTTTAAAAGTATAATGCATGAGGTTTATGGAATATTTCTGCTAGGCAGCACTGCATGCATTTGCTTGCTTTATCAAAAGCCATGTTTCTGTGGGGATGTACCTTAGCTGAGCTACTAAACCCACCATTTTTCATCTCAGCTGACCCTGAATAGCACACATAGCCTGGACTTCTCCAAGCTATGGAAATATTGCTATCTTGTGGTTGCTCACTACTCTCCATTTATGTGTCTGTCCATTTATACACTGGGAGATAGTCCAACAAGACTAACAGCCATTTCACTTCTTGTGTATGCCTTTGTCTATCAACAGGATCACAGGATCTGATTCCCCAGGGTGGAAAGTTTAGCTCAGTGACTCAAGAAAAACTTTCCAATTGAACGCTGCCATTGTTATGCTTCAAAAGGTAAGAGAGAGGGATTTCAAAATATAGCCTGGAACTGAACCAGGCATGGGACAGTCCTGGGCCAGGGTTTTTGCTGCTGGGAAAAGGCCAAGTTGAAGAGCTGAAGAGCATCAGTAGCCATTGGTTCGAGTTTCGGTTTTCCTGGAGATGTTTAAGTGATCAAGAGCAAAGGACTTGGGATGGAAATTCATTTCAGCCTCAGATTCAGGGCGGCTACAGTGACCTCTGTGTCAGTTTCTTGTTGAAAGCTCCTAATCATGCAATTCTGCCTAACTGTGAAAATACAGATGCCATAACGTACATTCCTTCAATAGATGGAGTCCTAAGTATCCAGTATCTTGCACTTATACCAAAAGGTGGGGAAATAGGAGAGAATTCTCCACTCCAGACAATTCTGTCAAAGTACAACTTTGCTCCTTGCACAACAAGGAAGATCCCTGCTGACTCCCAAAGGTCCTCCTATCCAAGCAGGAATCAAATAGCCACAGTCCCTGATCTCTGCTACTGAAATCAGTACCTTCCAGGAAAAATAATGATTAAAGTTCCCTTTTTACATGGTTAAACTTTCACACTCCAAGGGACTCCCATGATCAGTGATCTCCCAGCTAACATTAGGTTTGATGGAGGCCTCAGGAGAGTCAGAACAAGAGGAACTGTTTAGACAAAACTGCCATGGTTTGTGTACAGAACATCGTCATGCAGATAGAGATGCTCCCAGTAACTCTGCCCTGCCTACTTGGGACGATGAAAGGAAATTCTGTCACTTCCTAAATGGATTCTGCCAGTGCTTCTGAAGCCCTCACACTACTCACATTTCAAGGAAGTTTGAAGTACTATGTATTGTCACTTTGGGAAACCCTTTATAGCTGAACATCTGGAAACAGTCACCTTAATGCCTAGTCCAGTCACTAGTGATGTGAGACCCATGATTGCTGCTGCTACTGCTGCTGCTGAGACCTCAAAGAGAAGGTCCAAGGCAAGCAGGATGGACAACTATTGAGGTAGACACTAGATCTCAGAAACAGGTGGGATTTTTCTAGCTGGCTACAGGATTGCAACTTTAAGCACACCGTGGAAAACCAGCTCTTTAAGAGTATGTGTGACAGCCCTTTAGACTCTTTTCTCTCCAGATTTCCTGAGATGTATTTATACTGGCCTAAAATAGATGTAACATAGAGGAAGGGCGAACGGATTGCTGCATATGCCACAATACAGATCAAGTCAAGCGAAAAAAGCCAGTGTTGGTGGCACATGAAAAATGAGCTCCCTGAAGCAAAGTAGGCAACGACTTATTTATGCTGGCTGGAAAAAACTGCTTGTTCTATACACTTGTTCTTCTCCTGCCTATAGCTCTTGGTTGGAACTAGATGATCTTTAAGGTCCCTTCCAACCCAAACCATTCTGTGATTCTATGAATTATCCTCATTCTGATAAAGGGAGGGAAAGGAGGGAGGAAATAATTGTGTACCTAAAGAAAGGTTGTAATTTCATGTTCTGAGCCATATTCAGCAGTGTTAAAATGCAAGACAGCACAATGAAGTCTGCTTATATTCAATAGAAACTTGTAGAAAAGTGTTTGCCCTAATGTCCAACCTCAGGGACCTTAGAGAGGTTGTATAGAAGAAGATCAATAACTAAGTTTTTGTGTCTGTACCAATACCAGGAGCTGACCCAGCAGTGAATTGAGATTGAGATTAAACCAACTAAACAGTTTTCAGCATACACAGTGAGTCCGGTAGGACGCCTGTCACTGCCTCTGCTTTGCCTTCTCCATGGCTGAAGGCTGACATGCAGGCACGTTGTGTGTGACCCCACTGAATGCTACATGGCACCACGGCGAGCAAAGATCCCACTTGAGACCCAAGGGTTGTGCAGAGGCAGACGCAGTCCTGGCTGCGAAGAGCAACTGGTTGGTTTGAAACCAGCAGAAAAGCAGTGTAGGGCAACAGAAGCAAGAGGGAAGGGCAAGTGCAGTTGTAAGTTACATCAGGGGAAGTTGAGGTTGGATATCAGGAAGAAGTTCTTTACTGAGAGGGTGGTTGGGCACTGGAATGGGCTGCTCAGGGAGGTGGTGGAGTCACCGTCCCTGGGGGTGTTCAAAAAACGGGTTGATGAGGCACTTGAGGCCATGGTCTGATGGTCTAATGGTTAGGAATATGATGGGATAAAGGTTGGACTTGATGACCCTGGAGGTCCCTTCCAACCATAATGATTCTATGATTCTATGATCTCTGTGCCCCATGAAGGGAAAGCTAACTGAATATTTCTAGAAATCACAGCTGGAAAAATGAATTTTAGACACCTTTATATGAACTCACCAAATTAATACACTCTTTGCCTTATTGGTTGGCACATCTCGCTACTCACCAAATAATTTGAGTTATTTTCTTGCTAACACGTATAATTACTCCCTGTTCAGATAAGCCCAAAGGTGACACAATAACACCCTCTCCATGCTTTCTTAAATTTTGATTCTCCAAAGAAGAGGTCTTTTAAAGGTCATATCTTGACAGGATTCCTTTTTTACCCCCTGTTGTGCTAAAATAGATCAGTATTATTGACCTTGACAACAATGCCTGAAAGGTTTAGTGACAATCCATTCTGTATCAATGAGCACATAAAACTGCTGTTATGGGCTGGGGCGCTCTCCATGCATTTGGCAGCAGACAGATCAGCTTTTCCTGACAAGGCATCGAGTAAAAAGATTTAATGTATCCATCTCAATGTGAATTGGATGGTACCCTCCTGACATGAGATCCCCAGCCCCAGGGAGAGCCGTGCTCAGCGCTGTGTTGCTTCATTAGTCACTTGTAATGGCTACACGAAGAAACAGGGCATGACAAGAGCTAAATAATGTTGTGAGTGTGGAAATGCCCAGGTTTCATCAGCCTCTCTGCTTTCCCAGACTCTTTAACATGAAAAATGATTTTAAAGAGGGCTTATTTTACTTTTGAAATGACTCTTTTTTGAGGGATGCTTTGTAAAGGTAGATGTTGCAAAGTGAATAAGGAAACTGTGGGTTCTGTTAAAGATTAGACAAGAACTCTACGTTGACTCTTTCAAGTGGCTTCAGATTTGGGGTGGTAAAGTCGCTGATGTTTAACTGCTCTCCTGTTGCTGACTCTGGTTTCAAAGGGGCCAGTCCTCAGTCTGCGTATGCTCTTACACCTGCACGGGGGAAATGGGTCCCTCTTAATTGAATATTTCCTTTCCTTTGAATTATTTTTCTTCACCGATGCTCACTCCAAAACAATCAACAAAAACAGACTTTAAACTCTGTATTTGGTGAATCTCTGGCCCAAATGAAGGCAACACAAATGTGCCAGTGGTGTCAGTGGGGGCAGGATTTCACATGTTTAGTTAGGAACAGGTTTTGCCAGAATCCTGACTATCCCCTTGAGTTAAAGTGATTACTGGGGCAGAGGGGAAGGTGGGAGGGAGAGGGAAGCACTATAATAGATAAATAGATGAATAAAAAAATCACACAGTGTGAAAATTTACAATGTTCCTCTGTTGTTTTACATTAAAATTTAGAAAGCAAGGCAGATGAAGAAAAGAAGAGAAGACAGAACTTAAGAGCTTTGTTTCAGAATTTGCATTTCTCTGGTTTAAGGGTTATAAATAATCCTTGCTAATGGTCTGAGTTACCTCCCATCTTTAGTGTTATCCATCTCCACAATGCCTGTTCTGTCATGTTGTTCATTTCAGGGTCAAAAAATTCATCTGGAAAAGCAGCAACATGCAGCAGATTTCCCTGAACCTAAGCAGTGAGACTTGTTAACCAGCCCTTTCACTACTCCACCACTGAGAAGCCAACCAAAGCCTTGTGTATTTGGCCTCGGGGTGTTCTCCCCTCTACTACCATGTCTAGAAGTGGCATGGAAGCATCATGACAACTCTTTGTGATCTCTTCTGGAGATGCAGGATTGAAAGGCAGGCTGGAGTTGTCCACGGACCAACAGCTTCTGTATCAGTTCAAAGGCAACTGGTAAAATTGAAAATCACATTTGGAGAGACAAGGTGTAGCTCACTGCAGCACAACCCCCAGAATCAGAGAAACACTGAGTATGGGTACACCATTCTCCTCACCTCTGGAGGGATGAGGGATGGAACAGAGATGAACGCTTGCCTGTTTACTCACTGAGCACCAGGGTTTATGTAGAGACCCCTAAAAATCCCATCCTCCTTTCCTTCTCCCAAGAGAGCACAGCATTACTCTCCCAAGAAAGGACACTTCTGTAGTTCATATTTCACCCGTATGAGCTTGTTTGATACCCACAGTAGCAGAAGGCACAGAGAATTGCCAAAAAACAAGCTTTGATGATGGTAAGCTCAACTGCATCTGTCCATGCCAAGGACCTCCACCACCATTTGCATCAGTTGAGCACAGCACAGTTACTGAAGGTCTAAGAAATGCAGTGCAGGTGGCTGGTAGAGCAAAGCCACCAGCATTCAGATTCCTGCTTTGGTCATTTAAAGGGTGGTTTGCAGATCAAAGGGATCTTGGGAAAAAATGAAGAGCCAGGTTATTTGAAATACAATATTGGTTGGAATAAGCCACCGTGGGGTTCCTTTCCTAAGGCAGTCCCTGCCTCCAGGTGTTGCTCTGGGAATGAAAACAAAAGGGGGAGGTAGTGGAGGATGGACAAAACCCCCCAGAAGTCAAGGAAAGAATGAGGAGGAAAAGAGAAAAGATTAATTGTGATTAATCATTCCATCACCAGCAGACTCCTGAGCAGGGCATTTGTTCTTCCTGCATGAAAAGTCCTTCCTTGGCCATCCAAAACAATCACCTGGCAGCTAGCCTGCCTTCAGCCCTTTCCTCCCATTTCAAGCATGTAATTATTCACACCAGGTGCATTGCTTCAACCCATCTCCTGTGATGCCCCCATTCTCAGGTGAAGGATTGTAATTTCCCAGCCTGCCCCCCAAGTTCCTTTGTGCGAGTCCCTTGCCTGGGTGTAACCTTACACGGGCAAGCAGCACGGCACAATGGCGAGGGAACAGAATTCACAAAGGGTACCAGTGTTCCCTGCCTCTACCCCCAGGTGACTGTGCAGAGCTGGCTGGAGGGTCTCTGGTGACAGAAGGCTGGGGGTGGGATGGAAGCTGTGAGCGTGGCAGCAGTGCCGGCTACACCTGCAGTGGCCCACGGCTGCACACCACTTTAAAGCTTAAATTAGGGAAAGATTTTAGCTGGCAGGGTCCTCGGTGCTGGTGGAGGGTGCTCAGCTCCATCAGTGTTCACCCCCTTCCTCCCCAGCAGCCAACAGAAGGTTGCCCCATGGCTGCTTGGTTCAGGCTCCATGGTCTGGCCCTTTGTGCGCCCAGCTGCCCTCAGCTTTGCTGACAGCTGTGTTTGGGATCAGGTGGGGTCATAGAAATGCTGTGAAAACTCAGGTCCCGTGGCACCCGTGACACTGCCCCTTTGTTTCACGGAAGCTCCGGGAATTTGCCTGTTGCACCCAGACGGGGCAGGACCCATCCCTTTGTGTGCCACCAGGAACCCCCCCCAGCCAGGCCTGAGCAGGGACAGATGCCCCTGGGCACTGCTGTAACAAACCAACAGTGACAACAGTGATGAGGGGAAAGTGAGGAGTGGGGTCATGGTGGTTTGCAGCTCCTGTCCTTCATCCCGCGGTGATGGAGCAGGTCCAGGCAGGGATGAACCGGGGGACGAAGGGAGCCTGAGTGTTCCCTGCTCAGCCCTGGCTCGGTACCACACACACCACTGCCTGCCAGGCTGCTTGCCAGCACAATCCCTTCCTGCCTGTCTGATCCACAGGTGTCTCACACAGGTCACAGGTGTCACCTGACACCTTTCCCAGCAGCTGTCACAGGTGTCTTTCCCTCTCAGAGAAACCCCAAGGTCATGGGCCACACAGAGATACAATTAAAACTCCTGAGACAATGATGCCAGGTAAACACCGCCTCTCCCATCACTGCTCATTGCTTCTCTCCCGTGAAAAGCATGTGCAATAACTAAACAGGTCCTGGATGATGCCAGAGGGGAGAAATTCCTTCTTGTTCAATTTCAGCCTACATCGCCCAGCCTCTGTTGTCTCATCTTGACTTACAGTGGATGCCATGGGAAGCCTGATCACTTCTTTTCAGGAGAAATTCTGGTTCCCAGTGAATACATGGCACGCTCTGGCCGTGTTTTCTTGTGATCCTGCCCCACATTTTCCCTTTTAAAAATGGCACTGCTCCTAGTCTGACCTCCATCCAACCAGGAGGCCACAGGCCAGAGAAAGGTGCACCAAGGAAGGGTCACCATACCATGGCTCACAGTCACACCTGAAAAAGTGGTGCTCCCCAGGGCTCAGTATAGGGGCCAAGACTGTTCAACCTCTTCATTACTGAGCTGGGTGGTGGGAAAAGGTGAATCCTCTGCAAGTTTGCAAGAGGTATAGAATTTGGAGGAGTGGTTGATACACCAGATGGCTGTGCTGCTGTTCAGAGGGAACCCTGACAGGACGGAGAAGCAGGTCAACAGCAGTCTCTTGAAGTTCAACAAAGGGAAATGCAAAGTCCTGCACAGGGGAGAAACACCAGGCATCAGCACAGGTTGGGGGATGACTGACTGGAAATCAGCTTTGCACAGAAATACCAGTGGGTCCTGTTGGGCACCAAGGTGACCATGGGCCAGGAATGTGCCCTCGTGGCACAGAAGGCCAACAGCCTCCTGGGCTGCCTTAGGAAGAGCATTGCTAGCAGGTCAGGGGAGGTGCCACCCATGGAAGCCCTGTCAGAGTATGGGGAAATCTGTCTTGGCCAGGTAGGCTCGCCAGGAGCTTCGCAGCGGTGGTGGCCTTGCGTCAGAAGAGCGCTCTAGGCTCTGCTGCCACACACACTTCACAGGTGCTTGAAGCTTTCCAGTCCCACCACAAAACCTCAGCCCTTCTTTGGACTCTCTCCAGCACCTCAATGTCTTTCCTGTTGTGAGGGGCCCAAAACTGAACACGGTGCTCAAGGAGCAGCCTCACCAGTGCTGAGTACAAGGGGACAATCCCTGCCCTAGTCCTGCTGGCCACACTATTCCTGATACAGGATGCTGTTGGCCTTCTTGGCCACCTGGACACACTGCTGACTCATATTCAGCTGGCTGTTGACCAGCCCCCCCAGATCTTTCTCTGCCAGGCAGTTTCCAGCCACTCTTCCCCAAGCCTATAGCATTGCATGGGGTTGCTGTGACCCAAGTTCAGGACCTGGCCCTTGACCTTATTGAACCTCGTGCAACTGGGTTCTGACCATTGACCCAGCCTGTCCAGGTCCCGATGCAGAGCCTTCCTAACCTCAGGCAGATCAACACTTCCACCCAACTTGGTGCCATCTGCAAAATTACTGAGGGTGCACTTGAACCCCTCATCCAAACCATTGATGAAGATATTAAAGAGAATGGGCCCCAGTACTGAGGCCTGGGGAACACCACTTGTGACCAGCCACCAACTGGATTTAACTCCATTGACCACCACTCTTTGGGTCCAGTCATCCAGCCAGTGTTTGACCCAGCAAAGTGTACACCCATCCAAGCCATGAGCAGCCAGTGTCTCCAGCAGAATGCTGTGGGAAACAGTGTCCAAGGCTTTACTAAAGTCCAGGTAAACAACATGCACGGCTTTTCCCTCATCCACTGAGCAGGTCACCTAGTCATAGAAGTAGATCAGGTTTGACAAGCAGGACCTGCCTTTCATGAACTGATGACTGTGCCTGATTGCCTGGTTGTCCTGCATGTGCCATGTGATGGCACTTAAGATGATCTGCTCCATAACTTTCCCTGGCATTGAGGTCAGGCTGACAGGTCTGTAGATACCTGGATCCTCCTTCTGGCCCTTCTTGTAGATGGGTGTCACATTTGCCAATCTCCAGTCAACTGGGACCTCCCCAGTTAGCCAGGACTGCTGGTAAATGATGGAAACATCTGAGGAGACCTGGGGTTGTTTAGTCTGGAGAAAAGAAGGCTGAAGGAAGACCATATTGCTCTCTATAACTACATGAAAGGAGAGTGTAGCGAGGTGGGTGTTGGTCTCTTCTCACAAGTAACAAGTGATAGAACAAGAGAAAATGGCCTCAAGTTGTGCCAGGGGAGGTTTAGATTGAATATTAGAAAGAACTTCTTCACTGAAAGGGTTGTCAGGCACTGGAACAGGCTGAGCAGGGAGGTGGTGGAATCACCATCCCTGGAAGTCTTTAAAGGATGTGTAGATGTGGTGGTTAGGGACACGGTTTAGCACTGGACTTGGTAGAGTTAGGTTAGTGGCTGGACTTGATGATCTCAAAAGCCTTTTCCAACCCAAATAATCCTATGATTCTACCTGCCATGGGAACTCACCTCTGCACAGCCATGCCACCCAAGGGTACAGGAGAGATCCCCAGCATCCAGGGAAAGGAAAGGAAGAACTTTTTCACTGTGCTAGTGCCAGAGCACTGGAACAGGCTGCCCAGAGAGGTTGTGGAGTCTCCTTGGCTGGAGACACTCAAACCCCGCTTGGATGCGTTCCTGTATGATGGANTGGATGCGTTCCTGTGTGATGTACTCTAGGTGACCCTGCTCTGGCAGGGGGGTTGGACTAGATGATCTTTCGAGGTCCCTTCCAACTCCTGACATTCTGTGATTCTGTGTGCTCCTGCATACATAAATATTAATTTTTAATATTTTTCCCATTTCTTTCACTTTATAATCCATTGCCAGATGCACCAAGAAAGTTCAGGGGAGGGAAGTACAGAAGTTGCTTTCTCTGAACATCCCTAAAGCAGCAGCTTAGAGCAGACTGGGAGAACAGTGTGCTGCTGGCTGCACCACAGGCAGCTTTGCTGAACTCAGCACAACCTTCTGCTAAAGCCCCTTCTGCTGCCTGACCTGCCCCTGCCAGAGCCCTGCTCCTTCTCACACCAGTGTGCCCATTGCTTGCTGGGAAACATGCCATGGAGGCACTGTTCTGCCCTTCCTGCAGATGCTTCTGACTCATGCTGATCTACCGAAGATTAGGGAACCCAGCTTTTGAAGTGCTCTCAAACATGTGCTTGGAAAGAAAATAAATTAATTGAAGTAACATTGGCCCAAGCCCTATCAAGGCAGAAATCAGACAGAGGCAGAAGGAATTTACTGGAGCCTTTTTTTTCCTGGCTTCCTCTAACCCGCAGGCTGGGGGAGGAAGTGGGCAGATGTTTCAAATTGAGACATTACATCACTGGATTTTATATCCTCCCTCTGTAGGAACTGTAAGGCATAAGTGGGGCCAAGCTTAATTATTCCTAAAGAAATTAAGGCATGAGCAAGGCACGTGCACAGCCCCAAGCTGTACCCTGCAATATGGGAGAAGCTTGGCTTCCCTCTGGGGAAATGAAGATCTGTCCCTCCTTTCTACCACCTCCACCTTCTCCCCATAAACCTGCAGCTGCCTGTAGAAATCCCAGGACACGTGGCCATGCCCAGGACCATCTGTGCCCTTACTGAGACTGGTCTTAATGAGGAGCACTGGAAAATAATTTTCTTTAAGGACATTTCTCATTTAGGGCATCTGAAATAACAGTCTCAGCCTTGCTGTTTGATGCAGTAGGTATTTCTCCCATGGACAAGTTAGAATCATAGAATCATAGAATCAAAGAACGGTTTGGGTTGGAAGGGACCTTAAAGCTCATCCAGTTCTAACCCCCTGCCATGGGCAGGGACACCTCCCACCAGACCAGGTTGCTTCCAGCCCCATCCAACCTGGCCTTGAACACTGCCAGGGAGGGGCAGCCACAGCTTCTCTGGGCAATTTTCTATTAACTTTTTATTAATTCTATTTGATTTTCTATTAACTTTCTATTAATTTTTCTATATTGATTTCCTATTTCATTTCCTCCGGAAAATCATTCCAATTCCAATCAGCCAAGATGAACAGACAGTTCTGGCCTCTTCCATTCATTAATTGGGGTTGTTTTGTTTTTCATTAACTTATTTCTCTCTTTGCTGCTTCTTGTTCTGCCAAGCATACCCTGTCTACAAAGAGAAAGAGAAGGCAAGTGCAGCATTGTGACCCTCAAATTTTTGCCTGAATTTCTGCTGCTGGACCTTGTCTTCGCACTGGCTGCATTTTCTGCTGCTCAGTTCTGCAGCAGCCAGACTTGGTGGCAACAGCCCAGCTCCAGCATTCACCACTAACCAGGAGAAAGAGGCCATCCTATTCTAGGACGTCTCCCTGAGAACAGGCAGACAATTATTGGAAGGGCAGGAGGAAAGAGGGTGAGAAAGCTTCAGCAGCGACAGCCGACTTCGCAAGTATTTACAAGTCTCATTTATAAGAAGGAGTTTACTGCAGGAAAATTCAGTGCTCACAGCTGGCTGGAAAAATCCCTCAAATATCGTTTCCTTTGACTCTCCCTTCTGCAACAGTTGGGACTCAGTCTGAAATTCAAATGAAGTTTCATACCCAGCCTACAATTCCATTTCGTGCCCCAAAGCAAGATTTCCTGCATAATTGTGTGTATTTAGGTCAGTTCTCCATTGTTCGCTTCTGCAAAGAAAATAGCTGATTTGCTGGTGGAGAAAATTCCTAATACAGTTTTCAAAAGCACTTTTGCAATTAGAGATTGTGCTCCTAAATGAGACCGGAACGTAGGCATGCATTTGCTTGGGTAATGTCTTGAGACTTTTGATGTCTGTCTGTGGCAGCAGGGCGGCTCCATCCAAACACAGCAGTGTTTGACATTTATACAGGAATAAGCTGGTTTGCCAAAATATATTTAAAAAAGTAGTCATCTTATTTTCATTCTTCTATCAAATATTAACTGTAAGTATGCAATACGTGCACATATTAATCTAACTAATTAACATTTAATCTAGAGAAATCACGCTTAACCATCTTTTCCTGTTCTAAGGTTCTTTTCACTACAAATTTTCCCTACACTTCATTTGTGCAAATTTCTTTTGTTTCTAAATTTCTGCTGTGTGAAGTACTCCATTGGCACCTTCTGCTTGTGTTTGACTGTACAGCACCAGCCACACACATGGACAGATAGGTATAAACATTTTAACTCATGCAGGTATCATATTAAACCAGTATATTCTGCGCTGAGTCTAGCGAATAAGAAAGATCTCTTGAATGCTCAGCTGATTGACTTAGATCAGAGATCTATGCAAGGTGATGCCTTTACCTCTGTATCTTGCAACAAAGCAAAGAGCACAACGCAAAACGTGTGTTTTCTTCACATCTCAGACACCCATGGTCTGGTCTTGTGGCTTCATAAATGTTTTTGTGAATGTGCTGTCGGAACAGGTCCAAACAGTTTGAACACCCCGTGCAAAAGCCCCATCAGGGCTGTAATTCAGGGCAACGACACCGAAGGTTGGGTGGTGGAAAGCCAAAATGCTACATGTAGATTTCTAGGTGTTAATTAAAAAAAATCAAATTAAATCTCTACCACCCCACCCCCCGACCAGACGCTTGCGAGGGACAACAAAGCCTGGCAGATCTACCTCAGGATGCTGGGAGAGGGGAAAAAAGAATCAGGTCAAAGCACACAATATACAAATCCTTGGGATGCCGTAGGGCACAGTATGCAACGACCTCAGCCTGTTTTGAAAATCGATTACAGAAGGCCTTCAGCTGAATGGAGTCAATGACCCTATCTATGCACGGCAAGAGGAAAACAGCTACATCTTCTCTGAGCTAATGGGCATGAGGCTTCCTGGCCCAAGATCCTCACAGTGGCTAGCGAAAGGGGACCGATGGAAACAGCCCCTCCTGGCTGTTCTTCTTCAGACCAGGAGAGGAGAACATTGGCTTTCTTTACATAAAGATTTGATTTCCTTGAGATCAAAACAGAGCAACCCGTTTTCCTCCTCCCCTTTGAAAAAACATCACCAGCTGTGCTAGGGGTCACGATGTAATAGACAAAGAACGTGTGCAATCCAGGAACTACAACTGCCTAATGAAATATATGTCAAAAGAGACAGCTGGCCTGAAGGCTTGGGCTGCCCAATGTCTTTGTCTTAAGGTTTTCTCTAGCTAGAAGTACAGGAGAATTAGGACTGGTGAGACAGGGTGAGCTTTATTTGGTATATCCAATTGCCAATGGCTCCTTTTCTGCTCTTAAACTCGTAGCCTTCAGGATTTGTAACTACTGTCCCATTAAAGCTGTTTTCCTTAGACAACGTAAACTATAACCAACACATGAGAATGAAGGGGTTTGCCTCTGGTGAGCAGAGCATTCAAACACAGGAGTCAACCACAGAATGTGATTTGGGTAGCAAAGAAGCGGCAACATTAATCTCACAGTGCACCAGCAGGCATAGAAAAATGAGTCTTACTACATTACTACTTGGGGGGACTCTGCTCCTGATAGCTGTTTCCATCATCCTCATTAGGGGATGATGGAAACATTCTCATTAAAGCAGGAGAACCAATGAAGTTCTTGGCTCAGTGACATGGATTGGTTCAGTGACATGGATTGCTCTCTCCATCAGTTCTCAAAGCACAAAATATATTTCACAGAATTCTAGGGTTGGAAGAGACCTCGAAGGATCATCTAGTCCAACCCGCCTGCCAGAGCAGGGTCACCTAGAGTCCATCACACAGGAACGCATCCAGGCGGGGTTTGAATGTCTCCAGCCAAGGAGACTCCACAACCTCTCTGGGCAGCCTGTTCCAGTGCTCCGTCACTCACACAGTGAAAAAGTTCTTCCTGAGATTCACATGGAACCTCCTGTGCTCCAGTTTGCATCCACTGCCCCTTGTCCTATCATTGGACGTCACTGTAAAAAGCTTGGCTCCATCATCCTGACCTTCACCCTTTACATATTTGTAACCATGGATGAGGTCACCCCTCAGTCTCCTTTTCTCCAAGCTAAAGAGCCCCAGCTCCCTCAGCCTTTCCTCATAAGGGAGATGTTCCACTCCCTTCATCATCTTAGTGGCTCTGCGCTGGACTCTCTCAAGCAGTTCCATGTCCTTCTTGAACTGTGGGGCCCAGAACTGGACACAATACTCCAGATGTGGCCTCACCAAGGCAGAATAGAGGGGGAGGAGAACCTCTCTTGACCTACTAACCACCCCCTTTCTAATGCACCCCAGGATGCCATTGGCCTTCTTGGCCACAAGGGCACATTGCTGGCTCATGGTCATCCTCCTGTCCACCAGGACCCCCAGGTCCCTTTCTCCTACACTGCTCTCCAGCAGGTCAGCCCCCAGCCTGTACTGGTGCATGGTGTTGTTCTTCCCCAGATGCAAAACTCTGCACTACATTTATGCTAACCATATAAAAACATTTTTACACTAATAGAGGTGAAGGAATTGGGGGTAAGGTTGGAGATCACTACTTCTAGAACACTTGTAAATTTGAGCACAGCAATTACATTGCCTGAAAACACACGCTCTCCAAGCATGGAGAACATGATACACCAGCACCAGTTCACTAGACTAAACACATTCGCTCAGCAACAGTGCAAAAACCTTTGATGTCAAGCGATACTGAAGTAAAAAAAATAAAACGGGGTCAAAAGTAGCTCCAGTAATTTTCTTTGCCTTAGCTGATGTAGACCGTACAATCGTGTCTTCCATTGTTTCTCTTTCTTCTTTCAGAAAAACCCATAGCAACGGTACAGGAAATGAATTGTGGGTTCATTGCCACAAAAACATATGAATGGGCTTAGTTTTGAGCACGCAAGAAGCTCCCTGGCTTCAGCTGGGACTGAATGCTCAGCATATGCTGCGGGGCTCCGCCAAGGCGGGACCTACCGAGCGGCAACGGACTGAATGTCTACGTGCTGTCAGCTAAGCTGAGACAAGGTGTTCACCTGACAGCATGGATTAGGTCCTTGTAGAAACAGCAGAAAGAATTTAGCTTCTCAGCAGTGAACTTAAGAGCCTCAAACCCTATTAGACCGGTGTTGAAGGAAGCAAGCACACAGGACTCTTAGTAGAGAAAATGTAGAGAATGGACGCAGAAGACACAAGAGGGAACGTAACAACACCTGGAGGCTTTGTAGACTTTTACAGAACACTCTGGCAGCTTCAGGCCAAAAAGAGATGGTTAAGGAAGGGAAATCAAAGGGGTTGGGTGTATGCAAGAGGTGGCAGAAGGAATGCGCTTCGCTGCATGCAAAGCAAGAACCAACCACAGAACAAGACCCAACTGATTTGTGCACATAGGGAATATAAAAATCAGGCTAAAGGTTACAGTCTACCTAGAAACAAGGTGATAAGGTGAGTACAGCCCCTTATCAAATTTTAACATGAAAGCTCTGTCTTAGCTGTTGGCTAATAAAAGCCAGGCTGTGACCTGCAGCAGCTTTCCTCTGTCCCTGAACTCATGCCCACAGGTTTGCAGAGGCAGGTAAACTGAGGCACTCACCCTCAGCCGAACATCTGAAACTGGGGCAAGATTCAGCACTGTTAGGCTGGCCACCTATTAACGTTTCCTACCAGAACAATACAGTTTTGACACTGAAAGTCCTGTAAGTTTTAAGAGTGTAAAAGCATTAAATTAACATACTTCTGTAATTCAATATTTACATTATTTCAATGAATTCTGTACATTTCATTGCTATTGCTTTCAGTAAAAGTCTTCTAAAATTAACCTACTGTTGTTTTTGTTTCTTTCCCTGAGATCAACTCCCAATATCCTGCCAGTCTCCAGTTCATTACTGGGAGCCAGCAACTACTAACTAGAGGGAGACCTCGCTTACTTTCCTATTCCAGTTGTATACAGTCTTCTAAGATAGCTGAAAGTGGGCATTAAAATCCCCCAAATAAACAAAACATTGCAACAACAGGAAAAAAAAATTCTGAGGTGCATACCTAAGAATACTTGTGAAGTAAAGCATTAGGATTGAAGTTGGTTTAAGTTGATTGTTACCTCATATTCTTTAGGTAACAGACTCCCAGTGTATCCGTGACAGGGGTAAGCACAACAAAAACAATAAAATACTCTTCTACAGAAGTACTTCTGAAAGGCTTCTGGCCTTTTGGGAACCGTAATCTGGGTAAGTAGGAAACATAGGAAAAAAAAAAGGAACAGCTACAAAAGGCCTGGAGGCCATCCACATCCAAATATCCTATTCCCACTGTCTAGATCTTAGTCTGGGGACATCACAGGCTATTTTATAAACAGATCAAAAAAGATTTTATTTTCTCAAATGCCTTTTTTATCTTCTTTTGCATGCTTGCAACATACCTGGAATTATTTTGCTGAAGTAAATTACACATCGTTGTTTCATCCCATACAGCCTATGGGGCAGGATTCGGGTTCCAGAGGAAGGTGACTGTTCCCATCAAGTCATCCTTGGCATTCACGGTCTTGCAGCAAACTCCCTTGTACTGCTTCAGTGTAAAGGGGAAGAGCCACGATGCATCTTGGGCAAGATGATATTTCCTAAAGAGAACTGGCAGGGCACTGGACAGTGTCACACATGCTTCTGCTACCAAGGAGTAGAGGTGAAGACAAAAACCCACACAGAGCTCCTTGTATTTACTTCATATCTACTGGACAAATAAACTCAGTGGTTTAAATGTCTATTCAGCAAACTTTTAAATCAAGACAAGTCTAAATGGTAGGTCACAGCAAAGTTTCCAGCCCTGTTTAATAGGATTAAGAACCTGGCTAGCAAATGTTCCATTAAAGTAGACAATGAATACTGGAAAAAAGTTGCTAATTGTGAAAAGAAATCTTTCCCACAGCCGTGGCTCATAAGTAGCATCTTTGAAAGTCCACAGATAATTTTAAGCTCTCCCACTGTCACCAAAAATATTGGAAAGTTTGCACTAAAATCGGCAAGTAAATCAATGTATGAATTCTCATTATATTGATGAACTTCCAGTCCTGCAAGCTCACAAATGAGAGCGATTCATCGAGATCACCGAGCTCCCAGAGCCTCCCTTGTGTATGTGTATCTGCAGTGATAATTGTCTTAGTTATTTCTATCAGTAACTAAATAATTCTTCTTGCTACTCTGCCAAATTCACCTTCATTCCTTCAGAACATCACATTTAGAACAAGCTCTTATAGTCTTAAAAATTGCTGAAATCTAAAACTGAAATCAGTTAAACTATTTAACTGAGCTTCAGGGTTCCATCTTTTAAATTAGCCCATGTAAATGCTGTCTGATTAAATTCAGCCACAATCAACATCTTAAGTTAGCTTAACATTTCTATCTAAACAGCTGAAGTTACATTAGAATTTATTATTTATTATTTTTTTAATTATTATTACACATCAAGATTTAAAAAAACCCCACATTTAAATCAACCAACAACGCTCTTCGCTCTTCGGAGGTATGTTATTCTTTGACTTTGAGACAAAAACACACTAAAATGTGAATTTCCAATTAGATGGGATAAAACATTTTTTATAACCTTAGAGCTAGAAAACAAAGGGACATATTTTGCCTCCTAGGTTTGCTCCATTAATGTGAACCAAGGCTAAGAGTTGATGGTATCATAGCAATTTCATTTTTTTAATCCACAAAAAAACATTCCTTCATTTTGCTACAAAACTCAGTAGTTCTGAGTTTTAATCCTCATAGGGATGGGGCTGAATTTTTAGATAAGACCAGTCTGCTCCAGGTCACAGATGCCAGCAGAACACCCTCCCGCCCCCTCCCCTGGTTTAATTTGTAGAGTCCACGTCAGAATCCTACCAGCTCTGTGTCTATAAAGATTCCCAGGGAAGATAAATGTGAACCAATAACTCATTTTCCCTTCAAATCATACAGGCTAAAACCAGTGTAAAGATTTATTTTAGCCTTTAGCATCCTTAAATTATTAGAAATTACATTACACAAGTCTGTCCTGTATTTTACAGTACTGAATCAGGGCAGGAAATACATTTTGCTCCTGTATGATTTGGTTTTCAAGACACTGGGCATCCCAATCGATCCCCAGCAACCCTGAGCACCCCAGAGCAGGTGGACTCTGGGGAACACCAGGCTAGAGCCAAGCACACACTGCTTTATCTTAGAATTTCAACTTGTAAGAGGAAGAGCAGTGAAAGGGGGCATTTTCATTACTGTAACTAAAAATGATCAAAATAAGCAGTCAATATTCCATTTTAATATAATATATATAATATTATATCTATTATATCTATATACATAAGTAGCTTGAATCAGAAAACTGAAGGAGGCCTGCTAAGTTTGTAAATTAGTGACAATAAATCAGATGTGAAAATGGTTTATAGCATACCACTCAAACACACACACACACGATGTAATTGCCTGTTTTATTTAGTGGAATCACTTTTGTAGATTAGAAATATTACCAATTCCCATTAACTCCAACGCAAGCCTCCACCATCGACAGGCATAACGCAGTTTGTTCAACTGATTCCAAACCCCTCAAAATAAAGAAAAAAAGCAAAAAAAAAAAAATACAATCTCAAAAGTTAAGTTAGAAACTAAGTTCACACATTTTCTTTGGGACCAGGAATCTGTACATAGTACAAAATATACATTTATTGAACTTTCTGTAAACACACAGTTTGAATTGTGTAAAACTGTAAATAGTGGGTGAACTACGTGGAGAATAATTTATTATATATTGTTATACATTCTACTTAAGGAAAATAGTTATGCTCTTGTATATTACTCTGTTAAATTTATAAATTCCATAATGAAGCTGTGTAATCTGCAAACATGCTTTTCAAGCTTAAATCTCTCCATTCGTAACACACATTTATACAGGTCATCAATGAAAAAAGTTACACTTTCCACAAAATAGATATAAAGAGGTCATGAATTTTCTAAAAAGACAGGCACAGCATGTCACTACAAACAAGACTCTTTCATGATACGATGTGGAGTCGATGAGAAGACAGGCGAGAAGTGTCTAATTCAGCATGTTTGTACGTGGTGTAAACTCTCTAATTCAGCATGTTTCTATGTGGTCTTAGCAAGACAGATGTTAGAAACCAAAATGCTTTGAAAGATTTATAAAACAGCCAGTTCTGGAAATCAAACCTCACACTTTTCAAATATCCAGTGTTCCCTGGCTAGGAGAATCTAGGGTTTTGTCTCCTATTAACCCTTTGTCGCTGGTAATTTAGTGTTCCAAGTAGTGAACTAACTACCCAGCACGATTTGCCAAGAACGTTTGCATAATTCAACACTTACTCCAAAAAACTAGATTCCTGGCACCAAAGAGTTAGATCTGGTTAATAAATACAACTCCTGGTACTCAAGGTCATTGCAAATCACACCACAAGCAGTAAGATGTACACCAGGAAATCACAACTTCCAGCATCAAGTGGCTGCACGGCATCGACCCACGGAACGTGTGGCAATAGGGACAGCAGCAGCTCAGGCACTGGGGGACTCTCATTTCATGCCCAGTTTCCAACTTAAGAGTTGGGAAATTTCAAACTGCAGCAGACTTGCCAGTCTAGCATCAAACACTCAGCAGGAATAAGAAGTTTTCCTAAAGACACTAACAAAGATCCCTCCAGAAGGTCCATCACTGGACATGGAAATAATGCTATGCAAATTCAGCACATTTATTCCTAGATTTTTAGGGTCTCATTGTTTTCCCATCCCATTCCCATCATTTTGGGTTTCATTCTTTTTATTCTTTACAGCTAAAAGCACTACATCAAGGACCAAACCTCTTAAATTGTGCCCTTCTGATGTTTTAAAAGAAAAACCCGCTGACTTACACAATTCAAGAATTATGAAATTGTTACTTCCAATTAATGTAACATTCTGCTTTAACACTACCACCGTCTTCCCTGTGGCTTTGAAAAGCTTTTTTCAAAACCAAAACTGAATAAAGATTATGTTTCTTTTCCATTCCAAAAGTGGGACAGTTAAGGCTCCAACAATACATGTGCAAACTTTATATATTGCAAGTGAATCCCCATCAGTGTCAGCAGGATGTAAAGTACCGCACGTGCCTCATTTTCCCAAGATTATCTCCATTTAATTTTCCCAAGACTATCTTGATTTAATTTTCCCAAGGCTATCTTCATTTCCCCCTATAGTTTAAGCAAAAAAGATGTGCTTCAGCCTGAAATCCCAACAGTGAAAATGAAATTGGCTACTCGGTATTCCCATTGCTCCACGTGGGTTGAATTCAGTAACACAAATGAAATTCAACTCCAAAGACTCCAGTCTATAGGCATGGATAGAATTAAAGTATGTAATGTTTTATGACCCGACAGCCTCAGCTTTCTCATTTATTCTTCTCAAAGATATTTCTCAAAAGAAACAACAACGGCCCCTCCTTCAACTCTGGAGGCTTACTCACAATATGTACTGAGAGTCCTGTCTTCTTTAGCTGTGAAAAACCCCCACACTCCCAGAGCCACACAAATAATGGAAGCAAAACTGAATTTCAGTTTTGGCTCAATGCTACTGAGCTGAGAAGTGAAGGTGTGGTGCTCTTAAAGGAAAATGTTGCTGTCTGACACAGTGCTCACCCTTGCAAATAAATGGCTGGTTACACAGTAGTAAGGTCCATTGGCTTTATTTTCCTTTTTTTCAGGAAAAAAAAAAGTGGATGACTAGTGATATTTTAAAAAGCAGGAATCAGTATAAGTTAAGCATAAAAATCTGGCTAGGCATAAACAAATAAATACTCTAGAAATCTGACCTGTCATCCCACCTCTACTGAAGTTCTGACACTTTCAGAATAGAACTATGTAATTAATTCTGTAAAAAGCATTTTTAAAGTTAAGCCCCCTTTCCAGAATTTCCTGGCTGGAGAGGTTTTGTTGTTGTTGCATTTAAAGCAAGCCTCCCCCCAGATCTCCCTCCTAAGACACCGTTAGCATTCCTGTCCTCTTAGCTGGGAAGCAAAGAATTTAGAAGAGTGTTTATACGAGGCGGGGAAAAAAATACCTGGTTTCCTGCTAGTCAAACAGACCAGCAAATAAAAACAGATAAAGCAACAGGTCACTATAGGTCAACTCCGACACAATAGGGAGATTAAAGCTCCAGACATTTTTTTCATGTATTCTAATAAATATTAGAAATATTTGTAGATTTTTCTGGGGACAAGTTTTCAGTGGGAGATAATGCAAACTCAACTTCTAGCATGCTGTATATTCTTCTTTTTTTTTTTTTACTTGAAAGCATTTAGTGGTCCATGAGAATAAAGAAAAGCCTGAAGTTTTCCTACAGCTTCTTAAACTTCTGTGAACAAATGCCACGGCCCAGGTGACTGCTCCCTCATTGCAAAGCAATTGAGCAAAATAAGGCTATGAAGAGGTTCACAAGGTGCACACCTGGGTCTGCAGAGAGCTGCAGACTGTGCAAGCACTCCAGACAGCTCAGAAAGAGCTCACCAAAAGATCAGATTCTCTGATCAACATTTCACAGAGTCCATCAAACATACTAGGTCCCAGACTGCTACTTTTAAATGTTGCTCCAATTTTACAGCTTATAGCAGTAATCACATTCATTTTATGCACTACAGAATCCTAGAAATTCACGTGTGGAGCCTCTTTTCATCAGTTAAAAAGTTAAAAAAAATCCATCCAGCTAAGTAAAGACTTCACAGCCTGTATTGGTATATAAAGGCTCGGGTTGTGATCATCTCAAACACACGTAGCTGTAAGAACAAGGAGCTATATGAGTTATCTAGGAGATGTTATTTTCACAGCTCATGAAGCTTGGCACGGTAACAACTCCCTTCGCTACAGAAAGCTGCCAGGTACAGCTCTATGGCTCTACAGATTTGCTGTGCCTAAGCCTATGCAGGGTACATCAGGTTTGTGTTAAACACTGTTTATCAAACAAGGAGGAAGGGTAATGTTTTACAGAAGTCAGCCCGTTACAGACACAGCCAAGTTTAAATATCAAGAAATTTAAATATACCGGGTCATTTGTGCATAAAAACAATTCAAGAAGGTGCAGGTAAAGATGAATGTGAACATCTCAGCATGATGAAATCCTGGTGTATGTTGAAAAAGGTGAACTGTAACAACCATCTCATTAACCTAATTGTGGCAGCTGTGCTGTCTGTCCCACGGGACAGAGCTACACGCATCCAGAGAAAGGGAACAGAAAATAAGTTTGCCAGCATGGAACTCACACGCAAGATGACATTAAAACCAAAGCGTCAACAATTCCAGTTTTAAGAAAAAGAATGTTCACCAAAGCAAAACGTTTGTCTTAAGTATAGAGTGGAGAAAGACCTGCAAAGGCTTCGATACTCCCTGTACAGGTCAATCATTTATCTGTGCTTAGGGTGTGGTTTCCCAAACTGTGGCAGTAGGGGTGGTGCAATCATTCCTTCGCTCTCAGTCCTGTCTCCTCACTCTGTATCTTGCCCTAAATCCAGCTACAGGATGCTGGACTTCAACTTACCCCACTGTAGAGCATAGATTTATTTTTTCTCCTAACTGCACGGCCACATAAGTGTGACTGCTGGCACAGAAAGGGCAGCAGGGGAAAACTTACAGTTTAAGTCTTGATATAAGTTGATCATGAAACCATATCCTTAGTTCATAAATGACTAAAAAATGAAATGCAGTAGGAAGTCTCTCCTATACCAGTGTAACAAATTCAGATGGAATTCTTATCAGGGAATCAATTGCAGCAAAAACTGTTCTCTATTTTTCTTGTAATTTCCAATTCTTGAACTAAGCAAATTGGCTGAGGCTTTAACCTGTATAGCTGAGACCATATCAGCTTGGCAATAAACAACTGACTGGATGTTGAAGTCAGTTTATCACGAGTACATCTTGAAATGATTAACTCTGGCACCGGCAGGAACGATCAAGGTAATGCTACCATTACTCATCTGCTGCTTAATATTCATCAGACACCTTGCTAGTATGACACAAGCTAGGATTAACGCAACTCAGCGGAGTTTAAGGACAAGCAGATGAATTTCTCTCTCTGTGATTCTGACTTCTGCTGGAAGATTAAAATGAACAATGGCCACACATCAAGGTCTGTGTGGTGCTGCCTCCTGGCTAGGTAAGGGCAAGCCAGCTAAAGGGCTCTGGCTTCGTAACTTGCACAGCACCTGCAGATTTCTGCCCCACCACGTGTACCAGGGACTCCACAGATACAACGGATTTACAAAGCCTTGCAAATCTAGGACCCTACTTAATGTAATTGCATTTAGCTAATCCGGCACTGGTTTTAAAACACGTTTTGGAAGCCTCTGTCTTGAACATATTTCAATGCTGAATTAGTGAGAATTATTTGAAACAGTGGTCTATAAAGCAGTACAGGTATTCTCCCAGAACGATTAGTGAAACATTTAATCTGACTATAACAAGACTCACAGAAACTGAAGCCAGTGAAGCTGTCAAACGTAGAAGGAAAACAAAGTCGCATGGCATACGAAGCAAAGTAGCTTTACAAATGTCATTTCCTTTGAAAAACAAGCAAATTGGGACCATTCCTATTTGAACATGTATTTAAAAATACATCTTTTAACATCACACAATTTTCATTTTTGTCACACATGAATCTTTTCTCAAGAGGGAAATAAATAGCACATAATACTTAAAAAAAAAACAAAAATAAAAATTGCTGCCTTGCCCCTGAGGTGCTAATGTTTATAGCATTTAAAAAAAGTTTCTGGTGCAAGAAGGAGCTGCACAAAGGTGCAAAAGTGCCTTTTTCTTTTCAGAGCAGTGAAAAGTTACAGCTTGCCTCTTCTCTAGGATGCTTTATATACTTAATTCGTCTATTTTGTAATCAAAATCAGTATCTAAAATGGCAGTGTTTATGCATACATCATAGATTCAGTGCTCTGACCTCATCAAAACGCTGAACGTAGGCGGGAGAGAGAAAGGCCTGAAACGGGCTTTCTTCCACTACCCTCAAACCTAGTTTACATCGCCTGTAGCAACAGCAGAATTATTTTCTCTCTAACCTTTAGGAGACCTCCTAGGAGGCTTCAAATCTCTCATTTGTCACTGAGACAGTTTAAGTGATTATGGTTTGAAGTATGGCTTTTCACACCACAGTTTCGTTTCCGATTTTTTCTTAAAAGTTTAAAACTCAAAGGTTCCACAGTCCAGTTCAAGGTTTTGCAGTTTCCAAAACTAAACTTTAGCCTCTCTGAAAAAAGGGCAGAACTTTATCTGCCTCGATCTAAATTAAGTTTAGCTTTTTGCACTAATACGCCATGTATTAAATACGCTTGTTAGTTAGGTGCCTGTGAAGCTATAACTTAACATTATTATAGTTTTGCACTCTACAACAAAATTAGACATTTTAAGCATTTATTCATATGTAGGTAAGGAACTGGTTTTTTAAGCAAAAATTGCTATAAGTTTATAAATACAAATAGTGCTTATGTTTTCTTCATTCATGCTTGAACAGATTACAAACTGAATACAATGAAGTTACGTTTAAGCACCCCACATAGACAAGAGGGATAAAAGAAAAGTTTGCTGGTATATACTATACTTAGTTCCAAAACACTATAAGTTACTTTTTCACTGTTCAGTGTTCCCTAACTCTGCATTAGTTTTAAGGCTATATATACAAATATGTATATTTCAAAGTCAGGGAAAGACAAATATAGCAAAATGCATTGTACTACATTTTCCTATCAAAAAAATAATTATACACCAAGTTCTGATTCTGTTTAACTGCAGTAAATGTTACAATCTACTTGTTTTACTGATTTTCCTTTTGGGGAATCTGCCTACTAAATGAGTAAACTACATATTAAATACAATATTCTCAACCAAAAAGACAATACAAGGTGCACAAAACAGCAGTTTTGCAAACACGACTGACTTGAAAACTTAATTTTTGTATGCTCAATGGGAGAAAGCTAAGCTTAAATCAAATTAGTTTATTATCTTATAAAATTTTAAATTAGAATTTTAAACAACGAACAGTTAAATATTGTCAACATGCTATATCTCAAATCACAAGTACTGTTTAACCACTAGTCTCTCATTCTAAGTAAGTGGGTCAATTAAAAACACACACCATAAAATGTTAAAGATTGTCAGGCTTTGACAAATGTATTTTTATCAAACAGTAGGCAAATTCAAACCAATGCACATCTTCAGTGGGGAGGAAAAAAGAAAAAAGAAAAACCACAAAAAGCCTGAAAAAACCCACACTTGTAAAAAATAGGGTAACAGATTAATCCCACATCATCCTCTAGCATATGGCTATGTCTTGGGCAATAATCAAAATCCTTCCCATTTTAAAAATGGGCTACCAATTAATAAAAATATTCTTCCACAAGTAAAATATCATTTACAATGGCACTGACATTTTAAAAGGCAGGAAAAAAGGAATTACACATTTATGGATAAATTTCTTGTTTGTTAAATCAAACTTTATTGATAAAATGGAATTCAGAGTATTTTACTTGGAACAGCAGCAGACCCAGCCAATCAGGATTGTAAAAATGCTGCAGACTCCTACTGTATGTAGAAAGCTGCCTGTTCATGCTCAGTGATTAGTAGTTTCAGGTAAGGGTTAATAAAAAAAGAGGTGCAAAGAATCAAGGCATTCTAATCCCAAGGTTCGTACACGTATGAACACGATACTATTAATAGGGCATGATTTAACTCCCACTGAAGTCAAAATCAGAACTCCCTTTAACTCAATGTGAGAGCAGGAGTGCGTCCAAGAAAACGAGATACATTTGTTGAAGAATGTGCACTACTCTTAGTTCTTTTTCCATTGCCAAGCAAATTCACACACCGTAATTTCTGGTAAGTTGCCCACAAGTTCAGCTTTCATATAAAACAAGAATTTATCTTTACAGTTTTGTGCACCTCTTGAGCACCTAGCTGGCTAGGCTGCTGCTCCTTGCAATCCAAAACCACAACATGAATTTAAAGGGATATATAATGTTGCATCACACAAGCCAAACATTTCTTCTAACCTTTATAGTGATTTAAAGCAGTTCATAATTAAATATGAGCATTTTGTACAAAGACAATTGCACTTTACAAAAACAAAATCATACAACATAAATTGCTGGAGTCTGATTTACAACATGAATTATGGTTTGAAATCACGTTTACAGAAGTCTGTTTTACAAAAAAAGATCAGTTCCTGGGCTAGATGTCGTACTGCTGTAGTCACTCTCACCAACGCATCATATTCCCTTCTTTAATTAAGGTTGAGGATGGATGTTAAGAAGGGTCACTGAGGTTGGGCTGCACTTTCATTTGAAGGATGAAACGTGAACTCCACAGCTAGATGAGCAGTTTTACCACATATCATCAGTTGAGGCAGAATCCTTAAAGAAAAAAAGAAGGAACCCTTTAAAGTCTGGAGTGCCCATAGTTACAGCAGTTTCTGAATAATCCAGACTAAAAAGGGTAAAGGCTTAAATCATTTAGGAGTCTCTCTTCTCTCCCCTTTCAGAAATAGCATTCAAGAAGTATCTAGAAGCCACATATGCTTACTTATCAAAGCATTAGTATCAACACATAAACTGACCAAGTGTTTTACGATAGCCTTATCAATGCTCAAAATAATATCCTATGAACATTATTCAAAAGCATTCCTAGAGTAATCAGAAGTAATACAAGATGGACACACTCATTACACAGGCGTGTTAAAAGAGCAGGATGTGCCCCCTGACATTTGCTACCTTTGCCATCTTTCGTGTTCTCTGTCTTCCCTCCCTGCATAGGAAGATACAGTCATCAACTGGCACCTTTTTATAATTCAGATCAATTTTAACACTTAAAATTTAAGGTTAGAGAAGCACAGTTTGGGCAACTGCAGGTAACCCTGATTTTGGATGCTAATGAAAAACACAAGAAGAAACAAATGTATATAAAAAAATGGGATGAAGAGACATGCCATGCTCTAAATCACAATGGTGTGGCACTACAGCCATGCATCCAATACATGAGTATCCCTAAAATTTGGTCCATTGAGGCCCACAGGCAACAGCAGATTTTGTGTAACTACCACACCTCTGAAAAATGTTTAACTGATGCCTGCTATCAGCTGAGAAAAAAATCCCAGTACAAATCAAATACTTAACTCTAGTAAGTGTTTTTTAATCCATCTGCCCTTCTGTCATGTCTGTTTCCTTTTCCCCTGTTTAGACTTCTATATTCAGCTTTCATTACCTGCCTCATCAGGTGGGTACACAGGTTAACACCCCGACTAAGAAGTGGGACCACAGCTCAGTAGTTAAAATGGCTTAGGCAGTAGCACAGGCATCAGAGCAAACTGCTTCTGTACAGCACTCTTTGGTTGTTTCAGCATTACTTGCTACCTTCCCTAAGTAATTAAGGGCCACGATGGGCTTTAACAAGAGCATACACTAGTGCTTCAACAGCTACACTTCCCTATCATTACTAAGAATGCAGGAGGTAGGAACATTACTCCTCGTTAGAAGCACTGCCTGATTCCTTCAGGAGAAAAGAGGCTAATTAAGTCTCTAGCAATGCCACACGTGACACTTCCTTAGCACTAAAATCTTGCACCCTTCATTCAAACTCGCACACAGAACTCATTACAAACCATGAAGAAGAACAGTTGGCACGGAGGTGTAGTAAAAAAAGCCCCAAATCACTAAAATTACCCTTTGCCAAAGTACCACCTCCAGTTTTTAATTCCAAGACCAGAAGTAGCAAAGGAGAGCAATTATATGAAAGACCAAAATGGCTGTTTCGAGTACAAGGATGAATAATAAAAGCAGTAGTGAGTAAAGATGCAGGAGCTGCATGCCAGCTATTCAGTATGCCAAATTCTGTATCCAAGGTGCCAGCATCATCACAAAAAGAAGTTTGTACGCTGTACAATTGTGGAACAGTAACATACTACAGAATGTATTATTTCGAAGGTAAAGCATCCTCTTGCAGCTACTATTTAGGAAATTTCACACTGAAGATGTAATGAGAACTGCCAAATAAATTATCACCCAGTTGTAAAGCCAACGCACAATCCTTTATGTCTGGATGCATTTCACTTGTGTCACATCTAAGCACGCAAGTAATTTTTGCTGACAGGTAAAGGATCAATTTAACTTCTTTATGAATTACAGTACTCTCAGTGACAGAACGTTGCTTCCAGTGATCTAACTGCAATTGGGATCACTATTCATATTTTAGAGTTTTTTGTTGTTTTATTTTCCCCACTGACAGCGGATTCATGCCACTGATCACTGACATGTAAGAGCCTAAGCCGTAGGTTTGCTGTAAGATGCTCTGTGTTCAAGAATAAAAGTGCTTACACAGTTCATCTGGAAAATTAATATAAAGCTGATAGTTACAAACCTGTTTAACCTGCAGTATAGACTTTTACTTCTTGCTATTTGGGAATAATGTCTCCCATAAGAGGGAAAAAAACCACGCATGACTGTGTATCATTTGGCAGGAAAGCATTTGGAAACCAAGGCAAGATTCAAATAATGAAATTCCAGAGAACAAACAAATCAACCATACCAGAGTTCTGTGACTATGATCAGCAAAAGGCAGCAGAAAAACAATTACAAAGTGTAGTCCAAAGAGCACAACATTGCTATTGCTTCTTTGGGGGAGGGAGTCTCAAGTAATAGGGGTGGGGGGGAAGATAACGCAAGAGAAAGGATACTTACAGTATCATCATTCCTGTAGGGGTTCAGTCTGTTATAAACGGCTTCAATCACACTCCGTCTAGAGCAAAAAAAACCCACAAGATGTTAAGGTTGTGTCTCGTTTCTTTTTAAAGTCAAATTCTCTAAGTACAATTTTAATTTAAAATGCAAACTTTCAAAGGTTTTAAATTCACAGAACCAAGTCCACTGCAAGTTAGCACTAAGTGTCATTAAACAATGAACACAGCTACTGTATCCCTCAAAACCTTCAGGTTCAAGAAAAAAGCAAGGCTGACCACCACTCAGAGTTCAGCAGAAGAAGACAACCTCCAGATGAGGCTGCGATGTCGTTTGGTGCCGTCTCTCTCAACTTTGAGAAAGGGCATCAGAAAACCTGATGGAGGTTGAATGCCCCGGTCATTTGTGTGTCTGATGAACACTGCAGCAGTACTTCATGTATTTTGGCACTTCCACAGGGGTATAGTGTTTATTTTCTGTATGCACAAAAACTGCACTCTGAAGTACAAGTTTCTTTGTGTTACATTCTGAAATGCACTTTCCATGTGCAAACCTGGAAAAATGATTTCTGAAGCAACACTTTCTTACAATAGTATGTCCAATATCCTCCTGCAACTTTTCTCAGAAAGATTTTAAACTGCAAATATCAGTTCTACGTATCATATCTTCAGACTGAGAAGAACTTTGTCTGGTGAAAAATAGTGAAAAATTAAGTCAAGCATCTTGAGTTTCTTCCTTTAAAAAAATTACTTAGCATATTTAAGATAGCTTGTCATTAATTTTTGTCTCCGGTATTTCCAGCTTTTCTAATATTGATAGAAATAACAGGAAATGTATTTATAAAATATTAATAGAAAAATGGCAAACAACAGGTAAACAAGCAACATGGGGTGTGGATTTGTTTGTTGTTTTGGTTTTTTCCCCTCACAGGGTGAAAAAGTTTTCTTCAAAACTGGTACTCAAAAAAAAAAAAAGTGAGGCTGAAGGAAGAGGAAGTCTTTGCCTTACCCAGCATATAAGGAAACAACTTTGGAGGGGGAGCAGGAAGGAAAGAGGGGAATAAAAGACAGGAATTACAGATTGGACTTTAAAAGCAACTTTCTTCCAGATCCCCTTCTGCAGAATGAGGAAGCAGCAGACTACAACTGCGATACAAAACAAACTTCAAAGAACAACCTTTTAACTGCTCCTGAATGCATGCAGAGGAATCACAAAGGAGTGCAATAGAAGAAAAAAGCAGATGATAGGCTTTATAATCATCCCATAACACTGAAAAGTCAGGAACTACCATGCAGCAGCATAAACATCATAGTGAATCTAGTGAATTATTATAGGGCACAGAAGAAGAGGCTGAATTTAAAGCAATAAAAACAAGCAATTACACACAAAGTACATTGCATGTATGAACTGGAAAGGTTCCCTTATCTTTCAAGAAAGAGGTATCTTTGATTCTAAATAAAGGCAGGTTTTCTTGAAAAGCATCACTTTGAGTTACACTAACATCCAATTAAATCCATGCTTCCATTAATCCCTATTCAAACTAGCATCACTAAAACACAAAATCCCACAGAAGTCAGTCACTTCAGCACTTCCTCACAACCACGATGCTACCAGTAGCCAAAGGAGATTGAGAAAAATTAATTTCCATGCCCTATTTCATGAGTAACTGACTCGCTGATACTTCAGGACTACAGCAACACATCCTAAATAGATGCTATTACATAAAAAATTGCCACCTCTTCTTTTCCTAGTCAAACAGTTCATCTAAGATCAATTTTGTTTTGTAGAAGTAATTTTTATAGCTATCATTTATTTTAATTACATTCCTTCACGTCTTCATGTTTTGGTATAACAAAATGAAAATCATACTCTGAAGGGTTAAAGTTAGTCAGCCCCAGATGTGCCCAATCCTTTTTAACACAGCACAGGTTCATGAATGATCTTTTCAACCAAAAAGCACTTGGTTTGGTGTGCAAATGAGCAAACGGCATTGCATCCTTGCAGACTGAGTGTCATTTCGATAAGCCAAACAGAGCATCAGCACTGACCTCTTCAAGGACAAAGTCAGCCTATATAAAGCTGTAAATTTAACTTCCCAGTTTTCTTTGATAGACTTCCATCTCGTTTCCAGATTTGTCAACTGCAGAGAGATATAAAAGCAAACTTTTAAGCAATTGCAACATTGCTTTAGCTACAGACAAGAAAAGAAAGCTGCCAAGCAAAATATCATATGCATATCACTTCTTATCAGTGTGGAACTAACATCCAAGTAAAGTCAGTGCATTACTTTTGCATCTTCAAATGTAACCTCCCACCCAGAACCACCAGTTAATTGCAAAAACCAGACACACTCAGGCCACCCTTAAAAAACCCTCAGTCCTTCCCAAAACGACAGTTTGACATTTAATTTGAGTAGTGATTTGTAGTTCACTTCATTCTTATGCTTGTCCTTTTCATTCAGAACAACTGAGTAATGAGAATTGGAGAACAGATCATCCATCACCTTTTGTCTGGTACCCTTCTTCCCTCCCCCCACTTTTAAGAGTGGCCTTACAGTTAAGTTCCGATTTAAATCAAAAACCACATTTACACCGATGTGAACTCACTTGCTTGCCAATTCACCCCCCGGCGGGAGGTTTGGGATGCTCTCAGTTGCTAACGTACGCATCACGTGGACTAAGTCTGGGACTCCTTCACCCTGCTTCTTTATGATCTCTGGGAATCAGAAGTACTTTTTTTGTAAGTGCAGTCCAAATTTAACTTAAAAAGATTGAAACACTCAGTTTTATAAAAAGGCAGCTTAACTTCTGTTAATATATATTTAAAAAAAAAGAAAAAAGAAAAAGATGACAGACTGTATTCAACATGGTAATTGTTAACTTTGGTTCCATAAGAAAAGGAACCTGTACCAGACTTGACAAAGATACACTGCTAGCTGTAAACATGCACACTGGTTTCAGAAATACACAGCTACCTCATAAAAGTGGGAAAAAATTCTTTAATGGCTTTCCTGCTATACAACAGATATAACAGAAGATGTAATATCTTCCCAACAAAATGCCCTGGGCATGAGGCAGATGATAACATCAGCTTTATCGCTGCAACAGAAGGTAAAAGATTATCGCCATCACAGAAAGCATAGTTTCAAGAAACAAAAGGTTAGACACATTAAAAGTAACTCCCACAGCTGTATGAGTATTAGCCAATACTTGGACCTCGCTGCATTACAGCAACATGCAAATTTAAAGAACTACTACATATAAACGAAAAGCCAGGAATTTCACATCTAAGAGACAGTGCCATCCTCAACTCACTCATGGGATATGTGAATACTGGGCAGTTATTTAAAGCTGATCCACGCCAACTTCTAGGTGAAGAGAGTCTGTACTGTAGCCACAGTCATATTTGCTAAGAAATTAATTCTTTGTGCTTAGGCTTGGTGGTTTGGGTTTTTTGCTTGTTTTTGTGTGGGTTTTTTTTTTGTTTTTGTTTTTTGTTTTTTTTTTTAAGTCATAAGCACACAATCTCATTTTCACTCAGGAGATTTCAGACCATACCACCCCTGAAGAGTCACCCTTTAAATAGGGATTTTTATGAAATTTAAAGAACAAGCACATTTTTTAAAACTGCATCTCAACAGTTTCTCTGTAAACATGAACTCTTAGAAATGATAAAAGATGAATTATTAAGACTTGGTGTTGTTGCTCTTCAAGTGAACACTGCAGCACACACACAATAATGCGTACATACCTGCATATACATACATACATGCACGTATATACATGCACACTGTTCTTCATGTAATAGAGCATTTACACAGCTTGAAGAGTAGTTTGAATTCATCAGTACCACTCTTGAAAAATACTCCAGCATTCAGTTTCTGCCCTAAGTGATAATTCCAGGAAAGCATACCAAGTTCCCATTTTATAATTTAATTAGCAAGATAAGGCACATTAGAAGCTTTTAAAACCAAGGTGTATCCCTCCTTTTCAGTTAAAAATCAAAACCACAACAATCGTGAATTACTTTTCGTGCATGTAATAGTTTTTCAGGGCTGTGTGTGTTTACAAAAAGCAGCTCTATTTTGCAATCAGGCTGTGTAAATTATTTGCAAGGTACAGTGGAAACACTGCCTAGCCCTCAACCAGTGTCAAACTGCAACACAAAGCTTTAAGCTGTTTACTTCAAAACCTACGTTTTTAAATACATGACACCACACATTATAGACACCTCAAAACCTTGCCATTTCCTCAAAATCTATAGCCAAAATTCACGTTACTGTCTAGTGTTTAGTAAATAAATAATCTAGCACTCTTAAATCTGAATAAGAAGCCAAGATCTCGGATTTGGTTTGCCAAGTTCTTTTATTGTGCAATTTTGAACATCTAGTATATTCTACATTGTGCTAGTGCTAAAGTTCTGCTGTACAAAAATAAGGAATTTATAGTTTACCTATACTACACAGTTTCACAACCTGTAACTGCAGTACATTTAACATACAGTCTCCACTAAATGAATACATTTATATTTTGATAAAACTAGAGATACAGACTGAATGAACACTGAAGACACAACAAATGGAGTCGGTCTGCTAGCTGTATTTAATTGTTTGATTTATTGAAATTATCTTCTTTCAATACATCTTAAAACCCTCCCTCCAACCTTTAAATTTACTTTTAAACCTTCTACACATTTTCATGGCATCAAGTACCGGAAAAATGTACTTACAACCCTAAAAATCAAGGATTCAAAACACATCTGCTTTTTCATATTCTGAATGGGAATTCCACACAAAGTTTAAGAAAAAGCCAGAGTTTTGATTTTGTCAAAATATGGGAAGGAACATAAAACAGCTAACTTATAATTATTTATTTTTAAATAGGTAAAAATATGATCTATTATGGAATGCTTTTATGTAAAAACTGAGAACAGAAAAAATGCTTAGACAAGTTTCTTTTTAGAGTCAAGACATCAATAACGCATATTAGTGCAAATAATAGCAATGCGTTTGGGAATGATTGATTATGTCTACCATGAAGTCCACACGTTATTATAGGAGCAATGCTGATTTATTGCAAGTAATGGCACAAAGATTCTTCTCCACACTTGCTTCTTCCATTATTAGTTATTGCAGCTGTGAATCTGGACCACAAACATCAGTATTAATAAAAGGAGTGTTCTAGGTGGTATGGTAAGTAGAAAACTTTGTTAAGTCTTAAAAAATCTGAATCGTGTCTCCTTATTCAAAATAACCATCAGTATTAAGCCCAATTCAGTCTTAAAATTTTCACTACTTCTTGGCAGTATAAAGACATATTCTGGACTGAGGGAATAAAAGTACAACCAGAAAAAATGCACATCAGTAAGCATCAAATCTCATTACTTGTTGGGACTGCACTGAGTACTGAAGTGCATAAAAATACCTAATATGCATTTTCACCAAGTTTCCATTTTAATTAATTTCAACTTTAAATTGACATTACAGATTAGTAAAATCATTCTAGAAGTCATCTTTACATTTTCTAGTTCCTTCAGCTGAAGTTTAGGCTTTTAAAGTTAAGTACTGGCATTCTTAAAGTATCCTAGGATAACTGCAAGATTATTCACTGTAGTGTTGAAAGTTTGAGATGCTGTAGCAGTTCTACCGTACCAGCCCATGCCGTGTTACTCATTTACAACAGGACAAAATTTAGCAGCACAAGAATTAAGTTAAATGTAACAAAGTTAATCAACCCCTGTTCTTGAAGTTCCACTTCAGCCTCTCAACTTCCCTCGTTAGGTAAGATCTAAAAGGCCAAATTCTGCACACAGTGGATACGAATCACTGCTGGGTTGAATAGTGTTTACTACATATTCATTCATTTAAATATCTTTGTGCAACAACAGACAACAGATTGAGGACAACTCTAAAAGAGAAGCAAAGACCCTTGAGGGGAAGTATTTCCTCAAGTTGTTCAGACATCATCCCATTAAATTAGTGTTAAAGTGCTTTATAACTACATACAGAATCCTTCTGCCTCTATGCAAGCATCACACTTCACTCACTCCTGAAATTTTGTACTCATATAAAAGCAAAGCACTGGCAGGCAAATTCACTGTATGTACCATAATTGCAGGCAGTTCCAGTGTCTAGGTTCTTCATTTACAAGATGACAAAAATGTCAGCTTTCTTCATCACAATATTCCTGGGGTACAACAAGGCCAGCTGAACATGCAGCCTTAACTTGAACATATTTTCATATTCTAGGTCATGGGTTTGTCTGAACTCGGACAAGTTACCTAAGATACAAAGGTAATACTTGTCCAATTGGGAGAGATAGTATGTGTAAATTAACGTGTGAATTTACAGCATACTTGCTCTTCACCAGTTCTGTAAGTGGGCATACATAGTAAGCTCTTCAAATGCCTGGTGCAAAACTGCTCACTGCTTTGAAACAGAGAAAGCCATCTGACACCTGACTCATGCAGCATTACCGTGCACTTGGATGTTCCTGCTACGCTGTCAAAGTGATTCACACTATTGCTTTCTCTGCACCAGCTCCTCCTGTTAGGCAAGTGTTAGATTAAAAATCAGAAACGTCTGTCTGGACATTTGTTCAGGGGAAGAATGGATGTAGTCTGCCAAAACCTTGGGATTGAAGCCTTTGAAAAAGGTGATAGGTTCTGAAGGAGCATCTACACAGGCAGCAAGTGCTTTAAAACTGCACGTTAACTCGTCTGAACCCAGAATTCCCATGTAGGCAAGTCCTTGGTGGAATTTCTGAAGCTGCACCGTGTTATCTTCATGTAAGTTAAGGAAAAAAAAGTGCATGATATATTCCTCTAACTTGCTAATCACTGGTACCACAGTTATGAAGGACTCTGTGTATTGTGCCCTGTGTGCTATTAAGGATTCTTGGAGTACATACACATAACTAGACTTGTAACATAGAGTTGTAACATATAGGTCTAGAGGAGCTCACTTCAAAAATAGACCTAACCTATGCAAATAATGCATACAGCTTGTCTTATGTTCCAGAAACAAACTCCAAGCTGTGTTAGTTTTTAAATACCAAAAGGCACTACAGATCCAGTTATAATGAGCAATCTTTCAAATCAAACTGATTTATTTGGCAAATATCAATTATAAATTTTAGTTAGGTGACCTAAAACATCTAAGGCTTGCAGTTTCAGTTTAAAGTTTAGGAACTCACAAAATACAAATCTAAAGCAAAATTTGGAAGCTATTATCAGACTAAGATGAGCTTCCAGCTCTTGGTTCATCACGAATGCTTAAAGATTAGCTCCAACAAATTTCTGATATACTTTCAAATAATGTGTTAGCAGGTGCCTTAAAGATGACAGCAATCAAGCTGTAACCCTACCATAATTGGATAATAAAATACTATGGCTAATTTGTACATAACTGTATGGGGAAAAGGCACTCAAATTACCATCTTCACACATTGCAAAATATTCTGATTATTTCATTTAACTCCAGGTAACAGGAACCATGATTTACTGGTCAGAACTTAGCGCTGTCAATGGACTCATGAAGAACACTGAGCACAAATGAATTCTTTCTCTGCCACCCTGAATAATTTTCAGGACTCTAGGCTGCTGTGCTTTCATAGCAGATTTTTTTCAGAACATACAGTGGGACTATGTGAGTGTCTTTTTCAGAGATGTACACTAGATGGCCAATGGCACTTGAAGGTCTGTTAAAAAGCCTGTATGTGTTAAGAGTTTAGTTGTTGCAAGGGGAAGGGGGCCAGGGGGTCTGTTTAGAAACAAAGTTACTTATTTTTTTTTAAATGATCCACCTTCTACTCTGCTTTCCAGGTACTTGTCCAACTCTGCCTCTCTTTTCACCGCCTCTGATGATACCTTTGGTGCATTCGGAAAACAGATCAATATCACACTCATGTTGTCTCGACTTCCCTGGTGGAAAAGAAAAAATTATTTGAGATTGTATACACACCAGGCTAAATACACATCAAGCATTTTACAGACAGAAATTCACAAACCATATGATATTAGAATACAACTTTTACTGCTATGGATTAATATTACCATTAGCCTTCATTTCACCCACTCTCTTACAGAATTCCAGAAGTCTGCCTGTTCACTCAGGACAACTTTCAAGTCACTTTGTTCTTTCCTCATTTATGGTCTGAAGACTGCATGGAGCCAATTGCAGACAGCCCACTGCCTTTTAAAAACTGACATTACTGATGAGTGATGTGCAGTTACAGAGTTGTGTTCCATCTAGTTTTAAGCACTACCCAATCATTTTGGGAAAACAGCTGAATATTAGATTAATCCTTAAAAGCATTAAGTAGGGAGGTGCTGAATTCAGACCTAAAGTCACAGCTATTAGGGCTTTTATCCCCCCTTTTCTTTTAAAAGAAGAGAAGTTACAAGTGAGAGAATCTGTTAAAAGATGAGCTGGAAGGGGCCCACGCCTTTACAAAAGCATTCTTTGAAATGGAAACATTTAAAACTCCAACTAAAGAGAACCCTAATACGTGAACACATTAAAATACAAACACATTCTGCTTATGGAAAGTAACTGTTTGGTTTACTTTCAATACCCCTGTGCTCTGGTCTACAAACACGCATCCATACGCTTAACTTTTAACACCAATTAAACCCACTGATGTCAGCAAGATCAAGGACAGGCCTGTGTTTAAAACAAAAGTGTATGTGCATACGGGGAGGTGCTGACAGTTGGCTACTGCAAAGCTTACAGCACCCACAAGCCACTGTTCCTTCCCTCCTATTTGTTTTCAGGATTACCAGACAAAAATGGTAAACAAAAATATATGCATTATCAACCAGGCAAAGTCTTGGAAAGCAACTACACTTCCAAATAGGGAAGCAGTGACCTCATTAGCCATGTGGCAAGAGCAGAGAGGCTGCCTCGTCTCTTTTGTATAAAAAAATGTTGGCTTTTTTACGTTGTGACTTATAGCTTGCCTTTGGAAAATTAAGTGTAAAGCTAGGAAAATCAATACTTCAAGTACCTTCTGTAACTGCACCATCCTGCAACTTATTAACACAAAGTAGAAATTATTATAGACAAAATTACATAGATTTGCTAAACAAAACAGTCCAATCTTCTTCTAGAGCTAGTTCAAGAGTTGTATCACACAACACTGAGTAAGAAAATACAGTAATTAAACCAGAATAAAAACTAACTTAGGAGTCAGAGCTTCATATATTCAAGAAGAAATTTTAAATGCAAAGTATGAGGTCAAGGTTCATTTATTCTGCATTTATCTTGGTGCAATCATGACAGTAACGTTACTATTACATGCCCAAGAAAGGAGGGGAAGATTAGGAAGGGAAATAATATTCTCTAGCCTGATTAAGTCTTAAGAGTTAAGGTTTTGTAAAGTATGTTGTGTAACAGAAAAGGGCAGTGTTATTGTCCTTGGCTTGCCCATGAATTCCTATCAGCTTCTAGATTCCCAGTGATCACAATGTTATTTGTACATGATTTTAAACTCTTCATTAACCAAAACCACTCAAAGCCATACTGCTGCTGTTGTGTGTTCGTTCTCCCTCCATCACCATTTTTGTGGGAATCATAGCAATTACTGTCAAAGCCATGTTAACGTAAACCATTGGATACTTATAGACTGGAATCAAAACTTATTCTTAACTTGTTCATAAACCTCTAATAGCAAAACCACAAAAACTTCTCCTCTCAAGTCTGGCTACCTTGTACAAGCAGGTGTCAACTATCTCATTGCAAACTTTCTCAAGGTCATCAGTGACTTCAAGTCTGGATCTTACAAAGTCACACAGCTCTTCGTTTCCCATAACATCCCAGATACCGTCGCAAGCCAGGATGATGAACTGATCATCTTCTTCCGACCTCTCAATTTCATAAACTTCAGGCTCAGGTGACACTAGCTGTTCTGTAGGACCTTTCCCATGGACACATTTGTAATCAAAGTCCCCAAGTGCCCTCGAAACAGCAAGAGAGCCATTCACACGCTGAATCATTACAGAGCCACCTGCATTCTGTATACGCTCTTTCTCCAGTGGATTACTTGGTTTGTGATCCTGTGTGAAGAAGTGAACCTTCCTGTTTCTACAAAGTAAACCTCTTGAGTCTCCACAGTTGATGAAGTATGTATGTTGGGGAGAAATCATGACACCCACAGCTGTTGACCCACTTCTGTCTGCGCCATGTTTCTTCTCGGAGATGACTCTCATGTGTTCATCAATTTGCAGGAAACCTGTTCTGATGCCGCTCTTTACGCTTTCCACAGATGGTGGCCCATCTGGCCCTTTAAAATCCTGGTTGCTCGTGATGTGATCTAATAAATGCTCACAGCAGTACTTGGCAACCTGTGATCCAGCGTGCCCATCATATACAGCAAAAAATGACCATCCATCAAGTCCATTTGGCAAACCAATCACAGCCGTATGTGCATCCTCCATCTCAACTCGCCAGCCTTGCATACTGCTCAGACCATAGCGAAGCCCATTCCCTTGCCCCTGGGCATTATGCTTCTCCATCTTTGGCTTGTCTAAAAATGCTCCCATGATGACTTTCCTTCAGTTCTAAAAAGAAAAAAAAAAGGATTATTAAGATATTTCTTAAGCATCTCATGTTTAAACATCCTACTGGAAACTATTCAGTAATAGCCCAAATAATGTTAAGATGACAAAAATACACAGATCTAAAGCTGACTTTTTCTGTCTCTCTCAAGTCAAATTTGCATTGCTTTCATCTAATGAGGACACTGCTACTAGCTGAATTGCACTTTTCATATTTTTCCAAGTATTTTCAGCCATTTCACTTGAAGAACTTGTATTCCACTCTCATTCATGGTTCTGACAAAAGCCTCTAGTACAAGTATGTACAAAATTAGTCTGAAAGAGGACTTGTTAACTGGCACACATCTGACAGCTACGTTCCCAGCCATTACTGAGCCAACGGAATGGTTCAGTGCTTCCAGGACAGTGGCATTCCCGAGATCCCTACCTGCTGGCCACAGGGTGTGAGCTGGCCTGCTCACACTCTGCTTTTCTGATGGTGATGGGGAGATGAAAGCAAATTAATTTGTTTTGCTCCTGGGGGAGGAGGTTTGGGGTTTTTTGTTGGGTCGCTGCTTTTTCATTTTGTTTTTTTAAACAGATGAAGTGATCTGAACGATCGAGATGATGCCAGAGGCTGTGTAAAAGAAGAGGCAGCACTGGATAACTAAGAGCAGGACTCAGAAGGAACACAGCAGCTGTCCCTTTAGGCAGCAGCAAGCCATTAGTTTGGCTCAGCCATCTTGTGAACACTCACCCTTAGATTTTCAGTTAAATTACACAGCAAGTTTCTCAGATGTCTGTACTGCAGATTTACTTAAAACCTTAATGTATTCACGCTTCACTGAAAGACAACTGCCCCTGCCAAGTCTAAGGAAATCTGTTTGGAAATAAAATCACAAGTATGGTAAATTCACCCTTCCTTATTCAAGCCAGACCCAATATACTGCACAACAACCACATCCTCCTCCACCTCCCATCATTGGGATGTGATGCAGCAAATATTCACGCTCAAGAGAGTAAGAATTCTATTTGCAGGCAGTGTAAACTGACTGGTTTATCTTCATGGCTTTCACACCCTAACCATTCAACCCACCCTTCTAATCCACATCAGTTTATTTGCGCATTCATTATTAAAAAATCATACAAAATAGGTCACACATTTTACATACTTGCAAATTCTGCCCTGGGAAGGATCAAAGAGTGTGCAAACCACTGTTATACAATAGAAGGTAATAGAACAAGACTATGAGCTTGTCTTTTTGAAGACTGGACAAGAATTAACTGTGAGAAGAGTCTGAAACAGATTTTACCTGAGGCCCCAGCTAAGCAGCTGCACTAGCAGAAAAAAAAGCACACTTGGGGTTTTAGAGGTTTTAACTTGTATGTGGAATATATTTGATCAACTATAAGTGACACTATATAAGCAGCAAAGCTTTCCCCGTTGTCTCTTCCAGCCACTATCAACCTTTCTAAAACATCTGTACGTGTCAGAATAAACAGTCAGGTAATGTTTGTATTCAATCTCACCACAACAGTGATTCAGCTGTGAGGCACAGGGCTGGATATACACCCTTTGGCTCACATGCTTGCTTAACAAAAACAAAAGCCACAGATACTTCAGCTGTATGGAGAGAGACAGCAGCAGCAGGACACCCACTTCCTCTCACCCTCAAGTTCTCTCAAGTTCTGTCTCTTCTCAAGCAAATGGAAAATATTGATGCCCAAGCAAACTGTAACTAACCAACAAATTATAGTGCACCCCCAGCAAGTTCACCGACACCACCAAGCTGTGTGGCATGGTTGACACGCTGGAGGGCAGGGATGGCATCCAGAGGGACCTGGACAGGCTGGAGAGGTGGGCCTGTGCAAACTGCATGAAGTTCAACACGGCCAAGTGCAAGGTCCTGCACGTGGGTCAGGGCAACCCCAAGCACCAATACAGGCTGGGTGGAGAATGAATTGAGAACAGCCCTGAGGGGAAGGACTTGGGGGTGTTGATTGATGAGAAGATCAACACAAGCCAGCAGTGTGCGCTTGCAGCCCAGAAAGCCACCGGGATCCTGGGCTGCATCACAAGCAGTGTGAGTAGCAGGGAGAGGGAGGGGATTCTGCCCCTCTACTCCATTCTCATGAGACCCCACCTGCAGTGCTGGATCCAGCTGTGGAGTCTCCAACATGGAGCTGCTGGAAAGAGCCCAGAGGAAGCCACAAAGATGGAGCAGCTCTGCTAGGGAGACAGGCTGAGAGAGTTGGGGTTGTTCAGCCTGGAGAGGCTTCCAGAGGACCTCAGAGCACCTTCCAGTACTTGTAGCACCAGAAGGGGCTACAGGAAAGCTGGAGAGGGACTTGTGACATGGGCATGGAGTGATAGGACAAGGGGAAACGGGTTCAAACCGAAAGAAGGGAGATTTAGATTGGATATTGTGAAAAAATTCTTAACCGTGAGGGGGGGGAGACCCTGGCCCAGGGTGCCCAGAGAAGCTGTGGCTGCCCCTCCCTGGCAGTGTTCAAGGCCAGGTTGGATGGGGCCTGGAGCAACCTGGTGTGGCGGGAGGTGTCCCTGCCCATGGCAGGGGGTTAGAACTGGATGAGCTTTAAGGTCCCTTCCAGCCCAAACCATTCTGTGATTGCTGCAGTTGCTAGGAAAAAAAATATGACTTAAGACTTTATCTTCACATGCAACTTCAGTGAAGTCAGAATGATCAAAATAATTACAGAACACTACTATAAATCAAATGGAGAATTATTTTGCAGAATAATAAGACTTTTTATTCATTCCATGATAGCAGCAGAGATTAAACTAATGCCTAACACCTTCTTATTGTTGAAGAGATCATAAAATAGAATGCAGATAATTATTTCATCTTAATTTAAAGCTCAAAAAGCAGAAACTGCCCTGGCAAATACCACATTTTTGTCAAGTATTTTACAGTATTGCTGTGTTTAAAACAGAACAAAACTGAAAAGTGTTAAGAACAGGATAAAGTTTAACTGACCACAAGCACTGCCAAATTCGGACCAGAGGCAATCTTCCTTCTAACCTCCCACTTTACTAGGTACACAATATTCAGAGTTGTGCTTTGTAAGCTGTTCTTCCCTCTCCGCAGTTTATCATGTAAACCACGATTAAAAATACACAGACAGGTCATATGCAGTTCTAGCAACTCACACAGAACTGCTAGCACACTTCAAAAATTAACAAACCCACTCTCCATTTAAAATCAAGTTGCCTTCTCCCTCCCCAGAAGGCAAACTGAAAGCTGTTGCTATTTTAAATTAAGCCCTGTAGGTGAGATGTTGACACACGATTCTTCCAGGGTGCAAGCTACCCACTGTGGATGTGAACACAGCCAGGCAGGAGGATAACCACAACCTGGTCACGTAGCTTCTACTTAGGAAATCGTTCACAGCCCACAGCATAAAGTCTTCTAAAAACCTTCTAAGCCTTCTATACACCGCAATTTGCCTTCCTTGCGATCCTCTGGCTAATCACCCTTCCACCAGAACACCAGGCTAAACCTGCAGGAGCACAGGTCAGTTTTCAAAATCCTCACTGTGTCTGAAGGGAAAGCACAGTTTACTTGTGGACAGGATGAATATGCCAAGCCTTTCAGTTCTACTCAAAAAAGTGAGTTCAATATGATCGATCTGTGAATTCTTATTTTCCCCCTACACCCTTTTGTGTGACTAAAACCTGAAGAATTTAAAGAGGTTTAGTTATTAAATAATACTTTTTTAAAAAAATATCTTAGTTTTAAAAGAAGAAGGGGGATAATAACACACACACAAAGGCTGACACAAGGAAGCTGTGCCTCCTTCCTCCTAAAAATAACTTCTAGGCTTGTTTTTGAGCCCATATCTACAGAAACATCTTTCACACATCAGCGTCTACCTGAATCACTGGCACGTCTTTCATTCTTCCACGAGGTGCTTTGTGCACTACGCAGATTAACTTGGAATGACACTTTTACTTAAGCATATAACTCTGTATATGCAGATCAGATTAACCTACAGCCATGCAAGTGCCCAGGTTGCAGCACAACTTCGTTATGTAACAGCACTAACGAGAGAAGTCAGACCCAGAACAGTTCACAGGCACGACGTGCAATAAAGCAACAGATTCTGAACACTGTTTAACTTGGGCCTCCTGTATTTCTTTAGTCATGTTCCTAAACAGCAGTCCTCATCTTATCACACTTATTCTCCAAACAATTTTGCTACCCTTCCCCTTCTTAACCCAGCCACACATTTCTGCCATCATGTTAGAAAACTGCAGTCCCATAGCAGGAGACAGAACCTGCCCTCTACTCTGGCAGCCTCAACTTTCAGGATGCTCAAATGATGCAGACATATAATAAAGGACACAGACATTCTTCCCATTCCTATTAAAGCCAGAGTAAGAGAAAATGCACTTTAATCACAAAGTTGAGTGGCAACTGTACACGACCCACTGTTTGTCTCCTTAGAGGGGACAATTCTGAACCATAGCAGGCTTGTATAAAGATCAGGGGTGCAAACGCTTTATTCAGCAGTGGTAACTCTAGAACATCATCTGGCACTGCAACCACCAGGATCAGTCAAGCAAATTTAAATTTTAAGCCAAGATGATTCTTGGTTCACTATCTCCCTATCCATGACTTCCATTAGTTTCTCCTATTAAAACAGAAGAGCTTTTCTGCAGTGAAAGTTCCTGGGATTTGCCTCTGGAGAATAGGGAGGCTTCTCAAGAAACCTCAAAGTGAAAATCAACTCCTAGGCATAAAAACGCATGAATATTCAGGGACACATCTATCCATCTACGAGTGCATCTAAACCGTGACTGCTGAAATGCTGATTTTGTGGAGGTCAAACTGAAGGACAGCCTCTACAAGTGCATGAAAAACTCACGCTGCAGTTTGCAGACGGAAAAGCAAGAATAAATACAGGGCCTAGAAAAATCAACGCAAGTAACAAGATCTTGGATGAAACACAAGAGTGACAAAATTCAAAGGACTGCAGCATTAGAAACAGAACTGAAATAATGAATGGAGCATGCCAAGGAGTCAGTAGCTAAACTCCTTGAAAATAGACACAACTGGAGAACAGAGTGGCAAAGAAAAGGAGGGTAATTAGTATACCAGACCATGGACAACCATGGACAACCAGAGATACATCACTGGAATGCATGAAATCTCTTTGCCCCTTCATTTGTCCCTCAAATTGTGCTCTCCAGACAGCACAACTGCAGCGCCTTCCGATACATGCGAAAATAAATTTTGCTGTTTTGCTATTTGCTTATTAATTTTCTCAAAGGTTCAAATGAAAGCTGTCTTAAAGTGTTCGCAAAGTCCAGTTAACATAATTCCATGCACGCCTGTAAGAAGACAATTTAATCTTCCAAGGAATTCAGACACGGATTTGATCATCTTGTCCAAGAAAACCAACCACCCCCATCTGAAATTTGTACTTTAACAATATGTAATTTAATAATCCTTTTTAAACAATGTTCGAGTTGTATTGCTTCCACTGGGATAAGCTGCTTATAACCACTCTGAAGTCACAGGCACTTGTTCAAACTAAGCTGAAAAACGTCCCCACACTCCGATTTCCTGGAACAATTTTCCAAGTGACATTACGCCTTGTGTGTTGCAATGAGCACCATAAAGAAAGATTACAACCTTTACTTGAACAACAGGACACAGAGCAAGTCACCAAATTGTACAGGCTGACACTGAACAGAAAAAGGGCGTTTGATCACTTCAACTCCAACCTGACCCATGGTACTTTTCCCCCCTGCTTTAAGCAGGCTGGATGCAGCAACCAGTGAGCATGTAACTGTGCAAACGTGGAAATGTGTTCAGAAATCAGTGCCTGTTGAATGCAAAACTGACAGTACATACAGATGCCCCAAACCAATTAATGTTTAACAAACAACATGTCAGAGATCATCCCGGGGATCGGAAGAATGACTAAAATAAAACACAGTGCACAGATGAGGAGACATAATTACACCACAGTCATGGGCTGAATGAAGTCATGAAAAAGCTTCTTGCCAATGAAACTATTTAAAAACTATTGGAGGCTATATGATTGAGTTCTGGCACTCATGATTCAACGCCAATAAAGTACTGAAAATTATGGTTCATGTTTCTGAATGTGTACTTTCAGACACAGGAATACACGGCCAACCAGGAGACATGCATTGTCTATGAAAAAGACGACATAAAACACAGAAATGGGGCGATTTTAATAAACATGGACTGAGACACAATTTCCCCACCAGAATACTTGCTTCTTGGAGATGCATCTGCAGTCTGTGTTATATTTCAGTAAGACAACTGCAAATAGAAGAATGTTAAGAAGAAACTACCCACAGGGGTAAGAAAGTTTGTAATAACATTAACATTTTTTTGTTTAGGACAGATGTAGGAGCTATGGCATGTGGCAGACAACGGAAACAGGAAAAGGCAGACAATTGGAAACATTAGTTTAAACAAAGTAAAGACATATCAAAGCACACAGAAACAGGCCTTCAGACAGACAAGAACTCAAGCGAGAAGACAAAAAACCCCAACGATAAGCAAATTAACTCTGCACAAGGAAAGTATGAACCGTTTCAACCTTTCCCCACTTCCCCTCCCTCCCTCACTGTAATTAATATGCAACAGTGATTACAATTACAACTTCATACCACAGCAGAAAACACTAATCACCAACCCTCTGATACAGACACCTATAAGCCAGACCTCTTGATAGCTGGTCCACAGGCACTGCCATCTCATTGAGCTATGTCCTTTTGTAAGTGGGTTTTCTTGTTGATTTTTAAACATGACTTCTGTTCAAAATCCTCTCTTCTTGCTAGGAGCTGACAGCCTTTCTGACTGCCTTGTACTAAGCAGCAAAATATTTATTCCACTTGCTCTCTTATGTCAATTTATTTTTTGTGTACGTGTACAGCAGAGTAGGTGGGATTCAGGAGAGGATTGCTAAAGCCTCCAATAAGCCTTCTGGAACACAGAAGGTAACCATTTCTAAGTTAACACCCTCCCTCCAAAAACATGTTTCAGTTTTTTCTCAAGCCATCTTTTTCTGCTCCTGCCTACCTTTCCTGCAGACAACTAAACCTGTTGCAAGGTTAAACTAGGAGCTGCTATTCTCAATACTGATGTATATTAGCTGAGGCTCAAACTCCCTCCAAAGGAGATGTACGTAATCTGATTTTTGAAAAAGAAAGCCCTAGACACTGAAAAAGATAATTCATCTCTCTAACAAATTGTTCCTGCAGACACCTGAAAAATGGTGATGTAGTTCCAAGATTTCTTTATGGAGTTGTTCTCATTTTGCTCTCTGGTCAGTTACCGAGGAAAACTTATTTCCAGAATCACCAGGACCACTGATGGGAACAGAAAAATCACTACATTGATTCTGAGAGGAGACACAACTTACATCCACAAGTACCAGTCACTCGCCAGGATCCTAATACAACTGGCACAGAACACGATTCAGGTAACATTCCTTGGCCCAGACGGAATTCTTGCCTCTTTCTAAATATTTGTACTACAAATCAGAGGTGGGAAAGTATAAGCAGTAGGCAGCAGTATCAAAGCATGAGCAGCCCAATCACTACGAAAAACTGTGTAGACAACCAAATGGCATTAACAAGTGCTATGAAAAATCAATGAGGTCGTTCTGCATTAATTCTCATGCTGTTCAGAGAGCAGAATATGAATGAAAAAGCCAAGGTCCTTGTTTGAAAGCACAAAGAAGTAGAAAGCATGCCCATGCTTGTGTTTAGTTCAGCACCTTTCTGGTTAGACTTCATTTTCCAAAGATTTCTTACTTTAAATTGTTGGGAGATAAACAAAAGACACCTATTTTAGACACAGAGATTAGACAACCGTTTTGTTACTAGCACACAAACTCCTGCAGACTCCAGCAAATTCAAAGCCTCATTGAAGCAAGCATTGTAAAAAGGAACTGGATGATCCAAGGGAATTGCAGTCTGTGTAGGCCCAAGTGGGGAGAAAGAAAGGCCTTGCTTCATTTTATACATCAATGAGATGCAGCAAGATTCTTTTTTTTTGAAAGAGCAAGGCAAACAAGTGAAAATAAGAATTCCAACCAAAGTGCTCATGTCAGGGAATGCACAGTGTCATGCAGCTATTCCAACAGAACCTTGCACAGCAACAGCTTCGCCAGGGAGAAAAGATGGGCAAAAAGGAAACAGAAGATGACAATACAGAAGAACGGACTTACAGCAAGTCATAAAAGTTGAATTACAATTTTTTCCAGTATTTGTAATACCAAGAGTGCTCTGTCCCTGTCACTTACCATCATAACAGAGTATTACCCCACTCCTAGGCACCGTGGGCCTAATCGTGAGCACAAGCCACTGGAAGCCCAAGAACTGAACAGATCTGAACATATCAAATGCTTCAATAGTTAAAACCTCTTTTTTAAACTTCTTTTTTTTGATGTCTCATTTACAGCTTGAAGCCTCAGCACCTTTGCTCACTGCTAGCATTATCAACCAAGTAGATTCACAGAGGAATGTTTTCTTTAGTGAAGAACCACACTATCCCACTGCTAATTCTGTGTCAGAAAGAAAAAAACCCAAATAAACAAAAAGCATTTTCTTTTTTATCAAGTTCAGCTAAACCTATTCTGAAAAACCAGATAGAATCCTGACATTACGCAGAAGAGGAAAGTGAAGTTTGTGTGCAATAAGCCTCTAGATCACGATGACTTATTGGAATGAGCAGGACTGCTCAGGTTGTTCAAAAGCCCCTGGAGCGAAGTCAAACTGCTGACAATTTGTCTTTGTCAGTGTTTTAGCTGAAGTGTTAAAATAAACTCAGGAAAAGATGCTACATGGAAAAAGGTCCCAGCGGGATTATTCACCGAGACTCCAAAAACAAAAGGAGGCTCGAATGATGATAATTTAAAAAACCAACACCAAACGCATTGATTGAACCATTCCTGAAATACAGCAAAAAAAATTACACACACACATGCTCACTTTGTCATCTGTGGTGATGGAGTTCAGGAAACTGCCACTTTTTTACAGTTAACATAATTCTGTACTGTCGCCTGTGATAATGTGTATGAATTCTTTTAAAATCCCACCATCCTTCTGTTACAATTTAACTGATACCCTCACCACAAAGATTCTAAAAATCTAAGTCAATACAGTTCTATATACCTTAAAGAAAATTGAACACATGGAATCACCACACTATCTCCTCTTTGATTTCCAGTCTTTGCGTCCAGTTGCCCACCAAGGTCACTGCTCTATTTAAGAAATAATTATTTAAAGCTTTCAAACTTCAGATCTTCCCAATTTAAACAATCAGCATCAGCCACTTATTTCTGATTTTTCTTATGCGTAATTTATTTATCAATACAGAGGAATAAAACCTAAGTGAAAATAAAGTTTATGCAGATACTGCTTGGGAGTAAAATAGAAATAAACTATTCAGATAAAACACCACCAGTATGCATTCACCCAATGACCAGAAATCAATGTTTGCACGAAGGTTCCAAAATTTCCTGTTTAGCCAACTACTCAATATTATGAAATAATTCAAAATAAGATACACAAGCATTTCCCAGACCCTTCCTTTTACATGAAAATATTTGTGGGGTTCTATCTCAGCAACATCACCACTATTCTGATAAGGATACAGACAAAAACAGCATACAGGAGACTTAAAACCTGATGACTGGGAATAAAATGGGAATAAAGAAGGAGATGTTCTGAAGTATACAGCTGTAACCTGGCTTTGCTTGCACAGAAATGACATCAAAACTATACCAGAAGCACATTAAGACCCGGAATTCAAATCCTCAAAGCTTAGGAAAATTTACAGATGGAAAGTTTAGATGAAAATTTACAGATTTAGAGATGAAACATTTATTCATCTGTACATACACAGAGCTTTTATTTACAAAGTTGTTTTGCCTTCACATCCCCAGCATTCCTATCTCATTAGAAGAACAAGGATAGAAGATGACTGCTGGCATATATCAGACTTTTCCCCCCAAAGACCACATAAAAATAGAAAAGAAGAAACCAAGGGAAAAACTCTATTAATTTTTTATGCAGACAGTAGCTTTCAGGACAGAAGGCTTTCCCCTGATTACCACACCAAGTTCACTTCTATCACTACCAGCTCAGAGTTGACAGATTTGCCCATGATGGGCAAGGCAGTGAGGTGCTCTCCCAAGTCCAAACTTGAGCTCATTGCAGCTCTAAATGTTCTGGTGATCCAATGAGGACATTGTCAAATTTGCCTGTTCTTCAAAATACAAGCAGTGCCAACAGCAGCATTTCCCAAGCTCACAGGGCCTCATTCTGCAGCCTCAGAATGGCTCTTTACAGAGAGAAGCAGCACTAGATTTTTAAGGAGAGTCTGTCCAAGGGCTTACTATAATTGACTGAGGGAACCAAAAAAATCATTTACTGATAGAAACGGATTCTCTCTCCATGAAAATTTCCTACAATTTAATACTAACCATTCATCTGTCCACGTGTTTTTCCACATTCTGCACCCCTTTCCAAAGACTGGGTTTTACTTAACATAGCAGACAGAGAACTCCTTAAAGTCAGCTCCCAGCACAAAGAGTTTACACACAGTTTACACAGTTCTCAGGGCTATCACATTTTAGGGTATTTCCTAAGTAAAAAAAATACAATGGAATTTTACGCACAGATAACTATGATATATGGTTAAGAAGGATAGAGACTACCAGATCAAAGTACAGTTACCAGCTAAAATGAATTGTACACACAAATACAGAAAAGCCTTCAAGTTACAGCTGAGACCCAGTCACTTCATCCTCCAGGTCACAATCCATCAAGGCATTTAAGCATGAGAGCAACACCATACATCTGAGCAGTCCCACATAATTCAGTTGCACGTGGCGTATCAGTGTAAGCACACTTAAGTGCTTTGCTTTATTTAAACTGCAGCTATCAGAATACAAGTCATGTTACACTTGAGTTTCTCGGGTTTGTAAACTGCTATCTTAGAAGACTTCAGAGAACTTTTTATCTATTAAAATATTCTTACCTGAACCGAGAACTTAGATGTTAGCAATGAAGAGACTAATGTACTTTATTCCTGTACGTGTGAACTGCCAGCATTTCTCTACATTTCAGTACTGAAACCTGACCAGCCACTTTTGGTTTTTTCCTTTCCATCACTCTTAGATGCTCTTTTCCTAGTATATTACTGTGAAGTTTACACTCTGAGCAGCAGAAGCACAACTATTGGAACTATCTGTAGATAAAGGAAGTTTTTATTCTGTTGGTTTAGTCAGATATAAACACCTTTTTAGAAGAGCTGTTAAAAAAAATCTGAGCAACTGTTTTGCTTATTTATAAACACACTCTGTTTCACAGACTTCAGTAGCAAGCTGAAATATCCATTAGTTAATTTTAATGGTACTTGAAAACAAAATTATTAAAATCAACACCAAATAAAACACAGGCTTAGTTTAGTTTAAACAGAAAGAGAAAAAAAATTAGAATTGACAGATGTCTGTAACTTAGGATGTGGTTTAACATGGGGCAGAGTTTAGCAGATAGGAATATAGGAAAGCAGACCTTACAGCACTGGTTTATCACCAGTAACACTCAGCTGGATGCTACCTCTTATCCACGAACAAAAATGAGCCTACTCACTCCCATGATAGCACATTTGCTTTTTTCTCCTGACCTGATTGCAATTTCCTTGGTCTAAAAATTACTCCTAGTCTTAAGATTTAAATTATTTACTGTAGCAATATTAAATCTTAATAAATCCTACATTGCTCCTTCACAGGCAGAAAGCGACAGGAGCAACATAAGGAAGCTACGAGGAGATACTGCTATGGCCACTGTGATCCACATCACATCATGGCTCAAACACATGAATCCTTCTTAAACAATATTTTTTACATACTGGCTAACAGAATGTACATAAGATGCCATAAAAATCACATTTTGTGTATATTCCCTGGATTTTCTAAATATCCTAACACCGACATTTTTTCAGGGATTACATATAGTTTACACAGACTTTATACTTTGCAATTTGCCATTCTTTCAATGAAGAGCACTGTAGCATTAAGCACTTTTACATTTTACAGAAGTTTATTTCTTATCCTATATTTTTAACTGAAATTTGGATCATGTGATTAAAACAACTGAGATCAGTAAGAATTCATCAGCAAAGCAGTATCCAGAAAAGAGCTTAATTTTCAAAAGAACAAATGAGACTACAGGTTGCATCATTTAAAAACAGTTACAGATGACACACCAATGCTTCAAAAAAAAAAGTGAGGTACAATTTATGTGAACAGAGAAGCCAAAATAACAAAGGGCCACACGCAATGGTAAGAATAAATGTTTTGGCTCAGGTGTGGCTATGCTCAGCCACTATTGTCTTGACTTCAAACACTATTACTTAATAGTAAAGTCTTTAAAATGAGTGGCAGGTCTGCAAAGACAAAATGACTACAATAATTCTACAGTACTTCCCATTCCAAAACTTGCTTATTTAACAGCACAACCTGCATCATTCAGTCACTTAATTCCAACAGAGTTCTGCTTAGCAAATTGTGTAAAAAAAATCATTTTTACATCAGATCAGACCTGAACACGTAAGAATTGAGTCAATAGTAATGTCAATATTTTAGTAAGAAACACGTTACTGTTAAATGACACATATTTAGGTCATCTTGCAGAAGCAGCTGCTTTATATTCCCTAGTTCCACTAAAAAAGAAAAGTGCAGTAAGATGTCTTATTGACAGCTGCATTCAAAAACATACCAGTTACATAAGTTTGCAAATTATACTGTGCCGGAGTTAAATATCTAAGCATTTTAACAACAGTCCTCAAAATGCTATCTCAGCAAGAGTGACTCAACTTCACTGCATGAGCTGCACTCCAGATAAGAAGAAACTAGCTTGATTTTATAGAAAACACTTTTTTGTCTGTCCTGCCTTAATTTAAACTGCAGTGAGAGAGCTCTGCTTGTTTAGACCTGCCAGCCTCACCAGTCAGTTGGCATTTCCACTTCTCCTCTTTGGTTTCAACAAAAGCATCTCATGCTTACCTACAGACAGTTAACTAAACACTTGGAAAACAGGTAGAGTTTTCTCCTGTGCCTCAAAGGGAGAGACTGCCCAGAAAACCACTGACCAAGGGACTAAACCTACAAAAGCCAGAGCTAGGCCTTGTCCGTGTACAGGACAGACGTGGCTATGGCAGGAGAGCCTGAGGGTGCAGACCAGCTCTCTCCAGTACCAGCTACATTTATCAGAGGGCTTTATCAGATCTCTCTGTCTGTGAGGAAAACATTAATAACTGGCATGATGCATCAGCAAGCCTTTCACTCTTAGCCCAGCATCACATACAAAAAGCAAACCCAGAAAGGCCTGGAAGAGAAAACTTCAGGAGCAGCTGTCCCCTACCAGAAGGTAAAATGATTGCACCTATGCAAACTGCTTTCCTTCAACACCTTCCCTTTGATTTCTACTTTGATTGCATAGGTAGAATGACAAACTTCCTCAACCCACGTTTTTTTCCCCCCTTATCCCCTGTCTTTGATGTCATTGACAGAAAAAACTATGAATAATAACAGCAGGGGAGCTATCAGAGAAGGAACACAGGCAGAACTTGCACAGTTCTTGGTTATTTGGGAATTCACACAGGGTTCTGAGTAGCAGCAGCCACCTTGCTTTGATTTCACTGGCACTTCACAAATCCTGTTTCAGGCACCTCACCACTGACAGGGGCTCAGGAGAGCTACACGGGCTTGTATTTGGAAAGTCATTGCCCAGCATCACAAAAGTTAGGACTTCTACTTTATAGAAGTACTTACTGTGATGTTAAACATCACAGCTTAAGGAAAACATCGCCCATCTTCAAACCCACTCATCTCAGCATCTAAAACTGCCTTCTGCTTCAAAAAATAAAAAATTCCTTTGTGTGACATACAGGACCTTAAACCTCGAGGGTTACCACCACACAGGCCATCTGAATGCCCAGCACCTCCTGCTCTGACAGAAGACACAACTCAAACAACATCAGTTTCTCACAAGTACCACGGTAAACTTAATCGTTGGTTTTTGCAACAGAATTTTGCTGTACACATGGCAAGACTGAAACATTTTAACTACTACACAAACACGAGTATGTTCAATCTTTATAGATGCGTTCAGCCTACAAAATCGATTCTTCTGAAGCTATTAACCTGCAGCCAGTCCTAAAGCCGTGTCACATATAACACAACACAGGTAACACAATGAAATGAACCCCTGGCATTTAACACACGAGCCCGATTACCCTGCGCATCCCTGGACCACTTTTCCCTCTCCCCACTCCCCACACGCACGCTGTGCTGTGGCAGATCACGGATCCCCAGGGTAACCTTTGCTCACGACATTGTTTTCCAAGGCGGCGGAATCTCCGGGAGGACTTTACGGAGCCTTTGGGAAGGCGCTGGGGAGGGGAGCCCGCCCGCCCGCCGCATGGCAGCGCCAGGATGCGGGCAGTGCGTGATGCTCCGACCCTCGCCGGGGTGGGGTGCGTTATAAATAGATGCGCTGCTGGTTTTTATCCCTCCCTCCCTGCCAGTGCCGTGCCCCGAGCGCCTGAGTGGCGATGGAGAGGAGGCTGTTTATGGCCATTATTAAATGAACTCCGAATCGGCCGAGAAATGGAGAGGGGGGGGGAAGGGAGAGAAGGAAAACTGCTGCCACCTGAGCCAGGCCCGGCACCCCC
>VZRW01000422.1:475953-493735 GCA_013398125.1 Aegotheles bennettii
GCCGCCCCGCCCCCGCCCCGCGCTCGGGTATCCCCTCACCCGCCTGAAGCAGAGCCCTGTGGGGGGACCGGTAGCGGATCACCAGTAACGAACGCATAATGGGCTTAACAACCCCCTGAGTTGCTGTTGGCCCAGGCTGGGGCGCGCTCAGGGACCCGCTGCCCCCGCTGGGCTGCGGGAGCGGGTTCGGAGGACAAACCCCGGGGCCTGCCGGGGTGGGGACACACGGACACACGCTCCGAGGGGCAGGTCCTAGGAAACCGGGGTTAAATCACGGGGCTGGGGGGTTCTGAAGTGGATGCGAAGGTGTTTTTAAAAGAAGAGTTAGGGGTGCGTGGTAGCTCTGAGGCTGTGAAAGGATCTGCTGGAGAGGGGGAGATGCTAAAGAGGGCTGGGGAAGGGCGAAGTGGCACTTAGCTAAGGGATCAGGAATGCTGTCTGCTCTAGATGGTTTCCATCTTTAACAGCAAGCAGCCGTGTGTTAAGGTTTCTCAGCTGGGTGTTTGGAAAGCCCTCGAGTTGCTGGTTATGTTCCCCTGGCCACTGCAGCTTCACCCGGAGCGTGGCAGCGGCTGGAGGCACCAAACTGGGGCTTTCTGCCCAGGTAAGACCTACAAACACCAGCAAAGCCCTGATTTGAAACAGCTAAGAAAGCTGTAACACACACAACAAAACCTCATCGTTGTAAGGCTTTCCTTTAACAGATAAACTGACCGTGTTCCAGAGCAATTCCAAACTCTCCAGTTCCCACTGCTGGCTGTGACTGGAGTGTGGGTTTGGACCTGATTCTCACCTTTTTCACCCCAATCGTTTTTGTTAGCATGATACTGAACACCACTCGAGGGTGCTCGGTGTTGTGGGAGCTGTTTCAGGGCTTTGAATGGGAGTTAAATGTGGCAAAATGTGTTAGTGGAAACAAACCTTCAGGGGAATTTAAATGCAAAGTTATTCTGAAAATATGCTGTGGGGGAGTAGAATGTATGTAGCTTATTTCACAGTGAAAGGGAGATCTTTGAAGGTCAGGGAGTAATTCCCATAATCTCCATCAATGCAATTTTGAATTTCCTCTTGGCCTCCAAAGCCAATTAGTTACAATTTTTGTGAGTTCAGATTTTTAAAATTGCATTTCTTATTTTTGGTTGGGTTTTTTTTTTGCCCCCCCCCAAAATTCTACAAAGTACAGACAAGGCAGAGACTGTGCAGAATTGTTCCTGTGCCAAAACGTAAATTTAATTTTTCACCCTCCTTTCCCACTTTAATAAACTTATCCTAACATTTCAAATTACCTAAATGAAGTCCACAGTTGTATATTTAATTGATTCCATCGAATGTTGCTTACAGCTGGGGTTTTGTGTGTTGTTTGTTTGTTTGTTTCAAATAAAAGTGAATGAGAACACAGCCCAGCTTCTTTTTGTGACGCCCTGGTTTTAAGTTGCAGGAACATAATGACAGCAGAGAGTTTGCTGCTGTTGTTTGCTATTTATGTGTTTTTCTTGGGAAATTGATGGAGTCAAATCACCACCGTGTAACTTTTATTTAGTGCTGGTTGTGCCCAGCCTGTTGTGCTGGTGATGGTAATATTTATTTACACGAATTTCAAACATGACCTTGAATCAGCACAGGCCTCGACACGGCATATTTGTAGGGGATGAGACTACATCTCCCAGCATCCAACTCTTTATTTTCTCTTCAGCTGTAGCTCCAGATGGGATAAAGCTGATTGGGACCTGTAGTCATTAGCACCAGTCAGGGAGGCACCAACGAGGACCATTGTGAAACTCTCCCAACACTGCCATCGTAAGCAATAACTGAGTTCTTGAGAAGAATTTCACTGTTTGGAACAAGAAATTTCTATTAGCATAATAAAGCGTGTTTAAAATGATGTGCTGTTCCACGAGATATTTTTAGAGAATATGATTTTTAGAGGATTTTTTTTTTCTGCTTCCTGTTGCAGCTGTAAAAAAACCTTTAGATGAATGGGATTTGCTAGAAGCGTTCTTCAAAAATCCATGTATCTAAATAAACAGCTATTTGCCACCTAAGCACACTTGGTTATTGCAGGCAGGAGGATGATTTTTGTCCAATGTGTTCATTGAAACTGTCAATTTAGAAAATTCCACGCTTTGCCTGATGAAGCTGTTCCCAGTAACATCATTCCCCATAGAAAGGGAATACGGGGCTGCAGTTGCTGCTGGGATCACGTGGCAGTTTAACCACGTTTTGGAATCAGTTTCCACCATCATGGCCATATTCTGATGTAATCCCTGCATGCTGGTGTTGCCCAATGTCCCTTTTAACTCTTTCAGTTTTAATGCCAGTTGGTTAAACTTTTATTGTAAAGCACATCACGAAATACTAGAATTTTGTCTGTGTATTCTTGATTGCTCCACGAAAGAGCTGTCATTCTTTCAGTGCCTCACATGTGGTTTATTCTAAGAGCCAGGAAAAGCAGAGCCTTTTGGTTTTAGCTTCCCTCACTGATTGTCCCAGTTTCTCTTACTGTCTACCACAAATATTTGACGTAGATGGGAAATAACACAGGGTGTTTCAAAAAGATGGACCCATTTGAAATGGACCTTCACCTGAAATTGGGTCCATCTTTTTGAAACACCCTGTATATTTTAAGTCACTCTGCAGCCTCAAAAGCCAGTGGGCTGTAGGGCTTTGTTGTGCTTGGAATTGGATTAGTATCATCTAATGACACTCCTCTAAATATTAGATGTATAATCAAGCTGTTGTCCAGGCTGTCCTGGTTCAGCAGAAGAGAGACAGGCACCTTCAGATGACCATTACTCCCATGCTTACAGCAGGTCGGGTGAATTGTCATCTGAAGGTGACTTGTTCTCTCCTGTAGTTTTTGTGACTACAGAAGAAGCTGAGATGACTACCTAGACTAGCTTAATTTTTAAATGGCTAAAATGAATTAAATAACTGTGGTGCTTAGAGGTTATCTAATTGAAATCTTAATTACATTTATGGCCTGTAATAGCGTGCTCATGAACTTGCCAGAACTTTATAGAATCACAGAATGGTTTGGATTGGAAGAGACCTTCAAAATCATCTAGTCCCAACCCCCTGCCATGGGCAGGGACACCTTCAACCAGATTAGCTTGCTCACAGTGCCCTTCCAGCCTGACCTTGAATGTTTCCAGGGATGGGGCATCTACCACCTCTCTGGGCACCCTGGGCCAGGGTCTCACCACCCTCACAGCAAAGAATTTCTTCCTCAGATCCAATCTCAATCTCTCCTCCTTCAGTTTCAACCTGTTCCCCCTTGTCCTATCACTCCATGCCCTTGTCAAAAGTCCTTCTCCAGCTTTCCTGTAGCCCCTTCAGGTACTGGAAGGTGCTATAAGGTATCCCCGGAGCCTTCTCCAGGCTGAACAACCCCAACTCTCTCAGCCTGTCTTCATAGGAGAGGTGCTCCAACCCCTGATCATCTTCATGGCCTCCTCTGGACTCTCTCCAACAGTTCCATGTCCTTCTTATGTTGGGGACCCCAGAACTGGACACAGCACTGCAGGTGGGGTCTCATGAGAGTGGAGTAGAGGGGGAGAATCCCCTCCCTCACCCTGCTGCTCATGCTACTTTTGATGCAGCCCAGGATACCGGTGGCTTTCTGGGCTTCAAGCACACACTGCTGGCTCATGTTGAGCTTCTCATCAACCAACACCCCCAAGTCGTTCTCCTCGGGGCTGTTCTCAATCCAGTCTCTGCCCAGCCTGTACTGGTGCATTTATACTCAGCTTGTGAAATGCTGATGCCCTGCCCCATCTCCTCCAGTGGGCTGTACCTATTTTTGGAATCAAAAAGCCAGCTGGATGACTATGCTGCAGGCTTTAGGTCTTCTTGGTACTATTCCTGCAACACCCTGGTGTGATAACATCTGTAGGTATCTGCTCAGGCAGCTGCGCCCTTGAGAACTCCATAAAATGCCAGTACTAGAACTATTATTAATAATCTCATGATTTTTAAATCACCAGAAGTGCACACCTAGGGTGTATCCTGTATCCAAACGGAATCTATCTGGAAGATGTCACAAAGACTGTTTGAAGAACATGGTGTGCCAGCGTCGGTAATTTTCAATCTATGAAATTAGGTACAAAATCATTAGGGCATCACAATGGGGTTTTCTTATTCTAGCTGTAAGAGACAGAAGGCGATGCTCAGTCATGAGTTTTATTTTGCCCGTGAGAATTTGCTGATGGAAGTAACCTGCAATTCAGGAAAATCAGCAAAAGCAAAGTACAGTAAAGATCTGAATATCAGTAGAGGGAAAATCCTTTTATGCTGACAATTAACAGAAAGCTTTATTTTAGAATATTGTTATTATTTTTGTCCCTCCATTTTTCTCCTACTTTGTTTTGTACATGAAATATGGGAAAAGCATGGCACCTCCCAATTTCTTCTGAAGTCCAAAGTAAGATGACAAAAATTCAGGCAGCTCAGGCAGATAAATGCAGTTTGTCAAAGTTTTCAGGGCTCATCTGCAAATCACCTGCATTTCACGTGGTTCCTTCTATCTGTAGCAAAATGTCACTCAAGACCTGGTAGCCGGAAAATTTGCTGTTCATGTGTAATGGGGAAATTCAAAAGAACATCAGTATCATCTATAAGCATTTTAAAGAAAATGAAAAGTGAGAGAAAAAAAGAACCGTTTAACCATTGCTCTAAGTTTTTTCTCCCTTCAGAATCTCAGCTGCCTCAGTGGAAATGGAAAAGTCTCACTAGAAATCCTCCGTGTCCTGAACTTGTTATATAAAAAGGGACAAAACTGATGTGTGCTGTCTGAAGAAGTGCTTCATGGCACGCTAAGGTATGCCAGTTAGTTTTGTCCCCTGTGCTATCTACCAGACTCATGATGGTGTGACATAAACGGTCTCATTGGGACCATCTGCATTACTCTTCAACATAGAAACCATGAATCAGCTTAAAGCTACATTAATAGGAAACCTAAGCTGAAGCATTTTGAAGGCTGGGTTGCACTCACGCATGACCAGACTCCAGCACTGGTACCTTTCTGTGGTTCTTTCCAACCTGAGGGGATTACAATTTGTTGAATCCTTATTGAATGCTTACAAAGTCTTTGTGTTCGGTTGCTGGAAGTTTAATTTTCTTGACAAGATCTTCTTTTGCTGTAAGACAAGCTGTGAAGTGGAGAACAACCAGCATATTCTATCAGCTAGGCTTTAGCCTATTCCCTTCATTAGATGGCTCTGTTTTAAAAACACGAGGGTATATGTAAGTTGCTGTTTTCATTTGCTATTAGTAGTCCGTGCATGAAGGCCTGTATCCTCACTGCAGTCAGTGACAAAGCTTCCATTGACCTCAGCGTTGCAGGATCAAACCCTTAGTCATTAGCATGTTGTAAAAACTGCTGCTATCCCAGCCAATTTTAATGGGCCTGCCTACAATTGTCAGTCGTTTAACCTAAAAATTAGCTTAGCAATCACAGCTAAAATTACACGTCAGACTGTTGGTGCACGAGAATACTTCATACTGAGTCATCGAGAGTCTCATGATGCTCTTAGAGTTTTATAATTATTAACATTCGAGCAGGAGATTCTGAAATTCAATAAAGACTGGAATTTCCAGATGTGAAGGAGATTAGATCTGATGAGAGGATAAGATTTATATTCTGTAAACTCCTTTTTGTGTTACTGGTCCTTTTCTTCTTCAAATAGCCTGACCCAGTCGCCTTCTTTGTACAACCAAACACAACTTACTTTTTGCTACATTCATTCATACAAATCTGTTCAATCAATTGTCTCTGTTAGCTAGGACACAGCTGAGGAGGTAATTTTTTTTTTGCATCAATTAAATTGTTACATTAAACTAAAAGGACCATATCAGAATCAAATGGCCAAGGTGTGGAGATATTTGAAATCTGAACATTGCTTAGTGTTTTGAAAAACAGATTTTACACAGTACCAAGGATTCTGGAGAGTCCAGGATTTAAAGGATAATCCTGTTCTGGTGCTGGATTTTGCCACTTATGCCTTTTTTAGTTGACAACATAACTGAAGTTTATATTTAGTTTCATGACATAGGCGCTGACGTGGTATGACTGTAAGAAGTCATTGTTTCACATCTGCTGGCATAAGACACATGATAAAAATGGATATGAGATCACAAGCTATGTGTGAGGGTTTTCTTAGGAAAGCAAAACAAGTAGTAATTTTACTAATTTGGATTTTTAGCATTTTTATGACAACCCTCCCCACCCCCTGCTGGTGTTGTGTTTCTTTGGGGACAGTGCAGAACAAAATATTAGCAAAGCAGTAAGGGCCATTATGAAAAGAAACTGCTCACTGTGCAGTTCAGGCTCAGAGTTTCAGGAGGAGGAACCGACCAGGGAAGGAAAATCTCATCTTGCAGGTTACATCAGCGTAAGATCTTTTGTAGAACATTTAAGTGCAAGTAATGTGGTCCAGCTTAATACCTGAGTATTACTTAAAACATGGATGCTACTTGGAGACAATCAGAGTCTCCACCCTAAACAGAAAGGCATCTTTCCTTCTCAGGAAATTTCAGTTAATCCAATGCATTAGGAGTCCAACTACTTTTTGAGAGATTTGAGAATGTGGTATAAGGATTTGAATTGAAGTCTTCTTGCTTGTTTTCATTCATGCTATATCACTCATGTATTTATTAGGATAAATCTATGTTTCCATTATATTTGTGTTTGTAAAGGCATACACTGTATTTTTTAAAACATACTTTTTTGCATTTTTAAAGCTTTATAGAAATAATAAAAATAATTGGCTAGTACTTGACATTTATTGTGTCATATTCTAATTACTCCCTTGTGTTGTTTTACTCTGGTTTATGTTCAAAATAATTAATATAATCCCCTGTAAGAGACAAGATAAGAGGAAAAAAGCTTGTCTTACAAAGACAAGAAAAAAGAGGAGGTGAAAAAGGGAAAGCATTGTCAATGTTAGTTCACAGCAGCCTGCCAAAAATGTGATTGGAATCATTAGCTCACTCCGCAGAGGTCACGAAATTGCCATTCTATGACATAAATTTCAATTAATATAGACAGTGTCTCAACATGAAAGTGGCAGTTGACCTGAGCTGAACCCAAGTTAGAGGGGAGGCTCGTTACCATCACAGCTATTAAACGGGGATTTTCCTGCAAGTGCAAACTGAAACCTTCAGAGCACTGAACAAACACTTCATTCTGCTGCTAACTCTCTAGGTAGAATCTGTGAATACTCAAAGATAGCGGTTGTGGAATGCTTCACTCTCATCTTGCTGTAAAAGCAACCTGCCGAGAAACCCACAGGGAGAAACACCACCACCCTGATGCAATTTCCAATGCTGTCTGCAAAAACAAAGTTGGGCGTCTTTTCTGAACATGAATCCTAAAAGCGTTGAAGTTGATCCAGTGCCTTTCAAGTTAAACTCAAGATTCCTACTGACTTCAGCGAGTCTGGATTGGGTTTGCATTTCTTACTTGCTTGGGGAAGCATTAGTACTGTCAAAATTACTTTTATCAGTTTAAGCTGGATTAATGATCCTGTAGTCATCTAGCATAAAATCACAGAATAATTTTGGGTTGAAGGGATTTCTGGAGGTCACCTAGTTCAACCGCTGGCTCAAAGCAGGCCCAACGAGATGGGGCTGCTCAGGTCTTTGTCCAGTTGAGTTTTGGATATCTTTGAGGATGCAAATTCCACCTTTATGGGCACCTGTTTCCGTGTTTCCAATCAGAATTTCTTGTGCTGCAATTTGTGTCTGTTGTCTCTTGTCTTACCACTACATACCTCTGCTGCAGTTGGAGACAGCAATGAAATCTTCCCTTATCCTTCTCTTCTCCCAGCTGAACAAGGGTGGTTCTCTATGTCTCTCTTCATCTTGGTTGCCCTCCAGTGAACTTTCTCCACTACCCTGAAGAATTTACTTCCCCAGGAAAGGTAACAAGAGGCTGCTTACGTAGCTTTGATTTAAATACGTGTGTCTAGTATCTTGCCTGTTGCTGTGACATATAAAAATTTAAATATAATTTAAAAACTTAGCTATGCAAAATAAAACATCTTTGTGACTCTTTTGTGACTCTTCTGAACCTCTCTGGTTCTCTCTACACAGAAAGCTGATGGATCCTCAGCAAAGCACCTGGTTGCTTGCACTGAGGCTTCACGTCAAGTAAAAGCTAACTTCAGACAGTGGGATAGGTGAAATACTCATCAGATCAGTTACACATCTCAGATTTGTGTTCATGTAGATTTTAAACATAACTTTCTTGCAGCATACCATCTTACTCACTTTGGAAGCAGAAGAGGGCCTCCTTCCTGACAGACCCACATCTGCCTGATCCTGGGCAGTGCAGGGCACTTTTTTAGATGTTGGTAGTGGTCAGACCAGCCTTAGAACAGCTTTGCTGGGCTTTGGTTACCAGAAAGGGACTGTTGGAGTACCAGGTGCACCAAACTCACCCTCTCCCAACACCAGCATGTCCTATCCTTCAGCTGATTAAGAAAGCACTATGCTCTAATTTACTTCTCTGACATTCAGGGATTTTCCCAGATGAATAATTAGCTCAGCTCTCTGTTTATTGTGTTCCTGGAATGGAAGCTAGTATTTAGCCCCTATGTCTCCTTAGCTCTTTCCCTCCTTAAAATACACATTATCTGTGCAGGACTACTGCCTGTGACTTTGGTTAACCAAGATACTCAGAACAAAACAAGTCCCCAGTAGCATATGCTTCTGGAGCTCCTTACATAACATCTTCATTAAAATGCCAATCACCGGGTTCTGCTAAGGGCCAGGTCAGACTGTGATCAGCTTTTTAGGCCGTGCTCACTTTCAGACTTTTTGCCTGAGAAATTCCACAGGTTCACATGCTTGATTATGCAATTATTCTCTTGAATTCATTAAGAAGCTCCCCCCATGCTCAGCTTACAGCCCCAAAACTGATCTTCTTCATAATTTATATCTTGATAGTAAAAGGTTTAGAAACAGAAATCTGGATTTTTCTCTTAAAAACAATGGTTGTTAGTGAAAATTCTCTGATATTTTGTTTTGCTTTGGGAAGACCAGCAGAGGGGGCCTGAGAGAGAGAGAGCAAACCCCATCCCAGATTTGTGGTGGAATCTTTAACTATATGAGTGTAAAAAAAGAAGTAAGCATGGACTTAGTGCTGCATTAAAACCGAAGAGGCATACGTTAATGAAAACAAAGGGAAACCAACTGTCTAGGAAAATTGCAGTGTTAAGAGACTGTCGAAAAAACAGTACTAATAATTAAGGAAGGAAATTTATTTGGGGATTAGGAAAGGAATTTTAGTTATCTGATTCTGTCATTTACTAACAGCTACTAAAAGACTGGCTCCCAAAAGTATCTTTTCCTGGGTTTTGGGAGGCTTTCTCTCCATAAGTTACTCCATAAGTTCCCTCTGTGTAAGTAGACAGAGGCAGAGAAAATCTTCCAGTGCAGGACTCAGAGCAGGTTCCTAATTCACATTCCCTGGCTACCCCCATGATGGAGTTTGTTTCTGCTGACTGTAATGGGTGCTCAGGGAGACAAAGCTCTGCAGACTCAGCCTTTTGGACACCACCTTCTTTTCCTCCTCTTGTCCCTCACTGAATGTCAAATGATGCAGGAGAGAAAGATTTCACTCATTCCCTTCTACAAGTAGTCTTTTCAGTGCTAGTGCAATCAGAGAGTACATGCAGGAAGAAACCTTTCTAGATTCATTACAACAGATTTAGATTGAGCAAATATTGGTTTATGTATCTGTATATGTATTTGGAATATTCCAAACATGGAAAAGGGGGCACAAATAATTCCGTTGACTTTGGTGACCTTGTAACCCAGCCCAGGATGGCAGGTGCAGAACAGGGATCTAAGAATCAGAATGCAAATATCAATGATAATGTCTGCCTCTTCATCACCATCAGAAGAGGTTTGCTCCATATCAGGAAAGCAAGAAAGCCTCTTTTAAAGAAAGACGTGAAATTCTTGCTTTCCCCCACTTATCCGGATATAGATTCATATGACATGGTATGTTTGGATATGTTCTAGCCTTTACCTATAGCTGTTCCTCTGAGGAGAAGTCCTTCATGTATTTATATCTTGGCTTCTAATATTTCACTTGAATAATCATGAAGGATTACGTAAAAGTACTGTCACACAAATGGAATGGCATTATCATCAAATGGAGTTTTGTTCAATTCACCTGAACATGTTCTCTGTGTTTCTGTTATTTATATAAACACAGGTGATTTAGTCACACCCCTTAATGTAAACTAAAGAAAGTATGTTATGAAAAGGAAATGGATAATACAACTTCAGGGCTCTGTGTTCCATCACTGTCCCATCATACTAAACAAATCTTATCTTCATATAAATGGCCCATCTCCTGCAGAGAAGGTTGGAGTTTTTCTGGATTCCTCTTATTATTATTTCTGAGTAAAAGTGCTTTTAATGTAAATAAATGGGAAGAGAAGTCAAAGTAGTGTGGTCTAAAGGAATGAGCAGAGCTCAGGCAGGCAGTCCTGAGTAAAATTCACCCTGATGTGAAGGACAGATGCATCTGGAACGCTTAAGTCACATTCAGATATCCAGTTAGGTCAGTGAGGGAAGCTTGATGGGCAGGAGCCCTTTGCCTGGAAGCAAGCATTGTCCTTTAGAAAGTAACATGCCTCTTTTAAACAAACACAGTTAATGCAGGTGTCAGTAAAGGCAGGGCAAGCACTTTGCAAACAAAATGCAAAGCCAGGCAGTTTATAATCTAATTGAAAAGTCATGGATGTGAAATTTGGAAGAAGGACAGGGCCCATGGTAGCTGCAGGTGCCTGGGATCATTGTGGAGTTTCACAGCATCAAACACAAGTGTCACACCAGGCAGAGGGTAGGAAATGGCTCTCGCTTCTTATATTGAGGAAATCCTTCCCAGGGGACGCCACAAAAAGTCAAAAACCAGCAGTCATCTCCTTCTGTGTCTGAAGATGCTTCCTATGTTTGTCCTGGCTGTCTGAATAAGAATCATCTCACCACTGTGTATTTTTATATTATGATTTTGTATTTTTCTGTGATGCTCTGTTGTTATCAGCTGTTTCTCTATATTTTTTTTCTGAGGGAGGAAGCAGTGGGGTGTAGGGAGTGGAGTAGGAAAGAATGATTTACTCACAGTTACACCACTTCAAATTAGAGTTCATTTAACTAAACAGTTGCAAAGACTTGTGTAACTATCTTTGCTATGTCTTTGCTAGTAAGTAAAACAAACTGTGGACTTTCCAGTCCTGAGACCAACTGGCCTGATCTGGCTTGTGTCTGTAGACGATGCCCCTCAGACATATCCTACATTCCTTGAGAGTGTGTGTGGGCAAAGCCACGCCATGAACCACAACAGCAGTTTAAAAGTATGGATGGTCATGTGCTGGTGTATCCATGCCTCGGCCCTGTTTGACTTACTGGCATAGACATAGACACAGAATCACAGAATGTTAGGAGTTGGAAGGGACCTCAAAAGATCATCCAGTCCAACCCCCCTGCAAGAACAGGACCACCTAGAGCAGGTCACACAGGAACGCATCCAGTCGGGGTTTGAATGTCTCCAGCCAAGGAGACTCCACAACCTCTCTGGGCAGCCTGTTCCAGTGCTCCGTCACTCTCACAGGAAAGAAGTTCTTCCTTATGTTCACCCGGAACCTCCTGTGTTCCAACTTGCACCCATTCCCCCTTGTCGTGTCACTGGCCATCACTGAGAAGAGCCTGGCTCCATCCTCCTGACCCTCACCCTTTACATATCTATGAACATGAATGAGGTCACCCCTCAGTCTCCTCTTCTCCAATCTAAAGAGACCCAGCTCCCTCAGCCTCTCCTCATAAGGGAGATGTTCCATTCCTTTAATCATCTCTGTGGCTCTGCGCTGGACTTTCTCAAGCAGTTCCCTGTCCTTCTTGAACTCAGGGGCCCAGGACTGGACACAATACTCCAGATGTGGCCTCACTAGGGCAGAATAGAGGGGGAGGAGAACCTCTCTCGACCTACTAACCACCCCTCTTCTAATGCACCCCAGGATGCCATTGGCCTTCTTGGCCACAAGGGCACATTGCTGGCTCATGGTCATCCTCCTGTCCACCAGGACCCCCAGGTCCCTATGACATAGCTTACTCTAACAGAAAAGCGATTTCTCTCGTTTACCTTCTATTTCTTGGGAACAGGTTGCACTAAACTGTAACGCAGTGGTCAGGCAGGCAGTGCCAACAGCTTTATTTTCTGTTTTAAAAATAGATAGAAGGCACAGTAGTTCAACTTGCTCTAATTAGAACTAGACTCCTGAGCTTTAAACTGAGGTGAGCTCACACACAAAACCATAACTAAACAGACTGAAGTGAAATGGATGCGAGGAGTAAGTAAAATTAAGGGGAGATTTGAAGGAAGAAAAGATGGAAGTTATTTCCTTCAATTCTGTCCTTAAGTGGCTCCAGTGAGAAGACGGGCAGAAGGGTCTATGTGTGAAAAAGCTCATATGAAGATTGAAGAACATGCTAGACGCAGAAATGAGAGGAGATTAGGGTAGCTAGGAATATAGAGGCTTAAGTGCATGAAAACTCAGACTTGAATTCAAAAAGGTCATTCTGATGCAGAAGGCAGACAGCTTATCCTCTTTGGAATAGGTTGCCCAGGGAGGTGGTGGAGTCACCATCTCTGGAGGTGTTCAGGAGGCATCTGGATGTGGCACTGGGTGAGATGGGTTAGTGGTGATGTAAGTAGGGGGTTGGACTGGATGATCTTGAGGGTCTCTTCCAACCTCTGTGATTCTATGATTCTAGGATTCTTTGTAAGCAATAGGAAAAAATTCACTGACACAGTGACAGGAGTTCTGTCACTCCGTTACATTTATGTGGAACTGTCTTTGCCTGATGTGTGTGTGTTTGTCTCCTCTTCTAGCAACACTAAACCACAGGAGATAGGTACCATTCTGAAGCAGGTAGCTTGGAGTCAAAACCTGCCTTACTTCACTTGCATGCATTTTATGATGCATTCTTTCTGAAATTCATTTTCCTAAAAAAAGCAAAGAGCTTTTCTCCTTAGAAGCTGTTCTGTCTTGCTCACAGTGGAAGAGGAAATACAGGAAAAGGGAATATAGTACTGCTCTACTTATCGCTATTTGTTTTAATGTTCTAAATAATTTAGTGAAGTAAGAGCATTTTTCAAATCTATGCTTTACACAGACACTGAAATAATCTCAGATAATTGCACTGGAGCTTGATTTACTCTAACATGGATCAAAGAAGTTGCATCACAGTACTGTGGAAAATATTCACACCCATGCTCTCGCAGTATTATTATCAGGGCTGCCATCAAGTTGTCTGGGGCCCCCTTGTGAACATTCGAAGAGGAAGCACTTCACCCACAAGTCTGAAAATTTACTCATTTTATAGAATCATAGAATGGTTTGGGTTGGAAGGGAGCTTAAAGATCATGCAGTCCCCACCCTCTGCCACAGGCAGGAACACCTCCCACCAGACCAGGTTGCTCAAAGCCCCATCCAACCTGACCTTGAACATTCCAGTGATGGGCATCTACAACTTCTCTGGGCAATGTGTGCCGGTGTCTCACCACCCTCATAAAATTTTTTTTCTTTTACCCATACTAAATCTACCCACTTTCAGTTTAAAACCATTGCCCCTTGTCCTGTCACTGCAGGTCCTGGTGAAGTCTGTCTCTGTGTTTCTTGTAAGCCCCTTTTATATATTAAGAGGCCACAATAACCTCTCTCCAACAATTTTTCTTCTTCAGGCTGTATAACCACAACTCTCCCAGCCTTTCTTCATAGAAGAGGCGGTCCAGCCCTCTGACCATTTTCATGGCCCTCCTCTGAGCCCGCTCCAACAGGTCCATGTCTTTCTTGTGCTGGGGACCCCAGAGCTGGATGCAGCACTCCGGGTGAGGTCTCACAAGAGCAGAGTGGCAGAATGTGAGCTGCGAGTGCACATTGCCTGCTCACATCCAATTTTTCACCCACCAGCACCCCCAAGTCTTTCTCCGCGGGAGAGTTCTCGGTTCATTGATCCCCAAGTTCCACTGTGCCATTGCACTTTTGCACAAGGTCTTCGCAACACTGCACAACTGGAGAAAAAAAATAAATCTATAGAAACAGCAATATAATCCAGACATTTGTTTCTGCTTAGTGCTTTGGAGACAGAAGGCAGCTTATCTTGCTTTTATTTACATTGAGTGTGTCAATATAATTTGTGTAACTCTTAAGAACAAGGCATGTTATCATGTTATGTGCTGAGTTTAATTGATCTGTTATCTGCTGCGACAGAGTCAACATGGGGAACCTCAGCAAGGTTCACAGCAGGGTGTGGAGCAAGACTGTGACCTCCCTCTATTTCTCATGTTGTTTTCAGAGCCTTGTACTTCAGCTTTACATTGGTGCTTGCACTCCCCAGCCACAGTTAAATACTTTGTATAGATATCAGAATGTTTACTGAGCTCCAAAGTGCTGTCTGAATCAATCGCAGCACAAAGTGCAACAGAGCTGTCATCCCTTCTGTTGATGTTCAGCTTGACTTTGGTTGACTTTTGAAAACAGTTAGCAGGACTGGCCTCTTCAGAAAGTGAGAATTAGCTCCTTGAGTGGACCCGAAGCTCAGGCATTAGAAGGAGAAATATTTTTTGTTTTTCTTGGGTATTTACACATTGGTCAAATCCAAGGGGTTCATTATGATGTGATCCTTTAAGAGATGTTTCTCTTTGCTTTGGTGCTTTGTCAAACAGCTCTTCTCTAAGTAGTTGCTGGCTCTGAAGCAACAAAAAGAGCATATGTTACTGTCAACACTCAAAGCTGTGCTGCCAGAATACAGAGCACTGCTGGCCATCAAGGTGAGACTGGAAGCTGGCAACACTGAACTCACATCAATCTTCTGCCAATTGCTTTGGCGTTGAGAGGAAATCTCAATCTGGCATGATTTGAATGGTTTACAGCAGCCAGATGTAAAAGCTGCAGCCTGTGGTAGCTTTGCTGCTTTTTAGCTGGTGAGGATCTCAAAAGAAATCTTTTTTAATAGACTCGTGTGTGTATAATTAAGATAATTTCTTAGCATGTTTCTCTATCATAAAGATAATGCTAATGAGATGAGCGTATTTACTTTTTGTAAGTTGGAAAACAGAAAGAATGGTGATTGTCTTGTAAAGGGCCTTGTAGCTTTATCCAGTGCTCCCCTTCCTGTGCTCAGCCTGACATCGAGCACACCTTCTGCTCTGAGAAGGCACTTCACCATGCACCAGTACAGGCTGGGGGCTGACCTGCTGGAGAGCAGTGTAGGAGAAAGGGACCTGGGGGTCCTGGTGGACAGGAGGATGACCATGAGCCAGCAATGTGCCCTTGTGGCCAAGAAGGCCAATGGCATCCTGGGGTGCATTAGAAAGGGGGTGGTTAGTAGGTCCAGAGAGGTTCTCCTCCCCCTCTATTCTGCCTTGGTGAGGCCACATCTGGAGTTCTGTGTCCAGTTCTGGGCCCCACAGTTCAAGAAGGACAGGGAACTGCTTGAGAGAGTCCAGCGCAGAGCCACAAAGGTGATGAAGGGAGTGGAACATCTCCCTTATGAGGAAAGGCTGAGGAAGCTGGGTCTCTTTAGCTTGGAGAAAAGGAGGCTGAGGGGTGACCTCATCCATGTTTACAAATATGTAAAGGGTGAGGGTCAGGACGATGGAGCCAAGCTTTTTACAGTAATGACCAATGATAGGACAAGGGGCAATGGATGCAAACTGGAGCACAGGAGGTTCCATGTGAATATCAGGAAAAACTTTTTCACTGTGTGAGTGACGGAGCACTGGAACAGGCTGCCCAGAGAGGTTGTGGAGTCTCCTTCACTGGAGACATTCAAACCCCGCCTGGATGTGTTCCTGTGTGATGGACTCTAGGTGACCCTGCTCTGGCAGGGGGGTTGGACTAGATGATCCTTCGAGGTCCCTTTCAACCCCTAGGATTCTGAGATTCTGTGATTCTGTGATAGCTGTCTCTTTGGGGATGGCCAGGAAAAACCCGACTAGGAATACACCGTGCAGGTGCAGTGTTCGTCCTTTTCCAACTTTATACTGCCTATTCTGGTGTGCTGCAGGGCAAAGCTCCACGATCGTGTGTGCACCACCCGCACTTAGCACAAAGAGGAAAGAAGACCCCAAAAATTTTCCACCAGGGCTTATAAAGATCTGGCAGGAATGGACAGCTGAATTTTGCAATGAGGAAACTTGTTCATCATGTCCTAATTTTCCACTGGAAAGTAAGGAAAATACTTTTACTTGCTATTTATTTAAATGATTTGTGTTTTGTGTGGCATTAAGGCTCCATCACGCTATGCATTGCGCTGACACAGGAGAGTTCTAAACTCAGTAAAACGGGAGAAAAACAGGGAAATACAAAAAGTAGCTGTGACCATGACATGTAACTCTGAACACTCGTAGCTCCTGTGATGAGTCTTCCTTCATAGCCTCTGAATGCCTGTTTGTATTCTCAAACACAACCACTGTTTAATTAACGATTGGTTCAGACACCATGCTATTTACAGCAACAAAGTAAGTGTGTTTTTATTTTCTTGTCACTATTCCCTTGTCGTATGGATTAGATTCTGACTAATTTTTTCAGCAAATCAGTCAGAACCTAAAGGTTTACAGGCAGACCGTGGCTCTGGGTTTCGCCTCAGAAAGCTGTAATGTAAATTCTGTGCCAATTCTGGCATTGATTCATGGATCCTTCAGTCATCGGTGGAACTGGGGCAGACTGGGCAGCTGTGTGAGGTGAACATGGCCATCCTGTGCAACATCTGACAGATAGGGACCTTAGCCCGTGAGATTTTGGGAAGAGGGTCTGTGTGTCTCTCTGAACAACTATGTGGCCTGTCCCACATAAGCTTTGTGTGCGTTTGTGTCAAGTGTCTGGCAAGGAGGCTGGAAATTACAAGTTCCTCTTTTATATCTGTACCTCCTGCTGTGGAAGGCTTTGAAGTATCAGGGTATCAAGAACAGTTTTGTGTCTCTGCATATAAACACTGGTCAGTCCATGGTGAAGAGCTGTGGACGGGAGCAATGTGATGGCCAGAAATGCTGGGATTTTAGCACCTGTGGGTATCCAGCACCACCGATTTCGGAGCCTGGGGTTTAAACACAAGGTCTGAAACTTCGGGTGTTTGTGAGAACTGGGTTTGCCTTGGCGTGCAGTGCGGTGGGAGGCATGGCCAAGGGTGGGGGAGGCCAACATGGTGTCAACAGAGCTCCTGCCTCCTGCCAGGGTGGTTTGTGAGGGGGGGGAATTGCCCATGCCCCCAAGGGCAGCCATGATGTTATAAACATCTTCAAGGCATATAGCAATTAATCATGTTTATTAGGCAATAGAAAGCAAGCAAACAACGCTGGGTGTGCTGGGAGTCACTGCTCCCCCAATACTCACACCTTCATCAACATTTTACTCAATATGTATGTGGTTACATGTTACATATTTAGTACATTACCTAACACACCTATACCTATTCATGACCTATCCCCGCTTCGTATTATAATGAGTTAAAAGTTATTTTTCATGGTATTACGCCTGCGCAGTGCTTCCTGGTGGTCGTGGGCAGGGGTCTCCAGGGATGAAGTAACGAGTCTTCCTCGTTCTTGCACTTTTCACCTCTTTTGTGCTGAGCATGCTCCCTAGTTTCTTAGCCACAGTCCAGTCACAAGGCTGGTTCCCACTGGTTTGGGGGGCCAAGGAGTAGGCATAATGTTATGGTTTCTCCCCTTTATCAGTAGTGATGTATTCCAGCGCAGAGCCACTAAGATGAT
>VZRW01000422.1:494997-530805 GCA_013398125.1 Aegotheles bennettii
GGTTCGGGGCGGGAGGGGGTCCCCGGGGAGGCGGCTGAAGTGGCCTCAGCTGGGCGGACCCAGCCCTTGGCAGCTGCCCCGCGGGCTTGTCTGAACGCGGTAAAAATAACCCCAAAACCGCGATTCTGCCCTTAGCCAGCGCGGCACTGGGGGCCGTGAAGCGAGTCCGGGCGAGCCCCGGCCGGTCTGTGGCGAGCGATGGCTCCTTGGGGCCGAACCCGGCGGTTTCGCCCCGTTTGTGGGCAGTGTCCGGCTGTGGCCCGGGGGTGCCCGGTCAGGGCCCGGAGCCCCCCGCACAAGTGGCCGGGGTGAGTCGCTTCACAGCCTGCTTGGCCGGGGTTCCCTTGTGTTCCTCTGCTGCCTTCGAGGAGGTTCCAGTCCCACAGCAGCGCTGGGACAGTGCAAGGTGAATGTTGGTGTGTGGGTTCAATGGGTTTGCTCCTCAGGGTGGTGCCCTGAGAGGTGTAAGAAGGCTGCACCGCTGCTCCTGTGGCTTTACACCATTTCTACACCGCTTTTACACCACACAGCGGTGCTGCCCTTGGCACCCGGGGGTGCAAAGTCCAGTAAAACCCCTTCAGGCAGGGATTTTCAGCTCTTGCACACGTTGATCTCTCTAATTTGACTGTAATTCTGCCCACTTCTGGATAAAGATCTTTAAAAATAATAGATTTTATTCACTTAATAGAGACTGTTGATCAGAAAACCCCACAAACTTGTGAATGTCCCCCCTTGGCTTAGCCAGCAGTGGTGGTTGGATTGGGGTGGCTGGGATGGAAGCGGGGAGTTGGTGCCATTGGTGACCACCAGCAGCCTCCTGCATCTGCCCCACCGGGTGAAGAAGCTGACCTGAAAGAATCACTGAATCATTATGGTTGGAAGGGACCTCCAGGGTCATCAAGTCCAACCTTTATCCCATCGTATTCCTAAAAGGAATATGAAAGGAGATGGGACAGGAGACCCTGTAAGCCTGCCCCATGTGGGAAATGAAACTGGGTACTGGGGTGAGATTGGGAGATGGGGCTGCATCAAATGAAGGCAGATCAGGAATGTGTGCCTGGAGCCAACAGTTGGGTACAGGTTGGGGCTTGGGACCATGGTTCGGTGTGGGATGGTGGTGTGGAGGCTGGTGTTGGACAGGCTTGAGAGAAGAATAGGACAAACTTGTTGAGACATCCCTGTCTTCTGCTTTCAGTGCAAGCCTACTGCAAAGGTGCTAGGCTGTATGATGGAGAAGATATGAGAAAAGCATGCACAAGCAATAAAGCTCTAAGAAATACTAAATTTAAATCTCTGTGGGCAATCTTCTGTAACTCTTCAGATATGCAGCCCAAAGTTTTATAGTAAATCCATCAGGTAGTTCCCTTACTATAAGAAAGCTACAAAAAAGCTTAGAGTGTGGACTTTGCAAAGATCACAGCCTCAGGGTGGAGAAACAACATAAGTCCTGACTAATACAAAAAGAGCTGAAGCTTTGTCCTGAGGGATCTGTGTGCACTGCACATCAAGGTGCAGGAGCTCCCAGGTAGATGTGTTATTTGAATGTAGCCTTCAATCTTTTTGGAAGCCTGGAAACCTTTTAACTGGTCTCTCAAAGTTCCTATAAAGAGCAATGTAGTAATTTTCTGATGTTGTTTTTTCAGCATGTAGTGAAAGAAGAATCGGGCAGAATTTTGTCAACATAAGCTCCTTTGTTCTGCTGTGTCCCTGTCCTCGTCCCCCCCAGCCTCGTTGATTGGAATTAACTAAAATATGTAGCTGAAACAGTAGTAATTGTGGCATTTTGCTGATAGTTCAGCTGTATACATGTGGGATGGTGATGCCACAGTGCTGATCCTGCCTATTCTGATAGGAAAACAGAAGGGACAGACATTAGAAATGATGTTTATTTAAACATGTTCCCCCTTTTCCCCCTTGTCCCCATGTTGTGCCCATAATGTAATGTGCTTAGATAAGTAATGTGTGGATCCCGTAGAAATAACCCTTGATTTTATTTAAAGCTTTTATTAGAGCTGTCACTCTTGCAATCATTATATTGTGCTATTGCTTCTACAACATTATTATGGATGTCATAGCTTTTGGACATAAACCAGAAAGCAGACTGATCTCATATGTTTCTTTCTCTTGTGCTGTAAACTAAAATTACAAAGGGCTTTAATATAGGTAAGACTGGTTCTGTCTCAATGATTCGGTTCTGCAGGGAGAATTCACCTCTGGATTTTGCCATTGACAGATGCTGGATTGTTTCCCATCTAAATATTTGTGTGGTTGGGAGGCAAGGGTTGCTGGGTGCTGGATGACTTCCCCCGTGGCTTGTTTTTCATTAGCTGAGCAGCAGTCAACCTCTCGTTTGTTACGCCTTGTAACACAATAGGTAATGGTTAGTAATAGTATAATCTCTTATTTTTAATTGGTTACTGTTAATTTTTAAGCTTATTTCCAGTGACAACAGGACACTTTTTCTAGAGCAAGCAGGTGGTTTGATACTTGTTCTACAACAGCATTTGAGTTAGGTTTTCTGTTCTGTTAACTCCCAGAAGCTCAGTGCTTGGTAAGCATCAGCACTGGGGAGTCGGTGGAAAACTTTCCTTATCTCAGTTAATTATTCTGTCCACAGAACAAGATCCTGAGTTACTGCAGTGAAGCTGCCCAAGACAGGTTGGGAACAGGGAAACTGAGTGGTTGGGAGGAAGTGGATTTGTTTTCAGTAGCAAGAGGAGAGGATTGTGGTAAGCAGGGTTGCAAGTGTGTCCCATGTGTTCTTCTGTTCATGTGGTGTTTGTCTACACGGGTTTTCTGCCAAAACAACAACAAAAAAGTAATAGGAGAGATGAACCCCCATGTTTCTTCTTTACCAGTTCATTGAATTAACAAGTACTGGAATAAAACTGCAGGAAAAGAGCGTGGATAAGCTTTACAGGGAGCAGCCGTCTGGCACAATTGTTAATACAGTGGTAATTCCTATGACTGCAGCAACATCTCTTTTGACCTCCCACGTTCATACCCTTAGAATACATCTCTGCTTTAGAAAGTGACTGTTGTTGCTGTTGTTGTTACTGTTTTTAGAAGCAAACAAAAAAACCCCAAACCACCAAAGCTTGGGTTTAGGAGGGATGTACAGTCAGCTTAAAAAAACGACAAATACTCACTGCCAGTCCCACAGACTCAAGCTGAGCTCAGTCTTAAATCATAGAATCACCCTGGTTGGAAAAGACCTTCAAGATCATAAAGGCCAATCATCAACTCAGGACTGGCAAGTCCGCCACTAAACCATGCCCTAAGGGCCACATCCAAATGCTTTTTGAACACCTCCATGGACACTGACTCTACCACTTCCCTGGGCAGCCTGTTCCAATGCCTGACCACCCTTTCCATAAAAAAATATTTCCTAATATCCAACCTGTACCTCCCCTGGTGCAACTTGAGGCCATTCCCTCTTGTCCTATCTTGTCACTTGGGAGAAAAGACCGGCCTCCCCCTTGCTCCAGTCTCCTTTCAGGCAGTTGTAGAGAATGAGAAGGTCTCCCCTGAGCCTCCTTTTCTCCAAACTGAACAGCCCCAGTTCCCTCAGCTGCTCCTCACAAGACCTGTGCTCTCTCGAGTGCTCTCTGCTCTTGTCAGAAGGGTGGAAGCTTTTGGTGCGGACCTCTTCATGGGAGTTATGTCATTACAACTCTGAAAGTAGAAATTTGAAACGCAGTGTGGTGTAGAGAGAACCAGGAACTGGTTGCTGAAGCAAGCAGCAAAGCAAAAGCAGTCCCAGCAACTGGCTGCAATGAAAAAGTAGTCCTTTGCTAAATTAAATGAGCGGGTAAGTTTCAGTGAGCTGAAAAAATGCTGTTCTGGCTTTGTTCAGAATAGAAACTGGCTTTAAGTCTCGGGAGCTGCATTTGGCTCTGCTATTTGAATTATACCATGAAATCTTTCTTGGTTGGCTGAACGTTCTTGGAGCAAAATAGAAGGAAGAGCTCCTGCCAGCAGTGCTCTGAGTCAGATTTTCACTGAGACTAACATACACCACGACTAATCTTGAAGAACACATACAAGTGTTAGGCAGTGATATGTTCTGAAAAATGCTCTGGTATTAATGGTCTTTCACCCTTAAATCCTGTTCTAGAATTAAATGTGATTTTCATCCATCTGTTGTATTTGATTTTGGATGTATGTCTGGAGAGCTGAGTATTCCCAGTACTGAGGTGTATCACAGGGTGGGGATGATTGCAAATGTGGAAAAAGCCATATAAGCAGAGGAGTAAAAGGAGTAAGACGTTATTATTTTTACTCCAGGTTATAAAGCATGCCTGGACAGGAACTGTGAGTACGTGGGAAGTTCACACGTGAGCTTACATCTTGGGAACTCTGTGTACTGAACTCCAGCCAGTGCGGGAATTAACCTGCATCAGATACAAAACAAAGTGTATTGGTTTGTTATGGTTAGCTGTCTTTGTTCTGTGAATTTTCTTGACTGTCAGCAATTATTTGGGAACCTTTTTGAGGTGTAACACGATCAGGAATGGTTTGCTTAGCCTTTTGTTCAGATTTGCAATGTGGTAACTGTTTCCTGTCATTTCCAAGAATCCTCTTCTGCATTTTCCTCTGAAGGTCTTTATGATGGGGTTAGTGGAAATGCTCTGCGTGGATGGCTCGCAGAAATGCAATCAGATTTCTTCTATCACGTAGATAACCAGTGTTTATTCAGATTAGCCTTGGAACAAAGTTCAGGTGGCAACAGAACAGCAATGAATGATTTCACAACTTGACGTGACTGAAAGAAGTCAGAATTTTGTAATAGTCAAAAAATTTGTGTATTTCTTAAAAACAGTACCAGATCATACCCCTGCAGTGACTTAAATGCTTGTCCTAGCATTGGCAATGTGTGAACTACTGTCTTGATTCCTTTGATAGAAAATGAACTGCGTGGCAAGGTTGTCTGGGTGACAGGAGCTTCAAGTGGAATCGGAGAAGAACTGGCTTACCAGCTGTCAAAGATAGGAGCCTTGCTTGCCATCTCAGCAAGAAGAGAGGATGAGCTGGAAAGAGTGAAGAAGAAATGCCTTCGTAAGTACAGCTTCATGCCAGCAGTTCCACTCTAGCTGTGATGGAGTTGCCACCAAAATACTAACCCACCTATCACTGGAGTAAATTTCATGATGGAAGCAGAGTTTATACATGGCTTTGCTGTAGATTTGAAACTGATATTTTCTTTTTGTGAGTGAGCAGCCTTTGTGTAGACTTGCATTATGAGTTCCTTCATTAACCAGTGTTGCCTAAAAATGTCATTATCAGTTGTGAGTGGCCTTGAAAGAAACTATATTAAGAAAAGGAATAAATGCTGCGGGGAAATGAAGGAAACAATCTGAGGGGTATCATCCTGTTAAGAACCAACCCATGTAGCTGCATGCTATTGAGAAGCCACCTTCCTTCAGGTTTGTGCATGTTACAAGCAGACTGACAACTGACCTTGCTCTTTGGAAAGGGAATGAACAGAAATGTTCAGAAAAAGTTGTTCTGAGCAGGTGCAAGGAAAAGGATCTCTTGTAGATCAAGAGGAACAAAAGTGAAGCAGAACGTTTAACTGTTCCAGTTACCTTTCACACGCTTACTGAATCAGTAGTCTGGCTTCATTCCTACTGTTTCTCTTTCCCTCCTGTTTTCTGGCTTGACAGCCAGCGAGATAGACAGTTAATTCATGTTGATAAATAGAAGATTTGAACACTATTAACATTATGTCTCTTTCAGACTATATCCTCTGGAGCTCAGTATGCAGTATTTTTTACTGAGTATATTATGACACTGAGAGTTCATTCCTGGTAATGTTGACAGAATGTCCGCAGTTTACTTGGAGTGAGTGCTGGGGAATAATCAAACATTTGTCTTGGGTTACCAGCTGAACATTTCTAGAAATCTGAAAGTTGCGGCTGGCTAAAACTGAAATCTGTCAAGGAGCTTAAAAATGCACAATTCCTTAATTCTGTTTTCTGATGCTTTGAAAAAGCAGTCACTTAAAGGAAGAAGCAAGGGCCATAAGATAATGATGTGGTTAAGTGGTAATTGTGGCAAAATTCCAGCACTATATGATGCAATGTTTAGTGGTCAGTAAAAACACACAATTACATCTCTGTTTGTGGCCATTTGTTGTCATTGCAAAACTATGGCTCCTGCCACTAGACAGGCTGGCAGGAGCCATAATCCTGTACATCCATTTTCAGGCAACACTGGTGTGAGAGTGCAGTGTGCTAAGGAATGTTCAGGAAGATTATTTCAATGATGTGAATTGAGAGTACAGATTTATGTAAGATAATTTCTGCCTCTGCCAACTTGAAGTAACCCTGTGAATGTCTTAGCTGGGGTATATACTGACTTTAAAGTCTTATGTAGCCACACGTTTTGCAAACATACTCTACTGAACTTTTTAACTATTGTTCAGATTAGTAGGAATACTGGAAAATCTTTAGGAATGTTGTTACTCTGTATTTTTTTATTAAAAAAATACTTTAAGTAGTGGAAGAGAGTAATGGGCCCCCTTCCCCTCCTGTCTGTCTTTTCTCAAGGCTGTATGAAATCTGCTTTCTAGCCCTTCCCTTAATTATTATGTCCTAGACTCCCTAACAATGTTAGTGGCCCTGTGCTACACCATCCCCAGTTTAGCAGCATTTGTCTTGAGCCTAGTGGGGTCCAAAATTGGGCACAGTACTCCTAGATGCAATTTTTAGGTGCAGGCACTTAAGAGTTACTTCCCTTCATCTGCTCTTGCTAGTGCAGCCCATGAGCATTTGTAATTGCCAGAGCTCGTGGCTGACTTACGTTCAACTTACTGTTGTCCTTCCACCAGGACTTCAGATCTCATTAGGAGAGTTGATATGGAGCCATTTGGATGTTGGCTGACAGTATGGCATGGTGTGATTCCGTCCCAGGTGTTGCATTTGACTTTGTTGAGCTTAATGAGGTTTGTCAGACCGTTCTTTGAGCCTGTTAAGTTGCCTCTGAATGGCAGTCCTCCCCTCCAGCATAGCAACTGTTCCTTTGAAACTGATGTTAACTGAGAATTTGCTGAAAACCTGTGTTTTGTCCCATCATCTGAGTTGTTAATGAAGATATTAAAAGATACTGATCATGGAGGGATGCTGCTTGATTGGTTGCTGTTTTTCAGGCTTGGTGATCCAGCCTGTTTTTCACTTGCATTGTAAGCTGCTCATCTAGACCCCTCATATTTTCTCATTATAGTTTCAAGGATGCTATGGAAGATAATATTGAAAGCTACATAGTCAAGGTAGACAACATCCACTGCTCTCCACTGGCCCACAGAGCCAGGCATCTCATCCCAAAAAGCAATTAAGTAGGTCAGACAGTCCATGCTAAATCTGTGCTGCTTTCCCCAGTCACCTTCTTGTCCTCCATGGAAATTGCTTTCAGGAGGAATTGCTGCATAATTTTCCCAAGGACTAAGGTTAGGGAGTGTGACACTGGGTTGTCTCCAGTCACTGGGGAGCTACTCCACTTATCAAGTACCTTCCAAAGATGAGTGATGTTGGTTAGCTCTTGTAAATCCTGGATGTATATATTGTCCAGCTTATATATGTGGTTTGTCCCTAACTTTCTTTCCCCCAGAGTAGCCTCAGGAGTGTGGGAGACCCAAGAGGAGATCTTGCCACTGAAGACTAAGGCAATGAGTACCTCTGTTTTTCTGTGCCCTTTGTCACTTCATCACCATCCCTGTTCAGCTGTGAGCTCACTCTGCCTTTGGTCTTCCTTTTGTTGGTGCTGTACCTGTGAACCTCTTGTTGCCTTTCACATTCCTCACCAGTTTCAACTCCACCTACGCATTGATCTTCTCGATTCCATTCCTGCACACTAGGGCAGTGGGTCCACATGCTTCCTGGGAGACTTGGCCCTGCTTCCACCTGCATGTTTTATTTTGCAATTGAGTTCAAGAGTATTCCATGTGGTTTGAGTAGCGTGGGGTGGATTAAGACTGAGCTGCAACACAGAACGTTGACTTGAATTTGGCTCAATTATATGCCATACTTGGAGCTATTAGGCTTTAACATGCTACCCATAGATGCTATACACAGCAGCAACTAGATAATTTTCATAATTATATCACTTATCTTGCTCAAAATTCAGAGACACCACCCTCTGATACACGTTCATGCATTCTGCACTGCTTAAAAGCTGAAGGAGAGAGAGAGAGAGAAGGGAAATACCATAAGTGTTGCCTGTCGAGTCATGCAGGTGCTAACTCAACACTTCCCTAGGGGAGGGGAAGAAAACAACTTGTGTAACTCGCAGGGTTCCGGCGAGTGGCTTCTGGATTTCTCCCAGTCACTCTTTGCAACATGAGTTGAATTTCACGTGTCATTTTGGAGGCTGTTTCCTCTCAATAGCCCTAAAAAGAAGAGAAGATGGGGAGGTGTGTGTCTTGGCTTGACAAAGCTCAAGTATGATTTAAATATAGATAGGCCAAATGAATGACAATCTATAAATTATAGAATTATACAGTAATTGAGGTTGGAATGAACCTCAGGAGGTCTTGTTGTTCAGCCTCTGCTAAAAGCTCATGTTCTGTTAAAGGGTGTTATACAAAATAGAAATAAAAGAGGAGGAAGTGCTGAAGAGCTGGGAAACAAAGGGTTTGTGCTGAGTAATAGCATTTATTGTGTTATGAGAAACTGCTGTCTTGGATTAATGTGCACTGAAAAGAGTTGTTGATCTGAAATCCTCAAGGGGATCCCAGAGGAAGGGAGTGAACGCTTGATGTTGTAACAAACATTATTCTAAGTCAGCATTACTTAGGCAGCTGGCTTTCAGAGAAAGAGTTAGCTTTGGGTGATTGCAATCATGTTTTAGTTAAAAAGTAATTAGAACTTAATGAACCATCAACAGGGAAGAGGCAGCCTGTGGTTGCTTGGTAAGAAAACATCAGTGAGAGACGAGCTACTTACTGTTGGGCAGTTTGATCCCGATGAGAAGCCATGTGGTGTAAAGCTGCTATGTAAGGAGGCTTCAGAAGACCTCCAGAAAATACACACAGCTGTATGAAAGTGGCCTTTGTCCTGGGCAGACCTGAGCTTCGAGCTCTTAGCTTCAGATATGCTGCATCCAAATGCCAGTGACCAGGTGCAATGCAGTTTGCTGCTGGAGATCCTTCACCTAAGGATGTTAACTAATGTATGTCAGTAGTTATGTCAGAAGCTGAACTCTAAACTGAGGTCTCCCACTTGGGAGCAAGTGGTTTTTCTGGGTTATCGTCATTGTTCAGATAAAAACATCAGTTAGCAGGCAAAAAAGGAAGTGGAACATGAGGGGTTATTAGTGACAGGAATGGAGCATCATTCTGACAGTGTACAAACTGGGACACACCTTCAACCCTGTGCACAGCTCTGGTCACCTGCCAGAAAAAGAAGGGGATGAGTGGATGGTAGAAGTGGTTTAGAAAAAGGGTAACGAGAATGTTTAAGTTTTGTAGAAGCTGTCTGAGGAGCAGATGAGAGAGATTTCCATCTGAGAAAAGAAATAAGGAGGCTGGTAGAGATCTGAGTGCTTTGGGGGTGGAAACTGGACTGAACTACTGATTGTACCAAAACAAGAACCGGGCCTCTAGTTTGACATTTGCTGAGGTGAAAAGTTTCTGACATCGTATGAAAGAGCATTTCCTTCCTCATCAACAGTCTGTGTCTCTTCCTCTGCTATTTTCTTTTGCCCCATGTACTTTTCTTGGCTGAGTTGACTCTCTGGTCTCAATAATCCAGGGCAGAAACGTTCCACATCCCAGTGAGGCTTCAGCTGTGCAGATCTGCTTCAGGGAGCGTGAGGTAGAGTGTGTCTCTGAGAGGGTACTTTAAACTACATGGGTTTTACTGCTGTCTTTCTGGAAGAAATGGAGGGGGAAATGCACATGGAGGGGTTGGAGGGAGCAGTAAATGGAAATGATAGCTTTAAACCAGACAGATGGGTTTATTATAACCAGGAGCCTAAATACTTGTGACCTTTGAACAGAGGCAACTTCTGGATTTAAATAACCTCTTTATTTGTACATCACTGCAGAGACAAAGTTCAGCCTTACCTGTACATGCAAAAAGCAGCAATTAAAAAATCAGACCCTTAGGCTCTCTAAAGAGGGCAGCTGCTTAAATGGGAGCAGGGATACTTAGTTGTGGCTACAAATCAATTTAAAAATGAAAATAGCACTATAAACTACTATAAAGTTAAAAAATTGTGTTATGTTTAGTTAAAAAAAACAGAGATGATCAATGTTGGAGACTTTATTTTTGCGAGTCATCTGCCCCAAAACCCCAGGGTAGCAAATCACTGCTCCAGAAATATTTCTTATGGAAAAGGTCAGTTGTTCTGAAGAGGCAGTGGTAGAAACACTCAACATGAAGGCTTGAACTTGGTGACAGTTGACTTTTATTTCAGCACATGGGTATATTAAAAGCTGTCAGTTAAACAAAAACATTCTCCTTCTACCTCCTCTAATAATCTACCTTCTCTAGGCTTTGCCTCATTGTGTTTTGGGTCTAAATTGTGCTAGTCCTGTTGTCAGGAATAAACATACTTGACCCTTAACATACAAGCAAAGTGTCAAGGATGTCAATATGCTGTGCTTCTGAATGGCTCAGTGAAAAATTTCAGTATCATATAATCCTGTGCGTGTTGCTGCCAACTGTTGCAATTTATTTGGAGAATTGAATGGTCTGTGTTGTGCTACACAGGGCTATTTAATGAAGTCAAGACTTTCACAAGCAGAAACATCTTGATGAGAAAAGAAAGACAGTAGGAACAGATTAAAATGGATTCTGTGTGGAGAGCAAGCTAAAAACAAAGCAAGTGTTTTATTTTTAATGTTATGGTTTCTTGGTGTCTATTGTGGTGTTTAAAAGCACGTTACGTTTCCCATCATTATGTTACAATCTTACTGGTTCCCATTCACTTTATGGTTGTTTGCAGAGATGAGTAGCTTGAGTGAAAAAGATATCCTGGTTCTGCGTCTTGACTTGACTGATAGGAGCTCTCACGAAGCTGCAACCAACAGTGTTCTTAAGCATTTTGGCAAGGTAGGGTGTGCTTCTGAGCTTAAGCTTTGTTTTCTTCTCCATCTCCTATACCTGTGTTTATGTTCGTATTTCACTTTTGTTGTATGGTAAAATGACCAGTGTCTGCATCTTTCTAACGTTTCAGTACTGAACTTGCCAAAAAGTGCCTGAATTTTCATCCCTTCTGCGTTTCAGCAGGCTCTGCAGAGATGCAGCAATGAACAAATAACCACTGGTCATTACCAAGAACTAAAAACTCACTTGATTTGTGTCGCTGAATTTCTGGTCCAACTGGAACAATTCTCAGCTGTATATTTAGGGCTTTAAATTATGTGTGAAAGTCAGAACCTTTACTTTGTGGTTTCAGTAATGCACGGAACTTGGGTTCAGAGCTGTATAGGACAAAACTGGACACCAGGCACAATTGTTTTCCCTATTTTGTGCAGTTTTCTGGATGGCTAATGCAGAGTATGTAGCTAAAACAATAGCAGTCAGATCTAACTAATGTTAAGTGCAACCAGCAAAGCTTCAAGCTAGGCCTTTAGTCCATAATTAATATTTTGGTTTCACAGTGAAATTATTGCTGCTGGACTTGTTTCCTCTCTTCTAGTTGGTCTCTGCTTTGGCGTAAAACGTATTTTCAGAGGTCACCTTGCAGGACCTGAGCATGAAGTATTATTTGCTACGGTGCAATAGGCTTAAAAAAATGTTGTGTGGAAAATAACCTTGCAGCTGCCAGTGTTTCTGTACTAGGAATTAACCTTGTTTGGCATCAAACTTTGCTCCTGTTTTGTTGACTCTGCTGAGAATTATCCAGCCCTCCCTTCAAAGGGGAAGTCTAGTGGGGGAGAGTAACTGCTGATGCTTCTTCAGAAGCTGATACATGTTACTTACATGTGGCAGAGACAACACTAGAGGCAAGGGAATAATCACTTAACAATTGCCTGAGGAAGGGCGAGTGTTAAAGGAAATGTGTTATATTAATGTATCATTGTATCTTTCCTGAGATTGATGTCTTGGTCAACAATGGTGGACGTTCCCAGCGCTCTCTGTTTGTGGATACGAACCTGGATGTCTTCAGTGCCATAATGGAACTCAACTACCTAGGTACCATCTCTTTAACAAAACACGTCCTGAATCACATGATCCAAAGGAGAAGAGGGAAGATTGTCACTGTGAGCAGTGTGATGGGTATTATGGGAGCTCCTCTTGCCTCTGGGTACTGTGCCAGCAAGCACGCTCTGCAGGTGAGTTAAATTTCTGAGGTTAAGTCTTGTTGTGTCATAGCCCAGTATCAGTTAGTGCTGTAGCAGAGGACTTTGTTCTGTACAGAAAAGACGAGTCTCCCCTGGAGTTGCACACAGCACATGTGACTTTTTAAAGGATTTTGAAAACCTGACAATTAATTTGAACTGAAATACAAAATATCTCGGCTCCCAGTGTAGACTTACTTCTCTGACTAAAATTCAAAAACCATCTTTGTTAGGCCTGACCACTACGTAGTTAAATTCCAATGTGAAACACAAGACCTTGGCCTCTGGCCTTTGGTTGAAGGAATACCTAAATCAGAGGATTGTTATTAGAAGTAATGTTCTCATCTTTATTCCGTTATGGAGGAAGAGTCGGTAAGACTACAGGAAATCTTTAGGACAGTAAAGCAAGAACAGTGAATGGTAAAGCAAACTACTGAGAGAAGTGAGAGTTTCTGATCTATCTGGAAACATCTGAGTGAATCTTCCCAGCAGTTCTGACTCTTGTGAAGAACTGGCAGCTAGCAGTGTCTATGAAGTTATCTTCTGTGTAACACTTCTCTTTCCAAGCATTATTGAAATCTTTTTTTGTACGTAGTCTCGCTTGTGTGAAAAAACATGAGTTCAGAAAAGTATCTGGGGGAAAAATACTGCCTGTATCATTGAGGAATCACTTGTTTAACTAGTAAATTTGTTTAGAAATATTTGTCTTTCACCACTGTTTGACTTCCTGCTAATGTACATGCTGATGCAGGTAAGATAAACTTCAGCTGTGCTCAGTGATGGTTTAAAAATCTGGCACCTTCTTAGTCCCTGCTGGATTCAAGCACGTAAGCAGGGTAAATAACTCTGCTGAAGCTATGGGAATCAATACATTTTTGACAGTTTGACTGACAGCAAAAATGTAGCAAGTGGCTGACAGTGCAAAGCTGCTAGACACTTGAAAGAATGAAGATGTTGGGATGAGGTTCAATAAGGCCAAGTGCTGGGTCCTGCACTTGGGTCACAACAACACCAGGCACTGATCCAGGCTTGGGAAAAAGTGGCTGGAGCTGCTCAGCAGAAAGGGACTTGGGGTGCTGGGTGACAGCTGACTGGGTGTGAGTCAGCAGTGTGCCCAGGTGTCCAAGAAGGCCAGTGGCATCTTGGCCTGCATCAAGAACAGTGTGGCCAGCAGGAATAGGGCAGGGATTGTCCTGCTGTACTCAGCACTGGTGAGGCTGCACCTCGAGTGCTGGGGTCAGTTCTGGGCCCCTCACTTCAAAAAAGACATCGAGGGGCTGGGCATGTCCAGAGAAGGGCAACAAAGCTGGTGAAGGGACTGGAAAATGTCTCATGGGGAATGACTGAGGGAGCTGGGGTTGTTCAGCCTGGAGAAGAGGAGGCTCAGGGGGGACCTCATCGCTCTCTGCAACTCCCTGAAAGGAGGTTGGGGTGAGGGGGGGGTCGGTCTCTTCTGCTGTGCCCACAATGAAAGGACAAGACGAAACAGCTTTAAATTGCAGCAGGGGAGATTCAGGTTGGACATGAGGAAACATTGCTTCCTGTGAGGGTGATTGGGTATCAAGCAACTGGGTTGTCAGCAGGTCTGAAATGCTTCCTGATGCATCCAGAGCTGACTTCTGGGCATGTAAGTATCTGTGATGTTGGAATTTAGTCCTCTGGAAGCTACTTCTCCAGGCTTTGATAGCATGCTGTGGAGCTCTGATGCTAGATACGGGGCCTGCAGCTACTTAAAACTTTAAATGCATGGCCTGTGTCTTTACAGAACCAAACTGCACAGCCTGTGTGCAGTCTCTAAGCTGGAACTGGTCACCAGCAACTGGGAAATCGGAGCCCATGTTCTTGGTATCAGGTGTGCAACTCCTTGCCTGGCTTCAGTGGCTTGCCCCATCCGAGGACTCCTGTGTCATCCCAGGAGCACATCTGACTGAGCTTAGCCCTGTGTTGCAACTTAGTTCAGAGCTCTGGGTCAGCCAGCTCCCCTCCCCAGGGGAATGGGAGTACAAATCACAAACTTCTCCTGCTGCAGTAAAAATTTATCACCCTGTGCTCACCCTCTGTCTCGGTTGTGACATAAAGTTATGTGTTAGAATAAATACAGAGAACTGTTGGTAACCAGATCAAAGATAAGGCATGGTGTGGTGTTTGCTAAATTGCAGCTCTGCAGTGCTTGACCAGCACCTCTGGTGGGAAGCAGCTTCCTGACTCAGTGGTGTTCCCTGCAGTAGTTGCTGTTGAAATGTGAATTGCCACAGAGGTTAAGAAAACTTGTATCCTGTTGGTTTAAAGAAAATAAGTATCTGTAGCTTTTGTAGTTACAGTTTAATTTAGAAACAGTGCTAGCATATTCCTGAGCCAAATAATATTTGTATCTGTAGATGCAAATTTCACTGCAGAGTTTGCAGATTTACCCCCCAAAATGTCAGGGTGCACCTTTGACTTGATAAGCTGAGGAGTTTTCCTCCTTTTCTTACATAAAATCAGTGCCACTTACTCAATAGAAACAATGAAAAGTCTTTAATCTCACCACAAAGGATAATTCACCACCAAGGTGACACTGCTGCTGACCCTTCCCTGCCAGAAGAGTGAGGCTGAGCCCTTGCAGCCGTGCCTGACGCCAGTGGGAGCTGAGGATGCGCAGTCTCTCCAGGAATGAGCCCCTGCAGTGTTCTGTCAGTGGGACTTGTCCTCAGTACAGGGACAGCAGAGTCTGGCTGTGGTTTAGAGACATTATTGTGTCTTTGAGGAGCTAAGGGTAGATTCTGTGGTGATTTTATATCAATGATGTCTGTAATGGCAGATAAAATTTTAAATCGGCCATCGAGCACAAAGTCAAACAAATCAGTAGGAGTTGCTCCTAGTGGAGTGCTGCTGTCTGTGCAGTATAGGATTAGGATGAAAACACGTAGCCAGTTCAGCCTTGCTCTGTGCAGAAATATGGCAAAGGAAGATTACATTATAATCTTTTCTTCTAGGGTTTCTTTAATTCTCTCCGGACTGAGCTGACAGACTACCCTGAGATAAGCATTATCAACATATGCCCAGGACCTGTGCAGTCCAAGATTATACAGAATGTCTTCACGGAGAATCTTGCAAAGGTAAGGACTCGACTGTGATAAATCCAACCTCTGCTGCAGGTCCCTGATCCTTCCCTGGTGTTCTTTTCTCTTTCTCCTTGTAGCAAACACTAACCTCATTACCGAGAAAAGCTTTGGTGCAGAACCATGTGTGGGGTTGTAATTCCCTGCGGTATCAATTCCGTATTGAATGAAAATAAAGCTTGAGCATTGTTCTGCCTTCTCTCTTCCAACACACACAATCAACGTCTAGCAAAACTTACTGTGCAGCCACACTGCTGCAGTTCTGGGGGAAAGGCTGGGGTTTTCTGGACACAGTTCTGCATGCAGAACACCATCCTTTCTGCACAGGTAGCTTTTTGTTTGCCCTAGTCACGATGTCCCATCGGGTTGACGCTGCTGTTGGCAAAGCCCCTGGAGTCAGCTGATGCATTCTTTCCCCATTAGTGATTGTTCAAGGAGAAAAAGCAAAACCTTCTAACTGCACAATTGCTTTTAATAAAGGCTGTCTAACAAAGCACCTGGCAAAAATTGCTACTATGATACATCAAAATGTGATCTGTCCTAAATGCAATGGATTTAAAGCTCGGGATAACTCACCAGTGGGGGTGGGGAATAATCTCCATTGTTGAATCAAGCTCTGAAAGGATTTTTGGCTTGCAAAACTTCAGACTTCTGTGAAAGAAAAGATGTATGTTTGAAACAATGTGGAAAGCTTGCAAAACAAATTCCTCAGATTTCAGCATGGCAGAAGACCTAGGAGGAAAACTGAATCTAGACCAGAATTGCTTTTGCTCTGGGAAATAGAAGAGCAGAGTGCCAGAGCAGGATGTTATTGCTGGAGTGAAATGCATGTAAATTCACAGGGTTGCAGGTCATGTTCACTAAGTGAGATGTGGACAAGATTTCAAGTGAGACATCCCTGCCACTGAAGAAGCCTGTTGCTTTTCTCTTGTCTGAGATGGCTGCCCACAGAGCAGAGCTGGCAGGAACACTTTTAAGTTAATGGGGAGTGTGGCCTCATCTGCTAACTTGGTTACTCAGTAACCTGTGGCATACAATGGGGCAGGCAGCTGGGAACAGGGAAGTTCCCATTTCTCAGAGCCCTCGGCTGCAGAATGGGTGACCTGTTCCAACAGATCTATTTCAGAATGAAGCTGAAGCTGTGCTGAAGCAGGACAGAGTTTGGAGATCCTTTTTTTTATTTTATTTTTCAATTTTGACCCATCAATCGAGACAGACATTAATTAATCAGGGTGCTTTATTTAAGTGTGTGTGCTAAAGGAGGGTGGTGTTTCCACACCAAAGACTCCAGGCTAACGAGGGCTGGGCTCCTCTACCCTGGTCCCTGCTGTACTGGCTGTGTTAATCTACTGGTGAACAGTGGAGAAGCTGGGAGGGGGTGTCTGTTGCACAGAGCCTGGCCCTTTCTTTCCCCTAACAGAAGCTCAGTTCTACTCCTTCACTGCTCTACCCCCTCCAGGCCATTGAGAACAGTGGTGATCAGTCCCACAAGATGCCAACCAACCGCTGCGTGCGCCTCACCCTGGTGAGCATGGCCAACGACCTGAAGGAGGCCTGGATCAGTGACCACCCCTACCTGGCTGTGTGCTACCTCTGGCAGTATGCACCCACCTGGGCTTGGTGGCTGATGAACAGGATGGGCAAGAGGAGGATACAGAACTTCAAGAGCGGAGTGGTAAGCTTATTCCTCCCTCTGCTCGCTTGTGTTCTTTACTCTGCTGACAGACTCTTTAGCCATGGAAATGTTAGGATTGCATTTTGGATCAGTTTCTTTTTCCCCTCCTCGTTTCCCTAGCAGCTGACACCAGGCCAGACTCCACAGCTGCGTGCCTGGCAGGCCAGGGTTCCTGCAGCATGGCCCAGCACAGTCAGTACAGGGGGCAATGCCAGAGGTCTGGTCTTCATCACACAGGCTGCAAGTTCAGATCTCGCTGTTAGCACAGAGTTAGAAGTCAGGAGCATAAACTAATTCCAAGTTGGGTTAAACAACTGTTGAGAACCTTTCCCTTGGTACCTCTCCCTGGGTTCTCTCTAAGTTTTTACACCAGGCACCTCCCAGTCCAGGCACCTCCCCCCAGTAGTACATTAAGCATTGTTACTGCCTGTCAGGGCTCTTCACTCACATTTATGGCCCTGAAGACAGGTGTGAGGGTTCTGCTCAGCCAGGGTTCTGCTCTTGCAGTACTGCCTGCTAGATGGTATTTTTCTTAGTGTTTTTTGTTGAACTTGGTACAAAAAAATGCATGTCAAAGTACTCCAAAAGCAGGAAATGCAGAAATAAGGGTGGCACATGCAACCCAAAGCTTCCTGCTTCCACCCTGACTGCCCACTGTCACAAGCTGTTTTGAGCAAAATAACAATGTGGGTGAAGGACTTAAAAGTGGGAGAGGGGGGGAAATACTGATTTAATGTACTCTTATTCCAGGATGCTGATGCCTCTTACATAAGAAAGAATAAGTAAGGACAAATGTGTACAAAATCCTGCTTGTGCCAAGGCTGAGAAACTTTTCACATTGTGTGACTGCAAACAACAGCTTTTTTTATCTCTTGTACCTTTGTACATGTAACTTGACAAATCTATCAAGCTGTATACACATTTGACAAAATAAAAGTCTCTAAACATGCCTGTTTTGTGTCAAACTCCCTTAAAAATTCACCCTAAGTTTCAGGAATTGAGACAGAAAAGGTCAGGCAGTATTATTTTGTTTTCTGCTGCTCTAGCCTTGGCAGACACTTGGTGAGCAGGCTAAAAATTACATACCCCCAGGATCCTGCTTGCCTTGTTCATTCCTAATGGACCTTGAGCAATATAAACCCTGGAGTAGAAGCTTGTGGCATAGAAGGTAGGGAGTTCCTTTGGGAAAAGGAGATTCTATTTCATCTTTGCCATCAGCCCTAAGGCTGCTGTGCAGGTACAGTGAGAACAAAATGTGTAGCACTGTCATGTGTATTTAGGTCTAAATTCTAGGCCATTTAGAAGTCCTATATCATTTGGTCACTTAACACCACAGCAGAGTGTGGGGTCCTCAGGATCCTGGTTGTTTTGTAAAGTCTGAGGAGTGGGCAGTGTGTAGCGAAGCAGGGTGGAAGGGAGAGAGTGGTGGTAGAATGGGAACCCCTGTCATAGGCAGTGCTGAGCCTTGCTCTGGCCTGGCATGTGTGACATCTATAGAGCATCACAGAGAGAGGAGCAGGGGCTGGTCCTGTGCCAGAACAGCCTCTTAGTGACAAGAGGGGACACAGTATTAAAGAGAAATCCACTTCACTGTGGCTTGGTTACAGCCAAGATGCCAGTGCAGGGCAGACATCACATTATAGGCAATTTAAACATGAAATAGAAGCAGAGTTCCCAGCTTGGTCAGAATCAAGCCCTTCCGTAGTGAGTAGAGGCCAGTCTCACCAGTGTTGGTGGGGAACTGGAGAGCAACAGCCACAAGGAACTGAGGGCTATACTTTTTAAAATGCTTACCATGCCCTTGACACCCAGTTCAACTGTTAGCTCGAAGTATCTCTGTAGTAGTAACTCCTCTGTACTTACACATTTGGTGGACCACTGCTCTTGCTCAAACTAAGGACAGGTGCTGCCACACATGTAAACAGATCCACCTTCATGGACTCTGATACTGCCACCACCAGCACAAGAATGCACGTGGCAGGAGTGACAGTGGATAGGACAGGGAGGAGGGTGAGGATGCTGCCTCTTTTGGAGAGGAAGGTGATGCTTAAGGAAAATGCAGAGAAGTAGACTCTTCAAAAAGGACAGAGCGTTTCCCATTTGAAAACACCACTACCCCAACACTTCGTTCCATTAAACGATTCCTGTTTCTCTATGGTACATGAATGGGACAAAGGCTGTCACCAGGACTTAAACGTTTTTGGTAAAGGCTCAAAAAAGGGGGTAAAAATCCTCTAGTATGGGTTTTAAACTCTCTAAAACTGATCTCCTTAAATAAAGGTTCTCCAAAGCCACAGTGAAGGTGTCTCATGCTTACCTTTGAGTGATGAACATCACAATATGTTAAGCAAATAGGTGCTGGTGAGAATCACAGCAAAGCTGATGCACACCTGGTTAGAAAACACAGAGCATTGCTCTGGTCACCGGGCAGGATGGTGGAGTCGCCTGGCACAAACTCAGCCCACTACTCGTACTCCATCTGTAACCCCGATAGCAGCATAATAGTATACACTTACCAGAGCTGCAGACATGACCAAGCTTGAAGGTGCTCAAAATTCCTGACAAATCAAAGGAACACTCCAAAACAAACAGGACACAGGTCATGAGCATGCGAACAAAACCACACACTGAGTGGGCACTCGGCTGTGCAAATCTGTGGTACAGAGCAGGAGGCTGTAACTCTTGGTCCTGCCAAAAAAATAAAGGAATCTAAAGAGGGTTACAGAAAATCCTAACGTGAATTGGGGTCATCTTGTTGCAAAACATACTGGAATGTGTGAACTGGCTCAGTACATGAAGAGTAAGAGGCTGTAGGACAGCAGGGACAGGACATTACAGCACACGAGAACCCAACTCCACATCCCTGAGCGCAAACAGGAACTCTGCACATCACTGATTCTGCTCCTCCATCTGGTACCAATGGGGATCCCTGCTGGAACACCAGGGCCAGTTACCAGCAACACATTGTAAGCGGGCTGGGTACCAGATGGAGAAAACGAGAGGAAAGGAAGAGAAGAGGATCACGGCTTGCTCCGTTTTTTTTCTCAACTAGTTTATTCAGTTTACAGAAGACAAAGAATGAGGGCAAAAATTACAGCCATCTTCAAACAAAAGACTGCTGCTGCTGCAAACCAAAAAGGTAATTCAGTTTTCTGTGACCGTACGGAAGACAAGCAGTAAGAGGCTTACGATGAGGCAGGGAGGTTTAAATGAGATTTAGGAAAAACCCCAACTTTCTAACTGCTGCAAGAACAGCAAGGAACTGTAGTGAACTACTTGAGTTCATGACAGCCCTGGTATTTTTAAGCTTTGAATCAGATGAAACATTTGCCAGGAGCAGTTCCTTTAGAGAGGGAGCTGAAGGAGGCACTTTCTAAAAGCCCCTTCCAGATCGGCTTCTGTGACTTTTTCCAGATACAGCTCCTGGCCAAGCGAGGGGATTTTACTCACCAGCACTGTTACAGTCCTGTACATCAACCACCCACCTTCTGAAAGCTGCCTGTGTTGATGTTCTGTGTGAATTCCATCAGTGTTGTACCATGGAGTTCGACCGGTGTTTCCCAACCACCTCAGAATTCCACTACAACATTTGCTTTTTTGGTCACTGATCAAAGTAAAAGCCGATGGCCAAGTACAAGGTACACAGACCTGTGACAGATTTCATCTGATACAAAAAGGTCTGAAAGGTGAGGAGTAAAAGTAATAAACATGCTCCAAATCATACAGTGCTGGGTGTTCTAAACCAGGACTGGTTCAGTTACGGAGCAGATCTGACTTAAACTGAACCTACAGGTTAAAGACAGACAATTACCTACACCCTGCCCACAGTAACAACACTGTAACTACTGATCTACCAAGAAAACAGGTGTAGGTGCTAAGGATGGGTGGTAACAAACAGGATGAACAAGCCACTGGAGAGATGACCCAGCCCTGTTTTCAAGGAGGCCCCGTGATATTACAAACCAATCGCCAAATTCTGTTTTAACCCATGGTAAGGTTAAAATAAATCACTTCTGGCACAGACAGCTGGACTTCCACTGCCCACCCCCCATCAAGCTCTCACAGTATTTGTGGAAGACTGGTTAGTGAGGTGGGCATAGGCTGCAAACACCACACATATATGTAAAAAATACATGGATATTGGAAGAAAGGCATAGAATTAATCCATTTGGACTTAAATTCCTTCTCTCCCCTAATTGCATGTTTACTTCTTCAGCAGCAGGTCACACAGGTTAACGTGGCAGAACACACACTGTTTGGTATCAATTCTCTTTGCCCCCAGAGCAAGTAATTTGGTAAAAATCCTCCCCAAGTTAAAGCACAGCTGATAACTGAATACAGCTAAGGAAGATCAGTGAAAGTCATGTAACAAATGCTAAGACTGAACTCGGTCCAATACAAAATGGCCAAAATAAAATAAAAAAATACTCATATAAATAGTCACAAGTACACATTGGTTACCAACTCTGTGGCTGACGGTACTACAGTGAGCTGTAACCTGACTGTCAGTGCAAGTCACCTGTCAAGAAAAAAAATAAAATAAAAAAAAATACATCAGAATGCACCAAAAAGAGTTCATGATCAGAATTATGCTGCTCTTCTCTAAACCAGAGAAGAGAGTTTCAGCATCTCCTGGCTTATCAGCCACACAGGCAATGGTGTCTCACATGTTCCAGCAGCAAGAACACAGTTCAGGATTCCTGCCTGCTGAAGGTTCTGGCCAGCACCACCTCTGTGCACACGACGGACGCTGGCTTGGCACTGCCATCCAACGCCGTTTCGAGAGTAAAATCGTATTTACAGCGTATAAAAGTAGCATGAACACTTGATTACCAACATGCAGATGGAAAATATAAAATAATAATAATAAAAAAGTGCTACAGACATTCTAGAACAAAGGCAGGTGCAGAAGTTCAGATGAATAAATGGGGTATCCAAGAGGCGGGTCCGCAGCTTGCACGGTGAGGTTCCGCAGGAGGACAGGGTGTGCCTGGATGCTGTAGCGTTCTTCATCATCATTTGTGGCATACAGCAGCTCCCAGGACAGATTTGCCCACTGACCTCGGACAGCTTCATCGTTCAGTTTTCCCACTTGCACTAACAGTTCCTGAAGAGTGAGGACTCGCCCAGTGTAAATTCCCTTTAAGAACAAAGAGATCAAACTGTTCAGTACATTCTCCAAGCATCTGGGTTACAAAGCGCTAAGTCAACCTTTGGGGCTACACACTATGAATATTGTCCCCTTAAAAACAGCAAACTGCATGAACCAGTCACCTGGGTTCAGTTCTTCCACCTCTGAAGATAATCAAGAGATACTGCTGCACCTGAAGAACACTGATTTCCAACAGCAGTGATGCCAGGCCTTGTCTAGTACAAACAAACTTTGGTTGCCCGGTATTCGTGTTTTGGAACACAATTAAAAAGGGAAAAAAAAAAGCAGGGAAAAGCAAACCAAACTTTGACCTTGCTTACTAGTGATTTCTCTTCTTACCATGTTTGGGTCATGCCCCAGTGAAAAAAGGTATGGCTTTTCCTGGAGAACTGCTTGCTGCCACTCAAGATCAGACACCAGTCCGATGTACCAGTCACTTTCGTACTCCTCCAGATAGTTAACCAGCTCTGCAAAGTTCTCAACTGGACCCAGGCTTGCTTTGTCAACCATAAGTTTGAAAGTGTATCTGAAAGGCACAGACAGCCCCATGGTCAGTAGTGCAGAGACAGACAGGAGGAGGAAAAGCCTCTCCAGGCTAGAGAAGGCAGAGAGGCACAATCAAATGTTAACAACCACTAGCAACTCTAAGTTACTCCTTGTCATCCGAGTCACTAGAAGTTAGTATGGGTAGGCTTTTAGCTCACCCAGATGTAAACCACATTAGCTTAAACATCTTTCATTCACCTCAAACACTGTTCCCGCTGCCTGATAATGGAAGGTGCCAAAATCCAACTCCATCACAATTCTCTTAGATGATGGGAACAATGAAAATGGGTCGGTTTTCTCCTCCCTTCACACAGCACGTTCCCAGTGCTGGAGGCAGCTGCTGTGGGGAAGGGAAGGAAGGAATCCCCACAGCACAGTCTTGACTGCCTGAGTTATGGGCAATGTTTGTGTGGGAAGAAGCCACAAATATGTTTAAATGATACGGTTTTAACATGAGATACTCTTAGTGTAGTGATGCTTACTCTCAAAGCATCAGACTCTCTATATAATTTTTATAATCTGAGGGAATATTCTTCTTTTACCTGAATGCTTTTAATGCAAGTTGGAAGAGCTCTGGTTTGCTGGTCAGCCAGTCCAACCCCACAGACCACGGAATCCCACCAGTGTATGCTCTGAACACATGGCTCGGGGCAGGCACGGTGTTATCCAGCCCAAACAGACCAAAACAACACGACAGCACTCCGTGGATGTACAAGTCTTTCAAAGCTTTATCTTTCATAAGGTCTTCAAGTAAATTGGAAGGCTTTTCTTTCAGGTGAAAAAAGTCCAGTTGGCTCAAAATGAAGCGGTACCATTCCTCTGGAAACCTCTGCCTCATTTCATTGACTTTGGAAGAAGGCACCGGGGCTGTTCTCCATTCTTCAGGGATGCTCAGCAGTTCCGAGTAAGAGCAACTGAATTCAACCTGAGGTAAAACTTCTTGCTGTTTCCCTTTGTCTACAGCAGGAAGCCCAAGCACAATAGCCCTGTATAATTTATCTTCTGGTGACATTTCTTGTGGGACATCTTGGCTTTGTGTTTCTACAGATCCTGGAATAGACAGGTGTACTTTAGGTGTGGTTTCCAACTGCCCGGGTTCTTTTCTGTCTTTCATTCTGCTACTAGATTCAAGATCAAAAATGTCACTATCATCAGTCCAGTCCTCAATTGTATCAACACTAAAGCTATCTTCTTCCCTCAGAGGCCTGGATCTTCCTACTGTACCACTACGCTGATTTTCTGGAAAGGATCCTTTTTTGTTCTTGTTGGCATTGCCTGGGCTTTCCCACGTCTTTGATTTTTTATAACAATACTGGATTAGCATCCATACAAGCACTTTAATGAAATCATCTTTCAGATGCTTTAAATTCTCATGAGAGTCAATTATTCCAGACAACACATTTCTAGCGTCGGAATAGAGCCGCACAGGCAGAACCGTACAAGGAGTCAAAATGTGTCCAAAATGGTGATTAGGAGAGAGAATCTTTGTGTGCTCCTGCTGTTCAAAGGCCATTTCAAAAATTTCATCAACTCTGTGAGCTTCAGCAGCATGACAAGATGTTTCCTGCAATTCCAGCCCCTAAAGCAAAAATGAGACCAATTTGGGTTTAATCTGCACCAGTACATGCCCTTAAATGCTGACGAGCTGTTTTCTCACAACAAAAATTTTCTGAACAAACAGAAATACGTTCAATTATCAATATTCCCACAAGTGAACCTACAAATTTAGCTAGAGATAACAGTAGCAACTTGAGGTAATAGTAACAGCAGCTAGAGACACCAGTAACAGCAAAGCACTCACTACAACATTAGACACAGATCAGTGTCTTAATAAACCTCTGCCTCATACAGCTCTTATTATCCAGCTTATTAAAGATGTTGTATCACAAGAGATGATAAAAAAAAAATCACATCTGCTAAGGATGTTGCAGTTGCATGGCTAGTTAATGTAGCAATAACATCTTAAAAACTGGACTGTTACATCAGGTAAATCAGTCACGTTGTTGAAGTGTCTGTCCAGAGAGGTTGTGGAGCCTCCTTCTCTGGAGACATTCAAACCCCAACTGGATGCGTTCCTGTGTGACCTGCTCTAGGTGGTCCTGCTCTGACAGAGGGGTTGGACTGGATGATCTTTTGAGATCCCTTCCAACCCCTGACATTCTGTGATTCTGTGTTTGTGTCATCTCAAACATTCATGTGTCAGCCCTCAGCACGTGGTTACCTTAATGTTAACACCACAGTAAGTGAAGCCTTTTTCTAGTACCAATATCCACATGAGCCTGTCCTGAAAGCGGCACAAGTAATGTGATCCAGGCAGAGAGAGACCTAGATAAGAAAAAGACAAAACAAAAACTGGTATTCTATTGATGAAAACCTTTTCTACCTAGCAACTGAGAAATTCAACTGCAAACACAAAGTATTTCCGTATCAGCATCAAAATCATTTAAAACTGGCTGACTAGTACTCTATAATCTTAAAAGAATGAGGTGCCAAGCTAAAGTTTGATATTGTAGTGCTGTCTTTGAGAAAGCTGTGGGAAAACTGGAAGACTCTCACAGGACCACGATACTCATACTGGACCAGGGTTAAGCAACCTCACCCTCGATTCCCTTTGTGGGCACAACTTTCATGATTAAAGATCATCTTTAGCTGCATTTCCAAACGCATGGTTCCCACTGATGTCACCTGGAGATCTAAACTCTTACAACTGCCAAATACATGCAAGAATTATCATCTAGCACATGAGCATCTTAATGGCCCTATTTGCTGCGGAGTCTGAGTTTTATTTCTTATGGGAGAAATAATCTCACCCAGTAGGATGTGTTACCTACACTATCAGTTCCTAAATTGACTTGTCTGTATTCCATAATGATTAGAAAACATCCCTTAGGATGCAAAATCCAGAGCCTAAATGATTCTGATCAAGTGTTCCAATATCAAATGGATTTTATAGATACATAAATAGAGGCAGAAAGATGAAGATCTACATTTTCAATCGCACCTGCTCACCTTTAGAGATTTGCTACTCAGTACCATACATATCAAACACTAACAGACACAGTGGGAATCACCTGCAGTCTTTCTGAAGTAGTTCGGGGGGTCAGGAAAAATCTGATCACACTGTCTTAAATTTGACACCACCAAAAATACAGCCATGGAAAATAAATGAGAGTTTGAAAACCAAGTCCTGAACAAATGCAATCATACATCAAAGTAATTAGTACACAGAAATCCCACAATCTGGCTCTCACTGTAAAAATTAGATGACACTTGTGTCCAAAAAAGGTACTTTTTCTCTCTTCTATCTATTTCATTAAAAAGTGCAATGCCAAACTTCCTAGCAACTGGTGGTTGTGCTGTATTTAAGTTACAGCCTACTTCGGCTTCCCCAACACAACGGTGCTGTTCTTACACACAATTTTTGCTGCCGGTTTATGACCTGCTCCTGCTCTCACTCACAGCCAAGTGATCACTCACCAGCATGGAGAACTTTAAAGTGTTGTAAGATGAAATCAGTGAAACCAACCATTAAGCTGTAGTTAAAATTTAAGTAACCTTTTCTATCCCACTGAGCTAATGAAGTGCATTTTCTTGCTAACATTTTGCAAAGGTTTTAATTCTTTTCTTGCTAGATGTTAAAGCTACTAAAACTCCTTTACACAGAAAAAACCTGCGGTTTTAAATTAAAAGAGAGGCACACAAAGTGGTGGTACCTCTTCATTTTGAACTCATTTGAGAACACCACATTTTTTTTCTTGCTTGAAGACATTATTTCACAGATTCTCCCATTAAAGATGAGACTTTTCCCCTCCTCGAGACTAGTGTTTTAAATTATTTAATCTGAACCATACATGCCACCACAGTCATGATGGTAATGGGGAAATATAGATGTATTTTAAAAAGTATAGGTATAAAATACATAGATAGAACAGATATATAACAGATAAATACATATTATATAATGTAAATATATCTATTATATATACACAAACATACACAAGCTGATGCAGTAGACAAACTGAAGTGTCTCTTCTTTAGAAGGAGAAAAGCTTCCTGGTTTTATTTTTTAACACCTCTCTACATCAGTGCTAAAACTGTAGCAAATGTTTCCTAGTAAAGCACTTGCATATATTCTTCAGAAAAGCATGACTGAAGTTAACTACCACTGTCTTTAAATATTAGTCCTTTTTTTCTAGTCATCAGCCATTTTCTAAGAGGCTCATGTAGATATTCACCTCCTGTCTAAGGGCAATGATCTTTTAATTACTTGGGTTACACAAAGAGTGTTCTCCAGAAAACGAGCTTGCAATTTTAACACTTATCTCTGTCTCCAGCTGAGAAAAAGACTCACTTTGCCTCATCTCTGTTTATGACTGTGAAATACCCATCATGACACCTTTTACAGGTTTTAAGACCACAAGTCCTGCTACAACCCTGCCCAAGAAATGACATTCAGTCTTACCAACTGGTTCTGTTCTCAGCTGTTCCCTGCTTTAGACTACATTGTGTATTTTACAAACACCCAGTCCATATTCACCCTGCTTAAATAACACAGCAAAATCAGCAAAGCCACCTTTGGGATCCTGACTAATGGGGTTGATGCAGAGGAAGACAGACACACACAGCCACAAAGAGCAGTTTCGCACACCACCTCCTCTCCATCGGCTGTCAAGAGAACTCCTCAATTTACTGCCTCTAATAAGGTGGGATGAAAGCACACCATCCTTTTGCTCAGGTTAAAGAGATTAGGACTGATACCGTTTCATCACCATTTAGTTTCAAACCAGAATTATTTTCTTTACAAGAGTGTAAAAATTGGAAATGTGTGAGAAGGATGAAAGTAATCACTTTTTCCTCAACTGCACAATCTCTGAGTATCAGATTAACCCACACTGTGAAATGTGGTTTAAATCGGATGCTACGATTCTTCAGCAAAATGATGTTTCCTAAAATATTTAGCTACATTCCTTCACAGCGCTGCTGGCGTACCTACCCAGGCTGCCAGCTGCTAGGGCAGACTGCAGAGCAACAGCCAGGCTTGGAACCACCTGCTGGTAGTACACGGTATCGGAGCAAACACACGCCGTGGCACCCGCGGGTCCTGGCCAGCTTCGGATGGGCCTGGGGAAGCCGATCAGGAACACGGGCAGCGTGAAGAGCGGCAGCAAGGGAGAAGAAAGGAGCGCAGAGATGGCGATGAAGGTCAGCAGGACAGGGAAGAAGATGACATTGAGTGTGATTAAGGTGGCGGTGGATTTACGACGCTGTTTTTTCTCTGTCCATGATGTCAGAAGAATAGCTATGGCAAACTGCAGCTTTGAGACAAACTGAAGCAGTCGATCCCGTAGGATACCCACCTGCAAGACACAGACAAGGAGCACACGTTTATTTGTATCCTGCACCGGATCACATTCAGCACTGACAAAGCTGCTTCATCTACAGTAATTTTAAGAAAATGAAGCAGTTATCATTGGCTGCTATTGAACTGTGTATCTTAGTACACAGCATTTTGGCTTCTATTTCCTAAGTCCAGGACTCCGTAACTCTCTAACAGGGAATGGCAAGGAAACAAAGACTTTAAGTGACAATTACCTGCTTGAATTTACATTATGATAATTACCAGCAAGAGTCTGATTCCTGTATTAAGGCTCCTGTTCCACCAGAGGTCAGGATTAAACACCAACAGTTGTGCTATTGACACAACCACTATGTCCAGTAGGGCATTTTCTGTATTCTGCCAGACCTAAAATAGGGATAGGTTAGACATACATTTAAAAATTTATTTATCTATGTCTGTTTTCATGACCTGGAATATTTCTTCCAAGTCACCTTAATACTTAAATCATGTGGATGATGATTTCTTAGGCTAACATATTGAAAATTCAAATTACCATCCTAAATATTCTTGTGAATCCAATGCAAACAGACACAGAATGAAGAGTTTGTAGTGAACGGTCTAGTGACAGGAACGCTATCATAGCAAATGGAGACACTGTAATTGAAATAAAAGAATTATTGATTTAGTTTCAAAAACATAATTAAAGTCTACAGAGGTAAGCAGGCTTATTGCAGAATGGAAAATTTAGTGTAAAAAAGAGAAAACTCTTCCCTTCATTACTACAAACTCCTCTTTGCAGTACACTTCCAGGATAACAGCGTATTTGCACTGATGGCCCAAGATGGCAAATATTTATGTCAATGCTTAGTTTTTGCTTCCTTTTACTTTTTGCTTCCTTTTACTTTTTGTTGGGTTTTTTTGTATCCCAAAGAGAATAGGTATACTCAGACACGTAAAAATAAACATGGGAAGAGCGCTCATCAATCCGCTTCCCCAGACTGATGTTTCTTTATGGAGTTACATAGATAAAATTTTGGTTTCCCCAAAAGTAGATACATTTGTCCCTAACCTGCCAGAAAGGAGACTGTTTTTCCTTTACTACCAAGTTGTAAGAACCAAATATTTAGTCAGCTTGAAGACTCTCAACTCACTTTTGTTTCAGGATTGCTTTTAAAAAATATACAAGAAACATTTTTTCAAAAGTGAGTATGGATGTTATAACTAAAATCCTTTAAAAGGCCTTGCTTTCTGAGCTGGACTTTTCAAAAGCTCAGCTTTTTAGGTTTACTCCTAGAAAATAAATAAATCAAATCGCTGGTCCCTTTCAAATATCCTGAACCAGTAATTTTGACCTCAATTCACAACTTAGCAACACAACAACAGATATTTCCAGCTACTTGTTTTTTCTTAATTCACAGAATCCTGCACATACAGCATTTCTAGCGTTGTTTCAATCCTCCTACAAGCATCATCTAACAAACAACAGACAGTGCATGTTCCTACCTAGTGTTAGTAAAATCCTCCTGACAACACCAACTTTCATTAGCCTTCTTTGCTTCTCCATGAAAACAGTCACAGTCCTGACATCCTTTGGGTAAAAGGGGTTTCGGAAGACTCCAAACAAGTACACTCTCTGAATCTCTCTAAGAATCCACATAATCATAAGTAATATGATCAGAATGTAACTTGCTATAGCCTGAGGACTGGCTTTGGAAAATGGTGAGAAGCCTGCAAACTGATGCAGCAGGCCAGCTTCTGTGAGAGCAAACGTCAATACAGCCAAATAAAAAATAAATTCCCTCCACCCAAATTGTACTCTAAGACCTCTGTGCATATTTTTAGATCTCCTGGAGGCTAAATAGCTGATCATGGTGTGTTTGAAGGCAAAAGCAATCTCGCTTAGGTTAAGACTCAGTATGAACCCAAATCCAGTCATGAAGAGGATCACACCGAGAGTGCTGGGAATGAAATACGATGCTATTGCTGTTCCAGCAGAAATGAGAAACATTACTAACAACCTGTGAAGGAGAAAATAAAAAAGATTTGCTTGAAAAGAAAAAGGTTATAAAATATTGATATATTTAACAATTATATAAACAACATTTACTTTGTGTTACTTGACATGGGTGAACCTCCTAGTCCAAACTCCAACAGTTGTTCCATTCCCCACAGAAAAAGTGCGTCAAGCGGGGGCAGAATTCCCATTGCCCATAGGAATGGCAGAAAAAGAAATATGATGTGCAAAATCTGGTTTGTCTGTTCTAGAATGGGTGTATTCACAGCAAACCTGGATAAAAGAAGAAAAGCGTTTGACTTCTGTGGAGTAAAAGGTAACTGATGTGTGGGAAGACTTTCTGTTTGACTACTGCAGCCAATCCAGAAGTATAAACATTACGTATCCAATCTACAAAACCTCAACTACTATCTTTTAAAAGGAAAAATAAGGACATACATTTTATGCTCGGGGGAGTAATACACTAATTACAACATCAGACACAGGCTAATTTTTCATTCAAAAGATCCGAAACCTTCAGATCATGATGATGAGTCAAGTGATCTAACTATCGTAATTGTTTTGATCCTGTTGTGATAATACGCTCAAGAAATATTTGCACAAAAAGAAAGGTCCACAAGACCACTAAGACCTCAACCATTTAACAAAAAAAATGCTAAATATTCTTTCACAATTAGAAAAGCAAAGCTTTATGCAAACCCAAGACACAAGAGGTAAGCGTTAACACTGAAGTAACTGGCATGTTGCCTGTACAAGAGGCAAACTCTGTTTATGAATATGAAATGTTATTTTCTACATAAAAATATTTATAAAACTCTTCCTATAAAAATGCAAAGATTGGTATTAGAAATCTGCATAAATTCTAAGCCATACATAGTTCATCAGCTAGCTAATTACCTTAAAGGTGGACTGCTGAAATATTTGCTGTCTCTCTACTTCTTACTAAATAAATAAGCTTAAAATTAATTTTGTCAGGAATTTAAAGAATGTCTTAATTTTCTCCTCAGGAAATTTGAAGAATTTGAGATCCAAGACCATGTGTATAATTTTCATATCATAATTGAAGAGGCAACTAGGGTAAAGTATTAACAAAAAAAATTGTTATCATTACCAAAGACATCTTTAAGTGCAAAACTAGTAAAATCAAACACGCTCCTATTTTTTGTGCATTTGAAGTAACTCTACTATAAAATATGTACATGTGACAAAGTGATATAAACACCACCTGACAGGGAGAAAGAATGCATACAGTATATCTAAAAGCATCTTGCTTTAAAGAGATTCAACAAATACTTTAGCTAAAACACTCATCTCTAAAGTGCAAATATAAGAGTCTCCTATTTGCAGGCTGACACAGTTCTTTTGTATTACAAAAGCATTTTAAAAATCCAAGTTCAAAATCCATATAACAAAGACATAGCAACGTTCACATTTGCTCATCCATTCATTAAAATAAAATTCACGGTTCCTTTTTGCCTGTAATTTAAACCCCTCTGCAATCATTTTGCAGAGATTAAATCAGAAAATATTCCAGGATGAAATCTGGATATAAATCCAGTGCTCCTGAAGTTTGCAGTGTTTACATCTATGATTCCAGGTCTGGAACATGTTTTTTTGAAAACACATTCTTGAAAAAGATGTTGATGCAAATGCTCTTGTACAAAAATACCGAAATGGACGTGGTAGAAGATAATTTTAGCTGTCCCTTACTTAGAAACTGCTCTAACTGCTCTTCTTCATTTACGTGGAAGCTATAAAAATTTAAAAACAATGTATTATGCACAGTGTAGAGCCTCAACTTTTACTATACACTTTTCTAACTTTTTTCTTTGGAGTTCCTACAGTTGATTAAAATCTTAAAATAAATTTTCCTCAGAAGAATCATTTCATCTTTCTCATTAAAAATATCTAGAACAGCTATTGCTTTAATTAGCTAAATGCTGTATTACGTTTACCTGTGTGCAAGATCCACTGCAATAAAAACAAAAATGTAGAAAGGTCTCATCAGAGCAGTGATTTCATACGTATCCAGTGCTTGGAAAGTAGCTGTTTCGGTAGCTGTATTTATGATTAACGAATACTCTCCTATACATATAGTCACCCACCCAAACACAAATATCACAACAGTTCCTCCGATGTTGCTATAGAGCAAGGTTATTCTGTTTGGCAGCAAATACCAAGTTCCCAGCCCACATAATACCCCTGCCAGAAGGGAATGAAATACAGTGTTGATTATATACTTCTTGCCAGGAATAATAAATTTTACTGTCTCCGAACCTACACAGCTGGAAAATTCAAACTCATCTTCATCTGTCAGGGTATTCTGAATTTGCATTCTTTCTACTGTCACTGTTTTCTGTTTTGCATATAGATTTGTCATCTGAAGAATAAGTGCAGTAACAAACATCAGTCCTCCTGAAAGTGCTGCGGTATAGTAGTCTTTCATAACACCTAACTGGTACAAAAGGGTTCCTACTCCTCCCCAAACCCATGGTGTCAAGAAAAGAATAATCTGGTTCACATATATGTAAGGAGGGGCACAATAGCCTAATTTAAACCGGGGACCTCCCAGCACAGTCTGTGGAAAGCGCTTCAAGAAGAACTCCTGTTTGTAATCATTCAGCAGAGGTACATCTGGACCCATTCTTATTACTCAGGAATGCTGGATGAGTATCATTTTTCCTGTAAGAGAACAGAAACAAGAAGAGGGAAACATTACCAAATCTGGAACTCAGACCTTAACTGGGGAATTCTTTTGTCCTATTTTCATTTACCAAGTTGTACTCAAATTCTGACACATTAGTGTCAGTAGACATCATCCTAAAGCACCCACAGAATCTGCTAGAATACAACTATTAAGAAAACATCTAAAATGGGATAAGACTGTCTATTTCAAAATAAAGAATACAATCATAACCTGAAGCTTTAGGCAACAAATAAAACATATAATCTGTTCCTGAGAGATGATAAAACCAATTCATGTCCACACCAGAACACCTTCCTAAAACTGAGATTTTTTTTTTCCATCTGGTCTGATTCCAACCACATCTTGCCCCAAACCTCTAATTCCATTAATCCTGTTAAGGATCTCTATATACAAACAGAAGAGTCAGTAATTTCAGTGAATAGCCACCTAAGTGCAAGGATACAGTCACACCGGGGTCCCTGTAAAAATCAAAGCCTTAAGAAATAAACTAACTGTAAAAAAATAAAATAGTAAAAGCTATAGAAATTGTTTTCCACATCAGCATTTTTACTGTCCTCCCCACACAGCCCAGATGCAGAACAGGATCTCACTGTACTAAGCACTACACAAGACATAACACAAACAGTTCACTTTCAGCTTCATAAAACATATAAACCAAAAAAACTAAACACAATACTTGCGAGCTGTAGCAGAATCAGCGTGTATTCTTCTGTATGTCAATGGAGAAAGCTGAAAAAAGGAAAAAAAGATACCTGTAAACATTTACAATGGATCATCAAATAGAAATAATGAATACTCATTTAGAGAGGGTCGGGCAACGTAGAAATAAGGAATTGAAGATGGCAACTATGATATTCACATATAATTTTATGCTACTAGTCATGAAAGGAAGAATGCATGAGTGACAGGTAGAAAGAAACACTCAAGCTGAGAAATGAGGTGAAAAAACAGCAACAAAATGCAGTGCAAAAGCACTTAATAAGTAATAATTCATTAATAATAATTCTAAAAGAGAGATGTAGGTGTGCTTAGATGGGCCAGTACTGAAATTCTGGCTTTCTTCTACCGGACCCGTATAATCTGAGGAACACCTATTAGCCATCATTGCTAAATCAAAGTAAAAATGAAGCATGCAGCTGCAAAACTGCTATGATCCCTTCTTTATACAACACCAAGGGCTTTTAAGCCCTTCTGAGAACAATTTACTCCTTACATTTAAACAGATGCCAGTCACTGGACTGTAGGTAGGTACTGGTCATCACAGGACTAAAGGCCATTCCTATGCATCATCACGACTGGAAATTTGTGTTCAAGGTCCACTAAGTCAGTACACTCCACACTGAAAAGCAGGACCCCACAGGCTCTGTGACTGCCTTCCATGTAGGCTGTGGAATTAAGTGGAATATTGAAAACATAGAAGTTTTTTGGTCATACTATTTCAATTCATTGGAAGTTTCTTAGGGGGAGAAGAAGGCAGCAGTCAGTCTTAATGGAAAAGCCACATATTGACAATGGAGAGGGGAATTCATTGCAGTCAGCTCAGGAATTTGAAAATGTAACAGGGACACACCCAGTAAAAACAAATTTCAAATGTAATTAGGAAAAAGAAAAAAAAAATTACAACTCAGTCAATCTTGTTTAGAAAAAGAAACACTTCAGAGGGCTACATAGGCATGGGAGTAAGTTGCTGTGGAAGTTACATGCAGCAGATTTATATGCAGGTAAATGATAGAAGCAGAGTTTAAAAGAAATGCATAACAAAAAGGTGCACAGTTTTCCTTGAAAAACAGTGTTCGGGCAGCTGTGCCTTTCTGCTCCAAGAAGGGCTATTTTTGTTTCAAGTCCTCGTCTGCATTTGTGTTTGTCAGTTTATATTGCTACCAAAATGTTAACAAAACATTCCTCTTACAGTTTCTGGGTAAACAATAGACCTCGTTGTGCGAGACACAAAAATCCACACACATAAACAATACCGTCCTACTTGGCTGCACTCCAAAACGAGCCCTAAAAAAAAGAGGTGAATTTATTTATAAATTAAAACCCCAAGCTCACTAACTATGGAAACGATAGCTCTGTCCTCCTGGCTTCCACGGAGCCAGGCAGCACATTAGGACTTCAAAGAGGCACTCACGGGTGTCTCGTTAGGGTGCAAAGCCCTAGCAACAAGGCTCCACGCATCGGTGTGTGTTTACAGGACCTTGCTCCCATATACATTCTGAACATTCACAGACCTGGTCTGACTCTTGACAGCTTGCCTGGTTGCCCAAACAACCCCCACCACAATCGTTTGTCACCACCAGCAAGGGCCTGTGCCACTGGGGCACCATCAGAACCAGGGTAGCAAAAAGGCTTCCACACCATGAAGCTATTTAACCAGTTCCCACCCCCCCAGGGCCTTATTACAAAGCAAGTCTTGGTCAAACTCAGGCTGGAATTCCACATGAATTTCTGTCCAGACGAGCACCATCCTCCCTGCTCAGGGATGGTGGGGTCAGCCCGGCGGGGTTTGGTTTGGTTTCAGGCAGATCACAGGAGAACACGTGTGCAGCTCACAGCCATCTCAGCCGTTGAAGCACAAAAAAACCTCACCTCAGCGGTCTGCGAGGTCTTTGAGCCTAAGAAATGGTTACGAACCACCTGCAGGCACAGCCCCTGCCAGGCAAACCCACCCGCGGTCACAGACCCCGCCGGGCCCGGCTGGGCCCTCCCTCAGCGGCACCGGCGCCCCGAGCCCGGGCACGAAGCGTTCGAGGCCGCTCCGCTCCGGTTACGGGAGGAGCACCCCGGGACCACCCCGGGACGGGCTGCGGACCCCGGGACACCTCCGCACCCGGCCAGAGCCACCACACGTCCCGCCTGGCTGCCTCCCCCGCGGCCTGCGGGACCAGGGGTACCCAACCAAGCGACCAAAACGCAGCCTCTCCTCTCCTCTCCTCCGGAGGGGCAGGAGCCGGGCAGCCCCCGGCCCGCCGCGGCACGGCCGGTAGGC
>VZRW01000422.1:531220-590793 GCA_013398125.1 Aegotheles bennettii
CCTGAGGCAGCCGCTGCTGTCCGGGCGCGGCGGGGTCCGCGCTGCCTGCGGGAAATGGCCCCGGCCCGCGGGGTGGTGGCGGGTGGCTCCTCGGTGGGATCGGCACAAGGGCTACGAGCGGCCGTGAAGGCGAGAGGCTCGCCCGCAACGGCCCGCAGGTGCCCCGAGCCGCTTCCCTCAGCGGTGCCGCCCTCCGCGGCTCTGCCCCACACAGCGCCATCGCCTCCCTTGGGAAGGGGGGGCTGAGGCATCTCCCAAGCCGCGGGCCTGGCAGCAGCCTCCCGTGGCGAAGAAGGAAGGGTGAAGAGAAGGCCCTCGCAGCCCTGAGCAGGGCCTGGTGCCCCCCAGGGCTCCCCCGTGTCCCCATGCCCAGGCTGAGCCCACTGATGGCTTTGTCACCCAGGTTTCCTCAGGTTTCTTTCTGTCCCTCTGAGAGCTGGCATGGAAATGCCAAAGTTCAGTCTTTTAATTACATTTTAGTCATTTACCACATCAGTGAAAGTGCTAAACCGACCACATTAGTCTGTTTCTTTAATTATTACAACATTATCATGCAAGACACGATGTTCTAGTATTGCATGAAAACATTGAACACTCAAATGACACTAAAATACTCTTAAAAGTGTCCTTAATCTTGGTCATTAATGGTCTTTCTCTGTTCATGTGTATCTAATTCAAGGTGGGAACACTGGTTCTGGCCTCAGGTAGAGGAAAATGAGGAAAATGCATTCCCAGTTTTCTTCTAGGTTAAATAAACTTGAGCATTCGTTGGCAAATTGAAGTGTAAATCCAAACACTGCAGTGCTAATTACATCCATTGAGCATTGAGGATAGGTAACAGAGTGAGCATGCTTAGCAGAATTTAATAACACTGAAATCTATAACTCACTGTACCCATTAAAACACCAGGACACACGTCTGCCTTAATATCTATGTTACAAGATTCTCCCAAACAGTTCTATCCATTTTAATCCGAATCCCTAATTTATCACACAGGCGTGTGCTTAGAATTTTAGATAGACTCTAGGATTCACTGTAACCCTTATCAGAAGCATCGTAACCTTTTTGTAGGTCTGTTGATCTTTGTTCTTCAGAGGTAATAAGACAGGCAGATGGGGTATCCAGTGAAACACCTTGGAAACACTACTGGAGAAAAACTCATTTCACTTTGCTGAATTTCTTTTAAATGAAGTTCAATGGTACAAATGGTTGGAGTCCAGCCTCCTGGAAGACAAATACAAGTACCTGAAGCTAAAAGCTCTGGTTTTTTTTCAGGATCCTTGATACAAGATTTGTTCACCCTGTCCTTCAAATACATCTATTACAATCCTATGAAGTATTTGTATGTCACATAGACACCCCCAGGGAAACAGCATCTCTGTGCAATTGATTAAAGCAGGTATTTATTTTGTGGTTGGCGAGTTTCATCCTGTCCCAGTTTACCAATTCAGTTATGATTTTGTAAAGATGATGATTCTTTTCTGGAATATGTAAATCCTAAATAACAATTGCAGGGGAGGGGAAGCAGACACTGGATTTATTTCTTTGCAAGCCCTGCCACCTGTGCTTCAAAACTCAAGAGAAGGCTTCTTGCCTGTCCCCATTTCCTAGGATTTCACTCATGCTCGCAAGAATAGATCAGAATTTCCATCAGTGCAAACTCCAGGTTATTTACTGGAGAAGGGAGCATACTAATTCATGTCTCTAAAAGAGTTCTAAGAATTTTCTTGGTCATATAAAATAAGGTAAAACCTGCTAACGGCGTAAACTGTTCTAGGTAAATTCTACCAACCTCTGGCTGTCTTTTGCAGATGCTCACACCGTGTGCAGCTGCAAGCACATTAATTATCCCACTGAAATTAATCCCACTCCTTATCTTGAAGTTGATACACATGAACTGTTTGCACACTTGGGGCTTGGTTTGTTGTCTTGCTTCTTTTTAGTTTGTGAAAGGGCTCTTAGTCCCAACTCCTCAGGTAATAATTTTGCATATTTCCATATTTTTAGTCTTTACTTTGTTTAGAATGATGCATGCAGGAACAAATACTTTTCTTACTGACCTTTCTCCTCTTCAAAGATAAACCGAAAAAGTGATTTCTGTTTGGAAATGCACCTTTGTGTAGAGCTGTGAGGGCAGGAGAAACAGAGGCTTTACCACGTTTACTGATTATTAAGAAAGACAGAGCTTGTAGGAAATTACTCTTTTAAAGGGAACCAGTACTAAGTAAAAGAAATGGTTGCTTTCAAATCAGTTCACGGAAGTTATTTATTCTCTTTTTCCTGATGCCCAAAGTTAATTATTGGTATATTGAGATCCGTGGGTTGGCATTCCCAAACAGAAGATGTCAGAGTGAAATCTGACTCCTCGATTTACTCAGTCTTTTTGTTCTGCATCCCACAGCAGATCCACCCTGTGTTTATCTGCACGGCTTCCTGGCAAGCTGCGTGTTACCTACAACTACTTTTCTGTGGCTACTATGGCAGTAATGCCTTTCGACAGCATGGCCTTGGGCTGGCAGAGAAACAGGACACACTAAGGAGCTTGCTTCTTTCTGGGAGACTTTATCCCTTTAAAATAAACTTTACAAGAAATACCCGATTCCTACCTGTGAAAGATATTGATGTTTTCCAGAAGGCAAAGGCTTTTGATGACATTTCTGAGCTACCATGAAGAGCTGAAGGGTAACAGTCGTCCACGTCGTGAGTTTTATCAGCTGAAGTATCAACTCCCATTGAGCCACCCTTCCTGCATGGCAGCTGGGCATGTGCTTCAAGTCATTTCAGAAAGAAAATCTCTAGCTATTTATTATGACATTAAAGCAATATAAAAGTATTTCTTATCAATTTAGTTTTGTGTATAATGTAGTCTGGATTTTATGAGAACCATGTTCTTCTCATATTGCTGCCCGTGAAGGACAAAACCATTTGGGAGTTTGCAGATGCCCTTATCTCTTGGTTGTGTGGGATATGCTTAAAATCAGGAACTGTGAGCCAAATTCTTTTTGTAGTTTAGCAAAGCAAGGCTTTCCTTTTTTTTCCTGCTTGCAGTCAATGCCGAAAATGTCTTGATTATTGACATAATCTACTTAAATATATTATGTTTTGGGAAAGACTCACTTTGCCTTGGAAGTCTCTTTCAGTTGCTGTGTTTTGAGGTTCTGTCGCTGATCTGAGGAGAAAGGGACAAAGAAAGAATTAGATATTGCAGATTTGTGTACTGCTAGAATCATAAGTGACAACCCAGGATTGACCGTGGGATATTCTGCATCTTTAGTTTGACAGGGTGCAACAGTCCTCTGGCCATGCTGACTTCACAGTTGTCATTTATACCACAGTCTGTGGCCACACAGATGTTGTGGTTATAAATGGAGACAGATCGTGTGCAAGACACTCCAGCAACACACAACCTTCTACTGCTAGAGCTTGAGGACAGTTTGTAGCTGCCATAGCAGTATTATAGTTTGTATCATCTACATGCAGGGTAGTGTGTCTTATGTCCTTGAGCACTTCACCCAATTAAGAATGATCATATTCACACATGCTGGTTGTTAAAGACCAGGTGCAGATTTCTGCCATCCAGCATCAAACTTTGCAGCAACGTAAAAAAGTGTTCTTGACCCCCAAAATTAGTTCAGATATCTAAGTGAGATATTTGGGCTTTGTGTAAGATTGGGAACAGAGCAAAGCAGGTGTCTCTGGAGGATAATTTGGTGCTCACTAAGCAAAGAGCTGCTGAGGTTAGCCTGTGGGAAACATCACTCCAGGAGCAGGTCTGAGCTGCTGCCTCAGTGCCTCTGATCTGTGGTTGTACGTTACGGGGTTCTCTTCAGTTTTTTAATCATCTTCAGTGTTACTTTCCAAGCTCTGAGCTGGAAGGTTGTGAAACCTTGTCATAACTCCAGAGCTTTGCACTTTCCTTGCCCAATCTGACAGGCATGGTTGAGTAGTTTGCACCTGTAGTAGTTAGCACTCAGAGCAGTGATGCCCTTGGCAGGGCTGGTACCTGCTTAAGAAGGACTCAGAGGAGGTGGTATGGGGCCAGGAACTGCCTTTTGTGAAGCAGGCTAGTGGCTGCCTGCCCCAAGAGGAAGGAGACCAAGGACCTTCTTAGCCTAGAAAAGGTCCAACTCACTGTGCCACTCCATAAAAGATGTCCTAACCGTGAGGCCACAGACAAGACTGTTGAAGAGCCATTATCTGCTATTCTGGTCAAATCAGACCAGAACCATCATTTGCTCCTGCAGCATTAGAGGCCATGCTGATGGATCTCCCACACGGAGCAGAGATCCACTGCCAGGCATCAAAGTGCTTCCCAGGAGCAGAGCTGGCCCTCCAGAGCTCTTTTGGGTGGCAGTATTGAACGGCTTGCTTAGACATTAGAGGAACTTTTTGGATGAGCTGGTTGCTCTTGAGAAAATCTCATGAGCATGCCTCTGTTTAAGCCTGCCCAAGTCTGTCCTAAACAAAATATATAGAGACACAAATGCTAAACTCCTGTTCTGTGCTGGTGCTCAGGGCACTGTGATACCGTTAATTAAGCTTTGTTAGCTTGGTGTCCAGTTTTTGTGACGTCGGTTTTGATCTAATATTGCAGAATTTTAAAACTCTGCCTTTTTCTCTTTGTACGTGCAAGTACATTTAAGAAAGATTTTCATAATTTCCAACCTTCTCTAATAAGGTTGGACAGATTCTTACAGTTTCTGTTGCTAATATGATTCCTGGCAAATAGAGCAGAAGGTTCAAGGAGAACAAAAGAAATGATCTAATTTTAGTAATGGTGCAGACTGTGTCTGTCATTTTTCTCTCTATTTTATCCTCCTACCCTTTCGGAATGTCAGAACTTCTCCCGGCACTGCCTCTTTTCAGTTTGAATTGAAATCTTGTTCTTCGTCAAGGACCGGGCATGATGAGTTTTTAGATGCTCCTCTGAGCAGGAGCTGGAATATCTGAGAGGCTGATCAGTGAAATTCTGACTTGTCACAGGTAATTTGCTAAGAATGAACCACTTCCAGTGAAGCTGCTTTGGCAAATTAGAAAACGTTATATCTGAAATTTCACTTAATACCTATGTCATATTTCTGTTACCCATTTTACATCTGAAGATGAAGTTTGAGTCTATTGCAGTGTAAGGACAATAAAGGAATTCTGAGTGACGAAGAGGGTTGCATTTAATGTAGTCAACCTGCTCAGCTTGCGAGGTGCTCAGGCCTCTATCCAGTGAAGTCCTTCGACCTGCACGTAATTGAAGTATGAGAATTTCTATAGAAGCCTTGACATAAAACAATCTTTCAAAGGTTATGGAAGCACTAACATGTTTTAAATTAAATGCATGCTTACAAATGTCGCTAAGTTTGGGTCTCGGGACTGTTCTAGTGAAGTTTTGCTTGTCTCAGTCAACATTTATTCTTGCACTCCTGTTTTGGATGAGAGAAATAAACAAGCTGTATTTGCAGTTTGGGGGATAGCAATTACAGACATCTGATGTGCAGAACCAGAGGAGAAAGCAAAGAGTGAAGAATAGCAGGGTTTGAAGTGAAATTTGCTTGAGCAGTAACAAGATGCAAGGGATGTCCTTTCGTGGACATCAGAAATACTGGTATTGTTAGAAATAAATTACAGTTCAACATTTAGAGACATAATATATTACAAAATGAAAAATAAAGCCAGCCTAAAGATTAATCTTGTTCCTGACCAGGTCTGCTTAAATAACTATGTCGAATTTCATTAAAAAACATGCAATCATTATTCAAAATAAATAATTCCTAAATATGTAGCTCCAGTTTGTTTCATTTTGTGTCATCTATATAGAAGGGTGCAGGCCAGCATTGCAATTAAATCTATAAAACCTACAACCATATTCATCTTACAGTAATGTCCTGTGGTTGATGTAACAGACCACACTATTAGGCCTAGCATTGGGCTTTGGAACACACTTGATGTACTTTAGAGTAGTATTTTCCTCTGCAAATGCTTGGTAAATAATTAGGCAGACCACATCCCCAGGCTGAGTGATTTTGAGGTGGGAGGAGCATCGCTTCTCAGCTTTGCGTCTTTAGGAATTATATTTGCTTTGATTTTTCTGGAACCATTAGGTCTGGAAAAAAATGAAAGTTTAAATGTATTCCAGGAACTGGAGCTTAAAAAAGCCCTCTGCCAAATAGACAAGGTTTGCAATGAAATCTCCCTTATCTCCACCAAGCAGCTCATCATTTAACCAGGAAATGGAAAGGAGGGACCGTTCTCTCTCTGTTCCTGTTTTCCACACATGGAGAGGTTTGGATGGGTCCCCCTGATGCTCAGCTGAACGCAGTGTTCAGGCTGGGATGATGTCCCATAGCAGCTGGCTGGGCAGGATGCTGTGGGTTGGATGGTGGTGGGCAATGGCTGCACTGGGAGATGGCTGTCCCCCATGACACACTGCTCTGTGCCTGTTGCACCAGAGTCAACTGCCCCATTTGTCCTCTCCTGCCCACCCCTGCCCACCAGTGCTCAGTCTTGCTTATCCCTCACCTCTCTCTGCTCTGCTGCCTGTCTGTTACTCCCACTCCACCTACAGTCATGGAGCAGCACAATATTTCTGTTTAAACGAATGTTCATGAGATGCTTCTTGTCCAGGGGCTGGGTGGAAGACTAGCAATGGGCAGGAGGATTTGAGGATTGCTGAAGATTTTCCCCAGAGCACAAGAAGGTCTCACAGGCTTCTCTGTTGCATGCGCTCTGTAACCATAGTTCTTTCCTATATCATGTTTGTCACCAAGTTAGTGGTGTTCAGCCTGGAGAAGAGAAGGCTCCGGGGAGACCTTAGAGCACCTTCCAGTACCTGAAGGGGATCCAGGAAAGCTGGAGAGGGACTTTTTACAGGGGCATGGAGTGACAGGATGAGGGGGAATGGTTTCAAACTGGAAGGAGGGAGATTTAGATTGGATGTGAGGAAGAAATTCTTTGGTGTGAGGGTGGTGAGAGCCTGGCCCAGGGTGCCCAGAGAAGCTGTGGCTGCCCCTCCCTGGCAGTGTTCAAGGCCAGGTTGGATGGGGCTGGAAGCAACCTGGTCTGGTGGGAGGTGTCCCTGCCCATGGCAGGGGGTTGGGACTGGATGAGCTTTATGGTCCCTTCCAACCCAAACCATTCTGTGATTCTGTGATTTTCTGGCCATGCTGTGGCATCTGTTCCCCCTTTGGTTCAGCAGAGCCTGTGGCACAGGCCTGACCACCGTTACAGCAGCCCCTCCCATTGCTATCACGTGCAGCTCTTATCAGGGTGCTAATACCTGGCAAACCATGGCTGTGTTCTTGAGGCACATTGAGGAATCTGGCAGATAGCCCACAGCTAGAGCTCAGATCCTGCAACAATAATGTTTACGTTGGCAGGCCTTGGAACAGAAACTCGCATTCACTTCAGCTGACTGGTGTGATTCTAGTAATCAATTCAGCGTTTCCAGTGGCAAGAGTTTGTTGATACAGCTTGTGGCTCTTCCTGTTGCAGAACACATCAATGACTTGGGAAAAAAACCTGGCCATGCCGTCACAGAATCACAGAAATGTGGAGGTTGGAAGAACTCTGGTGAGACCCCACCTGCAGTGTTGTGTCCAACTCTGGAGTCCTCAACACAGGAAAGACATGGACCTGTTGGAGCAGGTCCAGAGGAGGCCATGAAGATGATCAGTGGGCTGGAGCACCTCTTCTATGAAGACATGCTGAGAGAGCTGGGATTGTTCAGCCTGGAGATGAGAAGGGAGACGTTATTGCAGCCTGTAACTATTGAAAGGGGGCTTGTAAGAAAGATGGGGACAAACTTTTTAGTAGGACCTGTTGTGATAGGACAGTGGGTAATGGTTTAAACTAAAAGATGGGAGATTTAGACTAGATATAGAGAAGAAATTTACAATGAGATTGGTGAAACACTGGCCCAGGTTGCTCAGAGATATGATAGAAACCCTGTCCCTGGAAATGTTCAAGGCCAGGTTGGATGGGGCTCTGAGCAACCTGATCTAGTTGAAGATGTCCCTTATCATTGCATTGGTCGGACTAGATGACCTTTGAAGGTCCCTTTCAGTGCAAACCATTCTATGATTCTATGACCCAAAGGTCATCTAGTCCAAGCTGAACAAACTAGGATCAGCTGGTTTCTCAGGGCTGTGTCCAGTTGGGTTTTAAATATCTTCAAGAAAGGAGACTCCACAACCTCTCTGGGCAACCAGTGTTTAACCTTCCTCCCAGTAAAAATTTTTTATGTTTAAATGGAGTTTCCTGTATGTCAATGCATGTCTATTGCCTCTTGTCCTCTCACTGGGCATCGCTGAGAAGAATCTGGCTCCATCTTCTTACTCCTTCATGTCAGGTATTTATACACATTGATAGATTCTCCTTAGCTTCTCCAGGCCTAATAGCCCTGGCTCCTTCAATCTCTCCTCATGTGACAGATTCTCCAGTCCCTTCTCCAGTCAATGGTTCATTGTGGCCCTTTGCTGAACTCATTCCAGTATGTCCATGTCTCTTTTTTTTACTGGAGAGCCCAGAACTGGACACAGCACTGCAGACCTCACCAGTGCTGAAGAGAGGAGAAGGATCACCTCCCTTGACTTGCTGGAGATGCTCTTCCTCATGCAGTCCTAGAGGCTGTTTGCCTTCTCTGCTGCAAGCTCACCTGGCTGGCTCATGGTCAGTTTGTTGTCAAAAAATCTCAGTTTGTTGTCAACAAATCTCTTTGTTGAACTTCATGAGACTGCTGTTTGCTGAAGTCTTTATGAAGAACCATTCGGGACAGAGCTGGAGGGATGGAGATTTAAGTGTCTCAGGTTCCCACAAACTCCAGACATCATTAGTTATCTAGTTTTTTAATCCATGATCCTCACATCTGTAAGACCCCAAGTCATCACCCTGAGCTCTGGAGACTGTCACAAATCTGAAATGAAGACAAAAGCAGTCCGTACAATGAAAGCTTTGTAAGTTTATGCAGAAAGAGGAACTGCAGGTATTTAATTCTCTGTGTTGTAATCTGAGTCCTGAAATTTTGTATTTGTAGCATTTCTGTTTTAACAACAGGAATTCTGCACAAAAATAAATGTGAAAATAGAATCCTCTTGGTTATGAATAAACTGCTTATTTTCTGCATATTTATATAACTGAAATTCAGTGTTTCCTCTCTATACTATGTTTTTTCTGCAGCGTTGTTCTTTTGACAGAGCCTCACCCCCTCTGCCCTCAGCTCACCTGTGGTGAGGAAGTCGAGTGTCCAAGTTGTTTCCCGATCACACAAAACACAACGGAATTCTGGCTGTGAAATGTCACCAACTGTAATTGCCATCAGATTGCCAAATGGCCTGAACGTGTCAGATTTTTATTTTCCCTTTATCATGTTGCCTGTTGAGGGTAGAAGGGACCTAGAGCTTCATGGAGCAGCCTGACGGAGCTCTTGATTTCTTCCTTTGCCTTTGCCCTTCGCATCGGACAGTCGTGGATTCACACATGGATTTACACCCAGCTGTGATAGTGGAGGACTTTGGGCTGAAGTAACAAATCTGAATCCAGATTTTCTGGTCTACAATGGATGGCTCAGACAGGGCACTGAGGACACCAGGAGCATAATCTTGGGAAGCATAATCTTGACTTTCTGGGAAGTCAAGAATGAGTATGCCTTTGTGTGGGAGGCAGTCTGAATTTTCAACCCTTTTGGAGGTCAGGAGTACCTAGTCCTGTTTTTCATCCACACTGAGAAATTTAAGCACATTCAAAACCCTCTAGGTAGCTTTATTTACCCAGACCTACCGAGTAATTTTTAACAGATGAACATAGGTTGCTTACTTTTTAAATTTACTTCTTTGGTTTGAAATTTCTTCAGTTTCCTTAAGGTTTTATGCTGCAAATTTATCAATAGCACTAAAAATTAGATTTGTCAAGAAGGTTTGCAGCCAGAATAACAACATTACAACGTGGATGTGGCCAAGAAAGGAAGTAGAAATGTTACTAAAATCAATTTAGGATATTTACAATGAATCTGCTCACTCCTAACAGCACCATTCAAGCAGGTCAGGACGTCGGGTATTCATGGCATGATAGTGTGGATCTCTGTGGGATCACGGAGGTCTGGGCTGCAGACATGACCTACTCAGCTCCTCTCCCTGCGTGGCTGGACGCAGCCCAGTGCCTGGCTTCCCTGCTGGGAAGCTCCAATTCAGAGGGTGGAAGAATGGGCTTGTGTTTAAGTTACTGAACTGAGATGCTTCCAGGCTAAAAAAGTGGAAAAATGTCTTCTTTAAACAAACGTGCGTTCATCTGAACTTCACTAAATCTGCCAGCTTCATCTTTCCCCCTGCAAATTAGGTGCTGTCAGGCTAAGTTGGTTGGATAGCAGGTGGTAGGAGGGAAAGCATAATTATTTTAAAAACACCCCCAAGCTCTGCTTCATAGGCAGAGCTCATCTCTTGTAAGTAGGTCAGAGTTGTTACGGAAAACAGCAGTAGTCGTACTAACGGTAGGCTCTGGTTTGTTTAATGGCTCCTGTTAACATTTAAGACTTTTTTCCCCCTCTTAAAATTTCCATTTTGAAGTCAGATGATTCACAATAATACTTTTTTTCCTTCTGTCGTTAACACGTTGAGCAGGGATCTCGGCAGCAGCACCGGGAAGCCCTGGTGGTGACTCCAAGTCCTCAGGTCTCCGAAGGAAGCACCCATGAATGGGTCAGTGGGATTAAGGAGGAAGTGGAGGTTTTAATGAAGCAGACTCCATTCTTCGGAGGGGTGAAGGGAGGTAAGGGAAGCTCCTGTTGCTTATGTGATTATTGCTAATTACTGTAATTGAACATCCTCATGACAGGAATAGTTGGTGCCTGAGGTAAAGCTTGTTTGCTTCCATTCTTTTTTTCAGCTGTCTCCTGGTGCCCTCTCGAGGTAGGAGAGCAGCCTCTTCTAGTCACTATTCTACAGCAGATGGAACACAAACTGGAAACACAGACCCTGGGGAAGAAGCTGAGAAAGTGCTGTTTGCTTTGAAAAACAAATTGAATTTGCTGTAGCTCCATGCAAAGTAAGTGATTTTTTTGGGGATTACCATTTAAAAAACCATGCCAATCCCTTAGCCTCCAGCTTTTCCATTAGAAAAGACACAGAAAGTGCCCTGAGGCCACAAAAGTGCATTTCCCCCAGGTATGAGACAGCAGATCATGGCAAGGTTAAAGGCTGGCTGTTTTCATGCAGGAAGGGAATGCATTTCCCATAACATGCTCTTCTGCCCGTGAAGTTGAGCACAAAGTGCATCAGGAAATGCTGACATGTTTGGATACTAAAGTGGATTAGGAAACCTTGGCATATTAGGAAGGTCAGCTGCTGGGCTCCAGTCAAATGGAGCTTGTGGGGAAGGTGTGTGAGTGAGGTGGCTGTCTCTCCTGGCAGGAGGAAGCCAAATGCCTTGGATGTGATCACCACCTTACTGGGAAGGACTGCAGAGCTGTAGGTTTCTCTTTAAAATGTGACCGTGAACTGCTTGGGCCTGAAATATCTCTTGCCAGGTGACAGCAGGTTGTCCTTCCAAAAGTGCCTAGTCTTAAATCTGACAAGGAGCAAGAGCTGGCAATACAGTGGGTCCTCAAGGTCAGTGAATTAATCACTTTTGGTTTGGACTGGGATAGGGTTGATCCCATCCTCATTGGTGCGTTCAGCTTTGGACCCTGAGCAACCTGGTCTAGTGGAGGATGTCCCTGGCCATGGCAGGGGGTTGGACTTGATGAGCTTTAAGGCCCCTTCCAACTCAAGCTATTCTGATTTTATTCTGTGATGCTGTCTGGGGCAAGGACAGCCTGTTTGAGAGATGAGCACACTATGGGTGCGCGCTGGTTTATTCATAGTCTCCCTTACTGCTGAGTAGGACGTGTTTAACCTCCCTGTGCAGCCTCTGCAGTCACCTTTCCACAGGATCCTACAGAGTCCCTCCAGGCTGTTTCCATCTGATCCCATTCGATGGGGATTTCAGAATAGACACAGGAGGCAATTACTGCCTGTATTTTGTTAAAGTCTGAGTCCTTTCAGACCTCCTGCCCCTTCCAGGTGCCCCAACAGCAAGAGTCACTCTGAAGTCTGCCTATGTCCAAAAACTGTTCCTTTGTTTACAAGGTGCCCTTCAGACCAGATGAGCACAGGGTGCCTGATCTGGATGTGGTCTGAGAGCAAGTGGAGGCTGTGGCACCTTGCAGAAGTTTTGCACCCAGAGCCTGGGCATCCACAAAGCCCACCAAGACGGTGGGGTGATGAACATGACTCTAGTTGTCTCAGCAAGCGGTGCGGCACCTTTTCTCCTCCTGGTAGCAGTACAGCTGTGATTTTCTGAGGCACCTGTACCAGTAGGCACCTGGGGAGCAAGATTTTCTCAATGAAGGGCTTTTTGCTGTGATTTTCCTCTGCTGTTATTATAGACCACAGACTTCATGAACTACAGCCCCTCCTCCATCCTGTCTTTTGTGTGCAGCTCAATTCTGGACTTTGGAAGGCTTTTCATGTGTTGATTTTGTGCCCAGATTGGATACATTTTAAAAATACTTTTCTTTTTTTTTTTTTTTAAACATCTATGTTTCTCATAGATAACTTTTGATAGGGACAGTTGGAAACAAATGTAAACAAATGCTGAACAACATGCTGAATCTGAAGGCATAAATCCCCTCCACAGAGCTGTAAATTGAAGACTCAAAGCTCCTGTTGTGTTGAAAAGAGGGACTCTTGGGCCCAACAAGGGGTAAGATGTTAATAAAACCTTTGTTCACTGCCACAATAGGGAACAGCTAAATGTGGTTTGGGGTTTCTGCCAAGTTAACCCTGACTTATTCCCATTGTCACAAGTACTGCTAAGAAACCCCTTAACATGTTATTAAAGATAAAGAACGAAAAACAGTTAATACTTTTCATTTTCAATGCTATATTTAAAGCAAAAGCTTTCATTTTAAGAACATCCTTTATTCCCTTTTCCTGTTGCTAGATTAGGAGCTTTAAAGAAAATTCAGATTTTATGTGGCATTAACTTTCTTTTTGTGGGGAAAAAACGAAGTTAGCTTAAATGATCTGAGACTGGCACTGTCTTTAATATACTGGAGTCTCATTTTCTTCAAGATGAAAGTGCAGGTGTTCTGGGTCCCCCAGACACATGCTAACCTGGCTCATTTCATTGTTTCCTTCCCTGTGGTCTCTTGGGCTCTGCCCATCCGTGGTCTCTTGCCCTGTTGTTGTTAACTCCTTGGGGCAGGAACCACGTGCAGCACATTCAGGTACATGACTGGACCCAATTGCTGTGTGAACAATAATAAGAAAAAGCCATGGGAAAATAAGGCAACATTCAATCAGCATTTCTTCAATTGTTTCTTCAATGAAGAAAGACAAATAAGAGACAGCTTCTGTCTACAGTCCTGCCTTCTGTTTGCAACTGTGATGGTAGGGAAGCAGAGGCTACTCAGGACATGGTCTTGGGAACCCTTTGGATGAGTATGAGGTTGTAGGAGATGTATTAGATGCATTGAGATGCCAATAGTGGTGTGATGATGGGGGGTATTACCTTGATAACTAGGGAAGAAATGAAGGATAGAGTTGGTAGGTGGGCCTGGGTACTCTCAGATGAGGTCAGGATGTCTTGAGCTTTGGGGCCGCAGAGGTCCAGTGATGTCATGAATAAAAGGAGGCTGGCAGAACATGCTGGGGCGACAGTCACATTTCTTCAAGCCCTCGTACCCTCCTCTGCTCTCCTCTGTGCCACCCACTCGTCTAAGGAAAGGTGGCATCTTTGTTCTGGTAGAATTAACTAATCAAAATATGCTGTTGGTGATTTCAATTATAAATGTTTCCTCCCATTCTTAAAATGTTTCCACTTGTTTTCTTGGCAGGACCTTGAACATCTCTCCTGAGAGTTTCTTTCACATAGATATGCACAGAATGAATAGTTTATCTCCATCTCCTGCTGACTTTCATGAATAATTTGATGTAAAAAGCTAAGGTGGACTTCTGTTGTCTTGGATAACTTGGGAATACCAGCTTCTAATATTCCAGCCACAGACCAACACAGCCTTTACAGGGGTAAAGTGGCCTCTCTGGCTTCCACTCACCTGCAGCCTTCCTTAGAAATTTCCACAACCTTACCTTTCCCCCCTTTAGCTACTTGGCTGCTTCGGGCTCCCCAAAAAACGGGAGAGTCTCTGGGGCTTCCAGCTGGCAGAACATCTTTTCTGAATGAAAACTATATATTTAAACAAAGAAGATTTGATGAGACATACGGCCATGATTTGTACTGCTCACCTCCCCAGGTACACACCAGAAAATACCGTGGTCACTCTTGAAGGTGAGCACCTTGTTTCAGAGGGGGTTATTCATCATTGAAGGCAAACAGAATTGCTTATCTGAGTAATGTCACACATGTGCCTAAATGATTGCAAGAGACTGAAAGGAGTTGGGAGTAGAAATAATAGCGCTACTTCATCTCTCGCAGAGCAGCGCCAACAAAATAATGAAGCCATGTGAATAAAGAACCAACATAATAATCAAGCTCTAGCCATTTTTTTGAAAATTAGCACTTTGCCCAGAACAGTAACAGCTGCTGGGAAAATGGTACAAAATATTAACTGCCAGGTTAAGCACACCTTAATCAACATGTGCTGAGTCCCACTGATGTGTCCTCAAACCTGTTACCGAAGCACTTGTTAAGGGCAATTAAATAAACAAATTTTTAAAGCCCAGTAGCATAAACCACAGAAATAGCATAAAAGAGCCACAATGGTTGAATGGGTGAGTGTTTGGCCCTTCCTGATTTAAAACGGCAAAGTGAAAAATGTTGGAGCCCTTGAAGGTGATTTTGAGGACGAGGAAGTGACTGTGCTACACAAACAGCAATCAGAGACAATTAAGTGAACTGGGACAAGTGCCTCATTCTCTCCACAGACTGCATGGGAAATTGCACTTTACATTTCAGTCTCGTTGCATTTCAAATAAGGCCCCCAGCTATGTCATTTTTCAAGTCCAACTCAAATCAAAAGATATTGCTTAAAATCTTCCTATTACTCCAGAAGTGAAAGGAATGATTGTCTATGCTGATGAGCCTGGGAGATTGTCTTGGAAAGAATTTGACAGTTTTGTGTCCCAGTCCCATTATAATGTTATTACTGGCCCTGAAGGAGACTGACAGGGCCTGAATACTAGTGTAAGTACAGGGGTAGTTTAGGATGGCTCTCTGCTGCTGCAGATTTCATGTTGTTTCTCTGCACGGTAGAGAAACTGTGCGCTATGGTGTGCATGTGGGTTTTTTTTAAAGCTTAATCTGGTGAAGAATCTCAGCGACACCATGTAGTAGCAAAAGAGCAGAAAATACAAGCAAGCTTAAAAAAAACCCAAAATGTAAAAACAAGGAAAGAATGGAAATAGGGAAATTTGGAAATTATTATCTGTGTTTAATTATAACCCTGTCCCTACGCAGAATGCACAGCCCATGAATGCTACATTTTCATGAACTTTCTGGTTAGCACGGAAAGGTTTCAGAATGTAATTCAGAAACTTCCTGATGTGCTGAAGTGGCCTTGCTTTTGTAGCCTTCTTCACAAAGGCAGGAGTACAATGGGCTTTCAGAGCTCTTGTAGCTCTTCGTTTGTCATAATATGCTCTGGTGCCTAGAAATGAGCACCTTAGTTCTCGAGCGTGCTTAAACGCCGATCGAAGTGACTGAGTCTCCTGCTGCAAATGCTCATGTGCATGTCCTTTGTGAAATACAATAACTTTATCCTGTTCGTTATGAATAAGAAGTAATTGGGAAGTAAGATGAACATACTGAATTAAGTTACTTACTAGGACATCAGTGCTTTTTTATGTGATGCATATGCAAGACAGACTGTTTGCTTAGAAAAAGCCTCAAACCAAACCATAGGGGCTGGAGGAGGGGTTGGGAGCTGGGACATGTGCTAGTGAGCAGTGCTCAGCTAAATCCCTGTGTCTGTGTTTCCACCTTGCTGCAGCCTGGGAGAGCCCAGACCCTCAGGATGCCCAGTCCCAGGTGCCACTTGCTTCCCTTGGCCTCCATGGAGCCGCTCTGCCATCACCCCTGCTGCCTGCCAGGGGAGCGATGGTGGCCCAGGGCTGCTCTTGCCCCAGCACGTGTTGGTGTGCAGAGGGGTGTGGGGGGCTCTGTGCTCCAGCTGGCTGCCTATGCAGTGCCCAGTAAACCTTCCTTTAACCAGCCCTGGCTTCTCTGCTCACTGTCACACAAACTGTAAGACAGACGATGTAGACAGATGTGAGGCAAGCTTTGCCTTACAGCAATTTTCCCAAGGAAGCATCAATGTCAATCTCATCTTACCATTTTCTTTGCAGAAGGCACTTTTTTTCTTTTAAATATATTTTTTTAAATGAAAAAGGCTCTAAATATAAATGTTCAATTATAATGCTAATTAATAGAAAGTTAGTAGAAGATCTCTCCACTCAGAAACAATCAACTCTGCATAAACCAGGTCATCTTAGAAAACAAGAACCTAAATCAATTATTTCCAGATTAAAGATTTAAACTTTTACTTTTCACTGTGTAACAATTGACTGAGAGATACATTACAGTTACAATGACAACCTGGTCCTTGCTTTCAATACAGTACATAAGCTACCCAGATCTCTGAAAAGAAAAACCCAACCCAATGCCATGTTGATTTGTGAGGGCTGCAGAGCAAATATGCCCAGTGAAATTAAGAGGAATTTGTAAAGGAAACAGGCTGCTTCTGAGCTAGGGGTTGTAGAAGTCATTTACAAACTTTGGTGACCCCAACAAGAAGCTTTTCCCAGTGTGGTGGCAGAAAGCAAGTCCAGCTGGGTCATTCACACATGGAACTACACAAAAGAATTAAAAGTACTAAAAAAAAGACCTTCACTGCTCCCAGAACCTTACCCTGGTACCCAGAGTCATGATGAACAATGTCTCTATCAGAAATCTCATTCATTTCACTGGGACTTCCTTGGAGTGTGGTATTATTCAACTAATGATGGCAAGGCTGGGTGCTAACCTGCTTGTTTTAAAACAGCATTAGCAAAAATATATTTAGGATCAAGTTCTGGTCACAGTAAAACCAGTGGGAGTTCTGTGACTTAGTTTCTATATTATACAATAATTTAACTTATGCTTTCATGTACCTCAGATATGTAACTTCGAACTGGAAGGAACACATTTATGTACATAAAAATGATGTATAAAAATGCAATGTTTATTATTTTATATTCACTAGTAACTCCATGGCTCTGCATTAGTATCTCACTGTTGTTTTCTGGCACACAAAGGCCAATGGGAGCAAAATACCAACCTGAGATAGCAGTCTAGCAAGAAAAGCAATGCTGTCCCTCTACAGGGACTTCTAGCAGAAGAAGTGACACTTGCAGTTACTGAGGCTGTCAGTCCAAATCCATGTTGTTGTGGTACCCTGGATAAAGATCAGGCCAACTTAAGAGCTGGCGACGAGCCATGCAAACAGATGGACACATTGGTGAGCAACACAAGGACCGTGCAGGAGCAGCCAGTGTGGCTCTGGGGTTGGAATAGATAATCTCCAGAGGTCCCTTCCATTCTGTGACTCCCACTGGGAGACTGCAAACAGCTGGCCAGCATCCATGTTTTAAAAACAATTTCTCTTTTAGGAAATGCTGCAGATGGTTTGGTTCTAGGTGGTGGAACATACCAAACAAACCAGGGATAGGAAGGGGTACTGTTATTTAAGGTTGGTAAAGTTGGCTTGAGCTGCACAGAAAGTGAAAATTTCTTCTGAGCTCTAAAGAGAGTGAGGATGAGGAATGGCAATGGAATTTCTCTGTGCTTTTCTGTGGCAGGGCAAAACAGATCCCACACACTGCTGATCTCACCTTGGATTCAGGGGCTGGAATTAATCACAAACTCACACTTCAGCTTTCCTCTCCAAAGAGAATCAGTGTCGAGGTAGGGGTGCTATGGGACAACTCCATTCCTGGGACAAGGGTACCATTTACCAGACAGGATAAACTTGGACTCTTATTACAAGCTGGAAACTGAAACCCAAAGGTGAAAATCTGATGCCGGTGCATTTTGGTTTTGTAGAAAATAGTTTAAAAGAATTTCTCAGAATTTAAATATTTAGCTTTAAGCAGTTATTTCCTGGCACACCAAACTTAAATGGTTAAATTAAATGATTCAACTCTAAGTAAAAATGAGGCTGCTATATAGCAATTTGAATGATTGGTCCTCACATGCCTCAGCATCCCTTTGACTTAAAATATTTTATCCCTTCTGTTTGCAAAATGGGCAGGGTTTTCTGGGCTGTACTATATTCTGTCTGAGCTGTACTATATTCTGTCTTCTAATAATCAGTCCAAGCTGCATTTCAAGCACCACTTCTACTCCATTTTCTATAATTCATTCAATATTTCTTTCAAAATCCTGGATTGCCCCATGTATTTTGCCAGTGTTGGTGCATACTGGGCACTCACATCTAGAGTTATCCCAGGTTACTCTTGTTTGTGAACTCAACTTATATTTAACCTGGGAATAACAGTCATAAAAGGCAAAAAAAAAAAAAAAAGATAATGCATCCAGTGCACTTAATATCATGTCCAGTCATAAACTGGGTCGGGAAGGGACAGGACTAGTTAAGGGCACAAACATCTCCTCTTTGGAAGTGGTTTAGACCTGCTAAATCAGCAAAATATCACCATCTAAAAGCACTGATTTATTGCTGGGTTCATCTCTTTGGGTGCATCAAAGAGGTTAACAGAAGAAATTACACCAGCAGACACCCCTACTGTTGCTCTTCGCAGGAGTATATTTACTTACTTTACATTTACTTTTGTCCTCACACGTGCATATGATCAGATTAATGTTGTGGGATCTGAGTGGGACTGTGCATATGGCAATTACAAAATAACACACCAGGAGCGTATTTTGGTGGTGAAGAATAAAATTAAAGCAGCATCTTTAATGGATACCAGCATATTACATAGATATTTAAAGTTAATGGAAGAAGAAATACCTTTCCATTAATGCACTTGCCTAACTAAGACCTTTGTTCTTCTAGCAGAGACAACTAGTACCTGTTAATTCTGCATTAAGATGGGCATGCAGCTGCAATTTTTTGGCTTCCACAGATTCTGCTTACAAGCCTAATAACAATTATATACCTACAGTAGTACATTAAATAAAAGAAATACATTGAAGGAACCTAAAGAGTATGAGGATAAATAATAGATTTGTTTGTGTTTTAGGGTGAAATCCTAATCTGAGAACTTCGTCGGCATACCTAAACCAGATGGCCCATGGATGCTTCTAGTGCCATCTCAGGACAAGACTTTGGGGCATTTCTCCATCTTCCACAGCCTCTATAGTTGCCAGCCACGGTAATATGCACAAAGGCTAGGCAGTGGTATGTTGGGTTGAAAGGTTGGATCAGATCTTCCTTGAGGTCCCTTCCAACCTGGTATTCTATGATTTGGATCTCAGAGGCCCAAGACCACAGCTATTGGTGTAGACATTAATTGTTGGACCTATCTCGGCTTGCAAAGATCAAGTGCAGAGCTGTGTGCTACCAGCAGAGAGAAAAAACATTACCATGACCCCAGCTCTAGGTCAGAGATGTTGCCAAGGATTGAATCTGGATTTAAGTCTGCCTCAGCTTTTTTAAGGTCAATGATTTTCTCTGAAGAAACAAAACAACACACAGACTTGTGTGCACCAAACACACACACACACATGATAATTAAAAGAATTAACATGAGACTTAGTTTGTGTTGCAAACCAAGATTCTTGTTAAGTGGAAATTTGCCATATGCTCTCCAACACCAGACACAAAGAGCCATTTTACTAACTTAAACCTGAGTTTTGCTGTAGGACTGGGATGCCCATTGCTGTCAATTGGCTTGTTTAATTTAGAGTATTAATGTTTATTATGGGGGCTGTATACCAAGGTTATGTGGAAGAAGGTTTTGGAAACTGTTTCTCTCAGGCTGCTGAGCTTTTATTTTGGGAGAAAGTAACACAAATAATAAAATGCAGAGGTGCCAGTGGGCTTAGTGTAAAAAAGACTTGGAGGTTTATGTCTTCCTCTTTTCTTTTTTTTAAACAGTCCAATTATGTACCACATAGCAGCAACTGGGCTAACAACAGCCATATGATGGAATAGCCTGTAATCCGGTTGTGGGTCTAGCTCCATGAGACAGACTCCAAGTAGATGAGTTTTAAATCTCCTTAGAATTAAGAAGGGTTTGGCTACCAAATTAATTGTTTTGAAAAAATCCTGCTTTATGGATCATGAAGAGGATAAAAAGGGAAAAAACATGTCATCTGTAGTGGTTAGTCAGATGTTCTTTTGGAGTTACAACAATTTCCTCTCTAATTCCTCTTCTTGTTGACATTCCCGTTAAAAGAATAATGAGTTCTATGTTCTTTGCCTTAGTGCTACTCGTCCCTGTGTACATTACGAAATCTTTGCATTAAGCTACCCAAATGGATGGAATCATATTGTAAGGCAGACATTAAAAACAATTGCACTCAACTGTAAGCGTGCATAAAAGCAAAGTATAAACTGATAAGCTACGATACAAGTGATAATAATTGCTTGTACCCTGTACAGCAGTCGGTCTCAAAGAGGTGGTGGGGCCCAGACAACCAAGAGCAGGCATCAAACTGGTTTAGCAGGACTGAATTATTTTAGGGTTTGGATTTTTAATATTTATGTAGTTACCCTTTTACCAGTAAGGTTGTGATGCTTTGGAAGAATATGTTATATATATTATTAATGCCATGTTTAAATAATGGGAGTCAATTCAACACTGGGTAATATTTTTTCAAGTGTATTCTATTTTATATATTTTGTAGATATATAATGTATTCTCACAGAGGCCACATTACTTAATTACCCAATGCTTTTAAAGTATTTTGGTAAAAATAGGTGTGCAAATAAAGGTATTATTATTTCACAGGTGGCATAAAAGCAGCTTCATTAAGGAGGCTGGTACTAAGAGTCCTGTAATACAGAAAGCCAGGGGATGGTTCTTCACATGGTACGTTAAACAGTGAAATATGCCAATTTTGACTTGATTTCTGTGCTGCTAAACTACCTCACATTCATTTGCTTCAGCTTTAAGCCCTTCCATTCTAGTATTCTCTAGCCCCAGTTACAGAATTGCAGCTTGCTTTTCACCTATCTTCTAACAGTTTAACATAGATGTCTGGGTCCAGTCCATTGTTCCAATTGTATATAGTTTAAAAAGCTCTGCAGTATTTTACTCTTTCCATTATATCTTGGCTTCCCTGAGCACTCTGCTTGCTGCATTTTGCTTGTTCTGGCTCTGTTTTCTAAACCCATTTATGGCTTTTTTTCTGTACACACTTGTTCATTGGGGAGCTTAAATTGACTTCTCTCCATTCTGTTTCCTTAACTAAAAACATACCATTAAGGTTGATTGAAGTCTTTTGAAAACACTTCATAAAAAATGAAAGGCCATAAGAAATTAGGCTACCAGTGTTTGCAAATACCTGTTTTCAGCCAAATTGATGGGAAGGAATAAGAACTGAAATTTAAAAATGCTACTGATATATATTTGTTTGCTACTTATTTTTATGAGACTAGAAAAAACCATGTGTAAGACATTTTGAGGAATAAAATATGGAGACATTAACAAAAAATGCCAGGCAGTAGCTCGTTGTTGCAGAAAGCCTTTTCCCCAAAAAACATCAGGCACAGTTCTGAAGAGAGAAAATGGCAGAAAGAACAGAAGGATCTGGATCAGTTAATTTAATGATTTTCTTTAAAAAAAAATACTTTTTACTCTCAAATATTTATCTTCAGAGGATACCAAAAATTACTTCTTTCTAAGAGTAACATTTAAGCCATGGAATAACACGTTTAACAGGAACAGGAGAAGTTCTTAGGCAATTGCTTTTTAAATGGGAGAAAAAGAAAGGTTAATTAAATTAGTGAAACTTTGAGCCTCCTTTCAGCACAAAAACATCTGTGCAGTGGTTGGGGATATTAAGTATGTTTTACATTATGTACATGTACACTTAAAAAACAAAGCAGCCTCATTTCACAAATCCCCCAACAGAAATAAGGAATGTCATTCTGAGCAGCGTGCTGATTGTCAGGGAAACTTTTATGGACATATGGAAATACATCTACTTTAAAAAGAGAAATATCAAGAGGGATTTGCACAAAGTTAAAAGCAAAGTGACTGCTTTAGAGTCAAAAGTGATCACATTGAAAATGGCAGCTTGCTTGTCAGAGCAGCTGAGACAGCTCCCTCACCAAACAAAATACTGATCGTTCCAGCTGTTTCCAGGCTCTCCTAATACTGCTGCTTAGCATTAAAATACATATACTCTAAAAATGTGGACAGCTCTAAAATAAAAATTATTTTAGTTTAGTTTAGGTAATTTTCCAGATGACTGCCAAACATATTTTATTTCTAGGTATATTACTTTATGGCTTTTTCTCTTTTCAGAAGTATAGATGTTTATTCTGACAGTCATCTCACTAAGTGGAGACATCTAAAGTGCAGAAGACTTTTGGTATAAAACTTCTGTTACAGAACAGTAGCAAAAAATCTGCATAGTGTGAGTTTTACAGTTTTAATAGACTTTTTCCAACAAATAAAAAATCTAAATATGGAAAAAAACCCCTCCACCTAGCCCAAAGATCAAATTCAGGTTTGAATTCAAGGTCAAACAAACTTGTAAATGAAAGCTGTTCCCAAACTTTGTCTTTAATATTATGATACGTTTATTTTTTTGCCTTTTTTAAATTATTTTATAAAAGGAATAGAATAAGCCCACCAGACCTCGAATGTGGTCGTAGTTGATGGTGTACGTGAACACAAATTGTAGCATACTGTATCACTTCCTTCAAGAATTCTCCCGTTAATGGAGGAAAAGAGCAGTGAGATCAACAAGAAGAGTAGCTAAGTACAAGGAGGTCATACAGCAGCGATGAGTTCTGTAGCAGAGGTACAAGGAAACCCTGTCAACTTCCATCCCATTAAACAAGCTATGAGCTATGTGTTGGACTCACTGGGATTACCAGCAAACCCCTACCAAGCTGTGTGCTAGCTCTTGCTCACATCCTCTATCAATTATTCAGCTCCTTTTATGCAAATAACGTTTCATAGAAGCCATGGAGATCCATAATGGGCAGAAGAGTACCATCCATTTAGAAGAATTAAATGGTAGATGAAAAGCGTGACACTTTGCAGGCGAAAGCTATTGAAATGGTGCAGGAACTTTGAAATGTCTGTGTGCACGCACAGATGGGGAGAATCAAAGTTTTGTTTGCTTTTTCTTGATGATCAACTTTATACAAAATTAATTAAGAAGGCAATAGACAGAGACTCCTGCATTCACAGCTCTGCCCAGGGGACAGTTGCAGAAGCGATGCCTCTGTAGCAGATCTGCCTGTGTTCTTCAGGCTCTAAGCTTTCATTTTGTGTTTCACAGGGAATGTATGCAACAAGCCTGGATGCAAATGGTGTTCATACTAAAGAGGCTTCACTGTTCTTTAGAGTCAAGAGTCAGAAAAAAACCTGAGGGCCACACCTGCATCCTTTTATCAGGCAAAACATCCCATCGATCTCAGCACCTATATGGGATCAGAACTTCTCTGCTGTAGCACGGCTAGAGTTCACTGGGCCAAATTAACTAATGGTGTGTGCAGAGGCAATTACATTCCCACCAGTGGCAGTAAGCCTGCTGAGTGAGGTTCAGCGAAGGTGCTCTAAGGCAGCTTGCTTTCTTCTGAGGTTCTTCCCACAGAAGCAATTGGCGAGTAAATGCAGACAGTCCTGGGTGCATCCAGCCAAAGAACTGATCATGTCTCTATTGCAAGGCTTTAAATCCTTGTCTGGGATTTTACTCGAAGGTTTATCCCTTTTCTTGTCAATAAACTAATTATAGTCTTCCTGCTGAACTGTCTGTGGGCTGTTTGACCATTTATGTCTGGGTCTGCGCTGGCAAGTTTGGGAGTGGTGATACCCCATAATGCCTCTCTACTGCAAAGGCTGTGGTGGAACTGCTTGTCACGACCATAAACAGGTCAGTGGGGGTGAGAAGACCTTGATCATCCTGCACACTCCAACATCAATTAGAGATTCTCATAATAACCTTGATTTTGTACCAGAAAACCAGTGTTTCATAAGGCAGAAGCACAGAAATAGGACCACAGCCTAAAGGCTTCTATCTCTGTACTGCTGCAGCCCCTTTGACATATTTGGCTACTTCTAGTTTTTATGTGCAAGGAGTGTGAATCAAAAACAAGTAGAATGGTGTCAAATCTTTCAACTTAATTTTGGGAGACAACGCCTAAATGCTAAGAAACTTCTCACTGCTTGAATGTGGATTTCCTGGAACTCATGTACACGCTCCAGTGTCATAACTGTGTCTTCTAGACCCAAAGACATCTCTTCTAAAAGCTTTGTAATATGACTGCCGTGTATATTTATGGTGCTTCTGCATTTAACTATCTTTAATTATACAGTTATTCACAAGGGAAATATTTTTGCTAAACCAAGAGCCACTGAAAGTGTATTTAAATGGAGTGCAGCAAGCCCCCCAAACCAAATTATGCTTCCATTACAAAATTCTACAAGTAAAACAGTCCTGGCAATAGGCAAAGGCAGAATTTAAAATCCCTGAAGGAGATGGATGTTTGAAAGAATATTACACACAATCAGATAAGTTCAGAGAAATAAAAAGAAGCAAATCTATAGGGGGTACACATGTTATTTCTATTTCATGTTCACCATGTTGTTGGCAGCCTACAGAGATGAAAGCTCTTCACCTGTAACAGGCTGACAGAGCAATGTTCTCTATCTCAGGTGGAGGCAGCATGCCACAGAAGCTCCCAGACCTTTGGGAAATTTGGCTGCTTTAAGGCACAGGATATTTCTACTCAGGATTGTACAGGGGGTTTTCTGTAGGGTTCGGAATTACGTGGAGTGCACAAGAGCAAAAAGCTGCACCGAGCAGTCTCTGCAGAGAACCATCTGAGCTCACCCTCATCCCTTTCTCCTCCCCTTATTCCTAGGTAAAACCAATTGTTAAGTCTTGCCTTAAAATTCAGTTGTTACCCGTGAGGGGCTGTCACTGACCTTGTACAGAGATCAGTAACACAAGGCTATGTTGTCTGAGCAGTCCTACTTTTCTGTCTCCTCCACATAACTCTTACAACCAGTTCACTCATAAGGGACTACCTTCCCTTTTGTGTTGTTTCTCTGCTTCTTTCAGCTACACATGTGCTTCTCTCTCCTTTGGGTCCACCTTAGAGGTACAAACTGTTTGCCCTGATGCTACTGTGTCATTGTTCATGTCCCTCCAGCTCTCCTGCAATGAACAAACCTGACTGCTAGCAGGTGACAGCCAGACAGTGAGCTTTAGATGCAATGTGACCCAGGTTGTCTGTACAAACACCAAACCAGTCACATCAGACCCATTTCCCAAGGAGTCAGGGCTCCAAATTAATCAGAAAACAGAAAGCATCTGACCCACTGGCTGTGCTGCCCTCACAGCCCCACGCTGAGCTCTGCAGCACTGCCAGTAATCTTGCCTTGCCTTGAAACGTCAAGAATGGGATTTAAATCTTTGCTTTATTCTCGTGCAAATCTGCCATAACCTATGAACTCATAACACATCTTAGTAGCCCTGAATGTAGAAAATCAGCAGTACAACAAAGACACCTCGTGGCTGTCCTGCAAACCGCACACGAGACAAGGACGACTTACCAGCACCAGGAAGGAGACCTGACCACAGCCTGAGTGTCTGTGGGCTGGTAACAATCTTCTCGCTTGCTGCTTGCCTCTGCTTGTAAGTAGAATTAATACTAACTCCTCTTTCAAATCACCTAGGAGAAACAAAAAGTATATAATTAGTATAACGATCTCTGAATTGTAAAAATTAAATCATTTCATTCCTAGAAATTTGGTGATGGCTTCCAAATTAAGCATAGAAACTCAAATTATTAAATTAAAAACCGTGAAGTGAATACTATGAAAAAATTATCAAGGCTGGAAATAAGCTCTTATATTAGAAATAGTACTCTACAGTCTTCTAAGAACTCTAATTTTATAGTAACATGGTAAGTTATCAACATTTACTGTCAAAATACTTTTCGTTTTATTAGAAATAATTTTTATAGTTTTGTATACCAGTATATTTTTAAAACCCTATATAATCCTACACACTATACAACAAACCCTATATTTGTAAAACAATAAAATGAAAGATGAAAATTATTATTTTTTAAAAATAGATGGAATAATAAAGTCCATAATTACATTCAGATGTGCTTTCATTGCTATTCCTTCATTAGTTCACACCTACGTATATGTGAGAAGAGCTCTATAGATACAGTAAGCACATCTCTTATAATGAAGTGGAAATATTTATGATTATTTAACTCTATTTCTGAATAACAAAAAAAAAAAAAGTCTTGCACAGTGAATTTACCAGCATAAACCCTTGGTCTGAGATGCACTTATGCTTTTTCTTCTTCACTTCTACAAAAAATTTCATTATAATAATCCATGATATTTTCCCAGTTTAATAAAAAGAAAGAGTAATTAATTCAGATCATAAAGCTCTTGGAATAAAGACCAAGCTACTATGTAGTAAAGGTGGAGAGATCGAATGCTGCCCTCTGTTTTTCCGGTGCAAATCTGAAGAATTCATACTGAATTCAAACTTCTTGACAACTAAATTCTGAGATTTTATTGCTGATTTATGCCAGGCTGAGTGAAAACAGAACAAGCCAAAGGGATCTCTAAGTCCCACAGGATCGAGATATTCTGCATGGCTGTAAAAGGTTGCTTCACTGAATTAAATCATTTAATTACGTAATTGATATTTCATATTCATTATACATTCACAATCCCTATATTAAAATGAAAGTACAAATAGCCAAATTCTCCCTTTGGTAACACCACTTAAATCTGTGGAGCAATCCTCAGGAAGGTTTTTTTCCCAAAATTTCTCTTTTTTCACAGTTGTTTTGTCTCATGGTTGACTCAGTGTGGAAAGGCTAGAAACAATTCCAAGTCAAACCACACAGGCTTGATTTAAAAAAAATACACGTTGATTTATAGAAGTAATAATCATGATGATATATATTTAATACATTAATAACATGATATTCAATCCTGTCATGCACTCCTGTGACAGTGGCTTTATTATGTCCCCTTTGTGGATGAAATCAGGACATTGCTGAAGTAACTTGGGGATCTACCACTAATACAGACACGGCAAGGTTTCACCAGGTACTTCAGTACATCACTCTACAAGCATTTTTATAATATTTTTTGTTTTATAAAGATTATTTGCGAAGAAGATGAAATACTTCATTCCCTTAGGATCAGATTTGTAAACATATCTAGATATTGCTCTGTTAGCCCCTCAGGCCTAAATATGGTACTAGTTTTAATCCTACTGAGATTCAGTTATCACATTCCCCACGTGAACAGGTGATTCACAAATGACAAGGAGAGAAATATGCCACAAACATCCTGTTGCATCTGTTAACTCCAATCTAACTTGTTGATTTCTCTGGATAAGGAGAAAGCTTTTAAACCTGCTCCAGTTGTGATAACATGAAAACAGTCCTGACCTCGTACTTGAGCATGTGTCCCAGAATGTGACCTGAAAGAATCTGTAAGATAATATCGTATTATCTTATTATCACTCTCAACTACAAGCTGCTGATGGATGGAGTGACTGCCTAATGCTTAGTGCCATCAAAGGATAAAAAGCCAACACTCTTAAAACACAGGTGTTTCCATTGGAGCCCAGATTATCTTTTTTTCATCACCTCTTTTTGGTAGAATTTGCCTTCTATTGAAATATAATTTATAACGGTAATATTTAAAAATGAACAAAATGAAGCCTGGAAGGTTTTAATATTCAGCAAGGCAAACAAATGCAATGTTCTCTTTTAAGCAGGGGACTGCAGCAGAGACTGCAGTGGTAAAGTGGAGTTGCTTTGCACATTAAGCAGGGATTCAGTCTCCTTTTGTACATTAAACAGTGCATTACCAGCTCTCTAATAGAACAGGAAAATTCAAGCAAATCCATTTGTTACTTTTTGAAACAAAATGAGGTGAAGCTGCACCTTTAAAGAGCTTTGCCTGCAATATGGAGGAAAAGTCATACATGCTGCTTTAGACCAGAAAAGCCCACTTTTCAGGTAAAAGAGAAGTACCTGTAAAAGGATCCTGGACAGTATGCAATTAAGGTAGAACCCCATCCTGTGAAGAGGCCAGCTTAGATTGAGGCTCTGGGGAATTCAGTTCTGTATAAATCAGCTATGCTGAGTAATGTCACTTCCTCTGACCACTGCTTTCTCACAACAGCTGAGTCAGCACGGCACTACTTGGTTTAAATAAGGTTTATGTAAAGTGTTTCCTCTCTAGAGGTTTGGTGATATCAGTCATCAAAAATCTATGTTCTTTTGGAAACTACTCCTATCACCTCTGAGCATATGTAAACACCGATTGAAGATGTTTGTGGAAAAACATCTTTGGGAACAAGCCTTTAAGTAGCTCTCCATTTTTCATTGACAAATATGGCTTACAGCTTTTAAACACATTGTTTTAGCAATGAAAAAAACATAGCTTATACCATGATGTAAATGTATAATAATATATGTAATATGTCTAAGAAAAATGCTTATTTGGGACTAATCTTACACAAAAAGCAGCTATGCATACTGATTCCACAGAGAATCACCTCACTGACTTACACAATTGATTTTGAGGGAATTTATTCAGGTAGTAAATAGATAGTATTCAAGATGGAAATGTAAAAGTCCTCGTGTCAGACCTGTTCGTTCACTTCCCTGTTTTAGAGAAATGTTTGATAGAATAAGAAATGTTGGTGTAACAATCACACACTGGCTCATTCCAGCTGCTAACAGTCAGTAGTAGCAAGATACTGCTGTTTGTACCACAATTATTAGATATATTCAACCAGAGTATCAGCTCTACCTTTGCATTCCTGCTTCCATACTTAACATTTTCAACTACTAAACAAAACTAGACTTCATGCAACAGAAAACAAATAAATAAACAAACCAACCAACCAGGAAGTCTTGAATTAGTGCTAAAAGAGGATTAAGCATGGATTTGGGAGATACCAGCTTATTTCTGTTAAACAGCTGGCTCCATTTTATACCATAGTCATTGTTCTAACTGCAAAATTTTAAATTGTTGTCTAGATGTCTTCTTAGATACATTGCAATTTTTATCAGAAGAAAGAGAGTAAACATATTTTTGGTGGATCTGGAAAGAAAATATGGCAGCATTTAGAGAAAGAAAAATAATGTTTGAAGAGAAATGCTTTGGCTGTAACCTACCCTAAAAGAGGAAAGAAGCAGCAGCAAAGTTTAGGGCTGGCAAAAGCCTCACCTGTCTGCATTTTCTGTGTTGCCCTGATGGTTTAGAAGATGCTCATTTGGCTTGCCTAAAAGTTCTTCCTGCATGGATGCTTCAAATATTATTTGTTGTAATTCCTGTGTTCTCAAATTTATTTGTAACTCAAATGCATATGGACATCCTCCCTGCACAGCCTCACCCCAACTGCCAGTCACCAAATACTGCGCTCATTCTTCTTTTCTTCTTAATTTTCATCACCAGAACAATGTTACATAATTTCCTTTCAGTTTCTATAGTTAAAACTTTAATTTACAGGTTGAAATTTGTTAATTCATTAAAAAAACAAAACAAAACAAAACAGGCCCAAAAAAACAAACCCAGAGCTTCTGAAAGCACTGAAAAGCTAATTCTTCTATTGATGATTCAGACTGAATCTGAAGAGCCATCCTAGGGTGAAGAACTGACAAAGCCATGTATTCCTCGAGAAACACATTTTCCAGCTCTGGGAAGGTTGTGAGAAACTTATGGACTTGCAAGATACTCAGACAAGAATGTCCTTGTTAAAAATACTCTCTTGTGGCCATATAATACGTAGCATGAAGGAGTATAACTATGCTAAGTATTCAGGAACACGTAATCCTGTTTGTTTATGCTTCCTTTCACTTGACTTATTCGGTAGATGCTTTTCGAGTTCATGACCAAATGTAAGATCAGAGCCAAATAAATGGTTAATGTTTTCATTCAGATTCTCACTTGTTATTCTGAGAGGATTATGTCTTGTAAGGTTTGCTGACAGTGCAGGAAACCCAGAGTCCTCTGCAGAGTTTGCAACTGGAAAACTCTTCATAAGGAAAGGAAAAACAAAAATAGAGATTACATATCTTGGTCTTAATGATAAAAACATCTTTTTCACTTTCAGTAATATAAACAATAATGATCAACTTTTTGTGAGTGAAGAACTGTCCTTCAAATTACTGTTGTGAGCTTAAGATTTGACTATTGTACTTTCTAGGTAAGCTGTCAACACAGAAGCTATGCAAGTAGAAGCTATGCAAGTTGTGTGCATTAAAAAGCACCAGTAGCTATGAAAGTAAAATTCTTGAAACTGAATTGTAACCACTTCAAGGACAAAGCTCCTGTAATGCACTGAGACTGTTTTACTGAGAAGGATGGAACACAATGCATTTTCCGACGTAAACCCATTATAGGGGATGGCTGGCAAGGGGCTGATAAAAATTCAGCTTTGGAAGGATCTTATGATATTTTAAAATACTTAGTAGTTCATAGGTCTCACTTTGTGACCACCACTTCTTGTGGCAACTGATTCAAGGCTGTGTGCCAGTCTGTGCTGATTTGTTAGTTTTGTTATAACTGGGGACAATGACAACAGTGATTGATCATCTCCTGTAAATCATCTCTAACTCAGCAGTGATATTGTTAAAAGAAAATTAGTCAGTAGCATGAAAAAAAAAGAATATATTATAAAGTAGAGAGTGTTCTGGTGTCTACCTAAAACAGTACTAAATTAAGTGCTAGCCTACTTTCTGCTGGGAAAATCTCTTTTGAAGCTTAGGATCAAAAGCATTTTTCAAGCTTAAACAACACCATACGGTTTCAATTCTTGCTTTCTAACAAGCACTTTAAAAAAGCGCAACTAAAATGCAACTGACAAACTTGAAAAATCTTTTGTGTTGTTCCACTCGAATGATCTAATGAGAAAATGGCTCAGTTCTGTTGTAGCTAATGAGGTATAACATCTTCATTGAACCTGAATATAAAACAGAGATTTCTCTAAAGATATAGTCTTAACATGCTTCTATTGCTTTACTCATTCTGCCATATTTTTATTTAAGTGATGTCCAATGAATAAAAGCACAGGCCAGTTTTGAAATAAAACATTTACACACAAAATTACTCGATCCCAAAGTGCTTTGAACTCTGTATACAAGCATTGTGGCTTCAAGTGGGAAAATGTGTTTCACTAACTTACTACGGTCCCGAGTCTGCAAACAGAGCTATTAATGTAGCCAGACAGAGATCTGTGATAACACATTTTTGACAGATGAAGTTCTGAGACAGAACCCAAGTGTACATGGATTTTAGCCTATCTGGTTTTGACAGTGACCTGCTATCAGTGTGAAGACTGAGATTTGGCAAAACAGTGAAGATACCACTAATATCAGTATCAAAGAATAGCATTTATTCTGGTAGTACCTAGAGCTAATATCCTGCTAAAGGGCTTATTTTTACAGTATAATATTTATGCCAATAAATTTATACAAGGATACAATAAGGACTCACAGATGTAGGAAGCATAAGATAACAGCAAAGGACTTAGATTCAGTGCAGCAAGTAGATTTGCAGCTAAACAACAGTTTAGATGTAGTTGGGCATGGTGACAGCATCATGGCAGTAAAAAATTTAAGGGGACAACTAGAGTAGAATAACCTTGTGGTGTAGGTGGCTACTGATAGTGCTTCTTATCTATAAAGCAAAGAGGCTTGAGGAAAAGCTGGACAGGTTGATGAGGATGGGAGAATAAAATCGATGTACTGATGCTTCTCACCATCCTTAGTACTTACATTTCAGATGTGTAAAAGAAAAGTTTCTGTGCTCCATAAACATGAATCTGAGACATAAAGAGAGAATGGGCTCACACAACAGAGTGGGAACAGCTTTAGATCTCCTCATTACTCTATTGATCCTTCTGGGGAAACTGGTGGTTAGAACGCATAGTGCAGTCTTTTGAGCTGGAAGGAAAGAATTCTGTTCATCTAACAAATCTCCAGAGAAGTTTCATGCTGTGTTACAGAAAACACAGGTCTGTTGTGGGACAACAAACTCTTTCAGTGAGTGGGGTCTTAGTGATAAACTGAAACACAGAGACAATGAACCTTCTGTTCACAGGAGACACGTGCTGGGCTAGTCTCCTCTCTGACGCCTTGCTGCTGTTATTGTTATTCTTGTACTTGGGAAGCCTAATAGTGAATCCTATAAAAAAATCTCTGTAGCAGTGAATTTATACTGTAAAATGAGATGAGGCACACCCAATGAATACAGACAGACTGACAGATGGGTGAGCACATGAAAATAATGAGCAATAAAATTGGTCAGTGTAACAGACAATGGTCACAGCAGATGCCCAACTGTTGTCAAGCTTTCTTTTGGTTTCATAGCCAGTGAGAATTTCAGGGTAAGGTCTGGAGGAAAACAGCAAGGTAGCTTGTCCAGGGAGCCCCTTCTCAACAAAAGGAGTAGCAAAGGTAGAAATATGTCAGTGAAAAAGGGGTGTTGATGACCAGTAACAGTGGTCAACTCATTGCATCTCAAGGCATTAGAAGATGACCTCACTCTCAAGAAGAAGCATGGGGATAGACAAGACTGAACCACAGAGATGGGGGCAAGAACTTTGGTGAGGAGGGACAGTAGAGAACTAACACAAAGCAACAGGTTTATGGGCAAAGCAATACATGAAGAATATTATCTGTGTTAAAGTATTTCCAATGGATACAAATGGGACAAGATAGTATCTGTCAAGACAAGACAATATGATATTGTGTTATCAAATTATAGTTGAAAATAATTATAAAGGTAACTATCATCAAGAAGAGAAATTGGAATCAGGTGTGTCAAGAACCCCATGTACCAAGGAAAGATGGACAGAGATGTTATCACGGTGAACTGCACTTTGACATTACAGTTTAAAACATTCACACAGCATTGCTGTGATACTGCATTATGTAGCAACACTATGAGGTAAGAGAATTAGGTTCCTCTGAAACTTTTATAAAAAATGATGAGACAGATACCCTGTGAAAATCAGGGGCTTTTGAATATGCATGTTCTTGTTCAGCATGGACAAACCTGCATGACACTGGTAGTGCTTAACCTGTGTGTGAGGAGTTAGTTCATCAAATATGCACTTGCAAATTTACTTTCTCCCCATGACCTCATCCTATCTGTGGTCTAGACCATTCAAAAGCTGTGAAACTGCACAGGAATATGACCGGAGGGTGAACCCTGCTAGAAAATGAGTGGATTTGCTGAAGCATGGAGCCTCAGGGTAAGTATAAAGTACCATATCTATAGATAGATGAGTTTGAGACTCTCATGGGTCTTTTATAGTTTTTAAATGTTTGGTTTGTATTGCAACTGCCTACCACAGGCAACTCAGTGAAGTTATCACAACATCTAAATAGTAGGCATTTGCTTGGCTCATTGGGCACCCATTGTGGTTGACATGAATACTGTCCTTGGAGTTTGAATAACATTTGCTTTACTTGTTCCAGGGGCTGGTAGTCAGCTCGCATCCTCCTTTCTGCTCTTACTGTGGTTCCACCTAACACTTTAGGGTCGGCAGTCAAAACATAAGCAATGAATGATAGTTCTTGAGAGAAACCTATGCAAAGAAAATATAAATTCGCCCAGAAATGGGGTTCTTGTCCAAGAAGTCAGTCTGATACTATCTCAGCTACACCAGTAAATGTCTGAACCAAACCTTACACCAATGCTACTCTCCTAGAAATGGAATCTGAACTGTGCACAAATTACTATATACCTTTGAGCAATGTTTTTCAACTTGAAGTGCCTGTGAATAATTGACACTTTGTACTGACGTAGTGGCATGCCATGGGCAAAATTATCCCTTCCTCATCATATTAGCCTGGACCACAGCACCTTCTCGTGGCCCTCAGCACATACAAGGGTTTGAGTGCACTGTGTGCCCTGCAAGAGATGTGACTAGGAAACAGCCTTACAGAAGGCCAAGCGCTGAGATGTAGGCTGAGCTGCAGGCAGAAAAGGCTAGCAATATTTTTCTATTCTAATACACATTTTAATGTTATTTAATACACATTTTAATGTTATTGAAAAAGATAGGTGATATCTGAAGTGTGGAGCATAGTGGTGGGTAATAACTGATGCCTTCAGTACACTGTGAGATGTACTTCTTAAATGACACATTGTGTAGGAAACAGCTGAGCCCACCACACTGATCCTCTTCAGGAGAAAGTCTAGGTCTGCAATGCTGAAGAAGGAAACCCTGGAATAGCAGTTTCTGAAGAGGAATCTGGCTTTTTTCCTTGTGAAGAGCACGGCTGTTCTTGCCATTACTGGGTAACATTCAGTTTGCTTGACATTCTCTTGCCATTTCATCATCCACTTCATAAGCCAGTTCATTTCCCATTCTGTATAACCCTTTGAAAGTTGGTTTAAAAATGTCCTAAGTGCAAAAATATTCTTTTGAGTCAACCACTGTAAATAGAGTGCATGACTGGACCATATGTGCTACTGCTTCAACATGCCCCTGCCTTCTCTCTTCCCTGTGTTCCTAGCTGTTGCTTTAGACCAGAAATAGCAGTTTTATGGTAAAAGAAAGTTAAGGCACATTTAGAACTTGGGCTTTTCACCTCATCTTGAAGGGTCTCTTTATGAAAACATGCTGTATTGGCTATATTTTCAACTGAAAATTAGAAAGCCACTTTTTTTCTCAAACTAACAATGAAAAATATATATTTTTGTTTCCATTTATTTTGATGCTACTTTAAAGCTCAGCAGTGCTAAGATACTTAAACATATGAAGCTGAGATCCTACAAACTTTATCCAAACACTTGGCCCTGTTGAGTTCTACCTGTCCTTTTATGGTTACCAGGAAAGCATTTTCTACTGTGTGAGAGGGTTAATTGTCTTCTATCCCATAGCTGTGTATGCATAAAATCAGAAAGGCTAGAGTCTTCTTTACTGTGTTTTAACAGTTTGTTCCCAAGGATGAGAAAGGCAAACCAACAGTACTACATTGGAAAACAGAAGCATGTCTGGAAAAAAAGAAACCTGAAATTTCCCTTTGGGACTTTTTCAAGGAGTGATGTGCAAAACAACAAAAAAGACTGCTATTGAGCCATTTTAAAAATAAAATCAAGTATTTCAGAAATCCTTTAACATTCTTTGACCTTTCTTTGCAGATCTGATCTGCTTTGGAATATTGAAAGGACAGCCCATCACTGCAACATACTCACACAAACACATACATTTGAAATTTATCTTGCAGCACTATGAAGAAGAGTATGCTGAAGAATGAGTGTCTTGTGATCACAGTATGGCACCGAGACAGGCACACTGAGTCAATGTGAGCATCATGCACACTATGAAGCTTTCAACCTTAAAAGAATAATAGACACCTAGGAATGGCCTGCTTGTGGAGGAATTCTTAATAGTTTTAATGATTATGAGGAGTAAATATTCACTGTATAAAGTGAAATACACATCTAGTTTATTTAACAATGAAAACAAATATACTCACTGTATTTCTGTGTTCTGAGATCACCTTAAGACTGTGAATAACTTGAAGTTTTTCTAGTTCAGATGATTCAGGTGAGTTCAGATGAGGCTGCACCTGGAATACTGTGTTCAGTTCTGGGCCCCTCACTACAAAAAAGACATCGACGTACTGAAGCAGGTCCAGAGAAGGGCAGCTAAGCTGGTGAAAGGCCTGGACCACAGGGCTTATGAGGAGTGGCTGAGGTAGCTGGGGTTTAGTAGGCTCAGGGGGGACCTTATAGCTCTCTAAAACTGCCTGAAAAGAGGTTGGAGTGAGGGGGTGGCTCATATCTTCTCCCAAGTGACAAATGATAGGACAAGAGGGAATGGCCTTGAGTTGCACCAGGGGAAGCTCAGGCTGGATATTAGGAAAAATTTTTTTACGAAAATGGTGGTCAGGCATTGGAACAGGCTGCCCAGGGATGTGGTGGACTCACCGTCCAAAAAACGTTTGGATGCGGCTGTTGAGGACATGGTTTAGTGGTGGACTTGGCAGTCCTGGGTTAATGGTTGGACTTGATGAGCTTGAAGGTCTTTTCCAACCAAATTGATTCTATGATTTTTGTCCTAAAGTTAAAAAATCAACCATATGTCAAGAGTTCTCAGAAATCTCACAATTGTTTTCTATTTTTGGGGGAAAATCCTGGTAATTTTACTCAAGCAAATCTGTAGAAGAAAATGGGAATTTTGCTTGGAAAGTGTCCACCACATTTAGCCCACTGAATCTACAGCATAAATGAAAAGATACTGTACCTGAATTTTGTTGAAGTCCAGAAAGAGTTTCCATAATTTTACCAAGGGTTGTAAATTGTTTATTTCTTGTATTTGGTATTGCTCCAGATGAAGAGTCAAAAGACCACTCTGTCTAGCAAGGAAACTTTGTGAAACCATAACGTGGTTATGGTCCAATACCAACTCCTGCAGAAGCTGCAGACCTTCAAGTCCTTTAGTTTGGCTGATGTAGTTTCCTTATAGAGCAAGAGTAAATGCAAGGAATCATCTTTAATGGATTTGGATTCCTTTCCAGCAAAAAAATTACCTTAAGCAAGAGCAGCTCATGAACTGTCTGAATTACTTGTATGTTGTTTTGGACCACTTCAGTGGTACAGGATGACAATGTGTTTGATTTCATCTATCTATCTATCTATCTATCTATCTATCTATCTATCTATCTATCCACCACCTCTATTTAAAGGTCAATTACTATCATTAGTATTCCTTACAGTAAGGAGGAAATTTCCTCAGTGTGGAACTTGCTGCTGGCCATGAGCTGACAAATACATCTTTCACATGCTGACTACCATGCTCTGCCCTTGTAAAAGACAAGTGAGGCACAGTGGTGCAGTATGGAAGAATTTCACTGTTCAACATCTGAAGGATCTTGGAGCCAGGACAGGAGTTAAATCTATGTTGTCATTCTTATTGGGGTCAAGACCAAAGAAGAATGTTCCCTACAAATCCAAGGCACAAAGTGAAGACTGGACATAAAGAAGGTACTGTAAAATGCTTGAATAAATGTACAGAAAAGCTGCTACCACCTGCTCTGCAAAAACAGAAGTTCCAGGTTTTTTTAGCCTGCTAAGCTGTAGCTGGTCCATGTTAGTACTTCCATTATAGCTCAGATGAAAATATTGCAAACCCTGCTTTATCTGGGGACCCGTTGTTTTTTGTTTTCTCCAAGTTCTGCATCCCGAAAGCAATAAAGCAAACAAGAGTATGACACCTCACTTTTCCTTGAACAAAAGAACTTTAGCAATCCCACCCCCAAAAAATAATTACAAAGGATATATACAGATAACTGCAATTTCACTAATCACTGGAACAGGTTTCATAGGGATTACACCTGAATATTGTAAAAAAATTGATGAAAATGAAACAAATACACTGCTTGAAGGTGGAAATACTCCACATCTAAACTTCTGTTCTGTAGAAGCTAGGTCAAGTTTTCTGGAACTGGATCCAGACCATGAACATCAAACAAATAAAAAAAACCCCTCCTCTGCTCACAGAAGTCATGAGGACATGAAAAGGAAACAGCTGTAAACCACAGTAAAATACTTATGGCAACCTTTGGGTGTATTCTCGGCTGAATGACAATAGGGCAAAATAACATAACATGCACTGTTCTACTAATTTGTCTGTAACAGCTTCATTTCTCTTACATCTGACCTGTAATTAGGTAGCAGATTAAGAAAGAGAAGGGAAAAAAGGGTTCTAATTTTAACTTTCCTTCTTCCTTACGACCCAGCTACTGAAACAATGTGCTTAGCAGCCTCTATTTCCATAAATACCACTACACATTAGTGACTGCTGAGCAGCTAGTGACTTGATTACACTCATTCATCACAAACAAAACAATATCCAGACTGTATGTTAATATGTAATATTAATTTGTATTAAGATGTGTAAATATGTACTATACATATTTTATGTTTTACATCAGCTTATCTCACAAGGCTACAAAAATTAAGAGCTAATTCAACTTCTGAAGAGAGTGTCAAGAAGATCCGGGGAGGATTTAAGAACATTTTTGTTCCTAGAATATCTCACAATTGAGAAAGAAGGCAACAGTCATTAAGAAGACATTATCCACTTAGTGGGAAATGAAACAGCTATAATAAAAGGAAAAATAAACAAATTGACAGTAAGAAGTAAAAACATGCAAAAAATTTATGAAAAGAGCAAATGCACATAAGGGAACATCAATGGCTTGTACCATTAAGCACAGTAAGAAAGAGATTGAAAATATATCAATAATAAAGGTAATCTTGACAATGGTATTGGATCATTACTAGCTGAAGATGGCAGAAGTATCAATAAACCTAAAGTGAAGGATAGTTGTTCTTTATATACGTTTGTGCTGCATTTGTAGGGAAAAAAGGCCAATGTTATTCATATAACACAGTGATAATGAAATAATTTTCATTCCAGTATTGACTTAAAGGTAGTTAAACAGCAGCTTCTGAGTGAGAATCTGACATGTTTAAATCAGTGACTCTGGGTAAGTCACATTTGAAAAAGTGGACTCAGAAACATCATGGAATGTTTATGCTGACTTGCACTAAGTTTGCAAACATCAGCCAAGTTTCAGTGGCCAGCAAGAAAGCTAAAATTTGTCAGTATTTAAAAAAGGAAAGGGGAGGAAACTAGAAGGCATTAGCATAAAAAAATTCCTCCCATCAACAAGAAGGGCATTCCTACAGTTACTGAACAATTATTTCAAGTCCTTTTGAGCCTCTAGTCTGTATAAAGAATGTTCATCTCTCCTGTGGAAGTAGATAACAAAATTTTCTGGGGAAAAGGAATATTGACAGAAGCACACATGGATATGGGCTGTTTGGGCTTCCATCATAGTGTGACAAATTTCTGTGCTCCTTTTGCTTATCTGCTTCCAACTAGGGAGGTTGCCTTATCTATGCAGAAATAAGTAAATGAATCCTGACAGGTCCTGGAAGTTTCAGTCCTGAAAGAGTGCACCGATGTGAAATGCAAACTGAAAGGTGATTTGAAAATGCTCTTTAGGACACAGGCTGATCTAACGTTGGTGGCAAAAGGAAAGAGAAGGAAGTACAACTGTCTCCTTCAAAGATGATGAAAAGAATATCACTATGAAATGAGCAAAAGAAAGAAGGTTTAATGGCAGGATAAATGATTGCTTAGACTAGACACAACTTTGGATGAATATACAAAAACCTTCTTTACGCTCATGAAAGGTACTGTACTCTGAACTGATTGATTCTAATAAGGGGTTGTGAGCACCATAAGAATACTACACAGTGTAAGGCAGCTAAATTTTCACAGGTCAGGCTTGAGGGACTGAAATACTATCTCAATATATTCCTCACTATCTGAATATATTCCTAAAATTTTGTAGTGTAATGTTGTACACATTTAAGTAAAGAATGAAAACAGATTACCAGTGATCAGTCTGATCAGAGATACATGTCCACACTCCCGCAGATCAAACCAGCAGCCAGAGAGAGGTAGGTGGTTCCCTTACTCAAAATAAAATCCTTTGTAGGAAGGTGAAAAAACTTCACCGTATGCCTAACCACCTATGCAAGAGGATCCAAAGAGCAGGAGACAGCAGTCTGGTATAGTTAGTTTGATGAAGAAATGGCCTAAGAAGTTCACAAAGAACTGAGGAAAGAAAAGACAACTATATGATGTCAAACATACCGTATGTGTACAAAACAGACAAAATCATACTGAGTTTCTTTAAGCTAGGAGGGGGAAAAAAGGGAGATCTGAAGCTACTGACACTGAAGACACCTCCTTTCTCCTCAGTGGAGTAAAGGAGAGATAAAAGCATATTTTAAAAGCCCACGGTACTTACTTCCTTTGGCAAGTCCTTGCTGTCCATAGCCATGAGAGGTCACCTTTCAGTACAGCTCCTGTGTACTTGTGACCTGATTTGGAAGCTTTTGTCCAGGCAGTATTGATTCAATGTGATTGTAGTTCAGACACAATACCTGTAAAGGAAACTTATTTAATCAAATAGAACATTCCTCTGCTAACACATTAGCAAAACTGCCAATTACATTTTTCTGATCCAGAAATTTGATCTTTAGGAAGATAATTGGTCAATTTAAAGTGCTTAAAAAGTTTGGTGCAATTCATTGATTTTGGATCAGATTACTCCAACAATACTGTAAAATTGAAACACTGGTTGCAATCAGCTTTGTGCTGGTTGATTGCTGTTGTTACAAAAAAACCACAAACAACAGGGTACTAAAGGAGATTAAAGACCATTTTCAATCAAAGAAAATTAGTGTATCATAATGATAATATTATCATGAAATTATTAGAAAAGGCTGTGTTCATGAACCCACCTTAGCATTAGGAAGGAAGATAAAACCACTGAAAGACATGAGATTATCATTCTGTAAATTCATGCCGCAGACATTTCTAAGATGCTAGCACCAACTCTACAGCTCTGAATTAAGTAAAAAAAAGACAAATACGGATTGAGAATACAATTTCTACCCCAAAATGACTAAAGAGGGCTAGCAACAGACAATGGAGTAGTATGGAGTATATGAAAAGATTACACACGTATTAACAAGTTTGATCAGCTAGGTTTTGATTTGTTAAGGAACTGTTTTTTAAAAAGTTATAGTAATAATCTGCACACTGAAATAATCTGCATGCAGAATAATTTACTACTGCAATGACACCTAAAGCTTTGAAAGACTGGTGATGGACTAATACAAACAGTTGTTAATGGTCTTGTTTCCAGACTATTTGATTTCTGCTCACATGCAATACTATCAGGTTAGTTAAACCATAAGTAGAAAAAAGCACAGGTTTATTAATATAACTTTAAAACATCCATGTATAGGTGAATTCAGACTACTTTATTTTCAGCTCCTTCTTCAGCCATCATCTGCATGTCTCAAAACAGAAATCACAAAATCCAGGTAGCTTCATTTGGATTAATAGTGCTTTTCAACACTCAAGTCACAAAGAAAGCCCTTAAAATGAGTGAAAACCATATTGACATTGCCTTAAAAGCCTTTGTGCTCTCGTACCATTTTAGAGAGTCTGAACATTAATAAGAATCAGGACCTCAGTCTCCAATTAGTGCCTGAATCCAGCTGACGAAGTTTCGAATACATACATTAGCATTATAGGTAAGCTGAAGAGATCTGGAATTGCAGGTGCAATTGTTTGTTATTTGACACGAGTTGCAGAATTATTCCATGGGTTGGAAACCTTACTTTAGCATACCTGGTATAAGTGATGTTTTTATCTGCAGAACATTTGGAGACCAGCCCAGCTGGAAGGTTCAGTACCTCCTTCTCAGGAGTGAGTATCAATTAAAAAATGTTTGACCAGGGTTCTCATCAGCTCAGATTCCACTTTAAATATGGATGAATGCAGAACCCACAGGCAGAACCTCCAATTAAATCTAAGTATAGCTTCCCCTATACTTGAACAAGTGAGGAAACATTGTATTTCTAATGCAATAAAAAACAAATTAGTTTTGAAATAGTAAATATTTACCTTTAAATGATGTATCTCTTGGTTGGTATAAACAAAGTTATTCCTTATGTATAGCTGTATTAGAGAGTAAGTTTTCTTTAAACCTTTCTTTAAACTAAAGATAGGATTATTAGAATCTCAATGGAAATGTAATGAGGATAAGGCAGATTTTCAAGCACATCTTCTAAGGCTGATAAGATTGTTAGTATTTACACCAAGTCTTGTAAGTTTGATGAGCTTTGAAATTCCTTGAAAAATACACAAGATGCACTTGATATAAAGTGAGATGTAACAGAAAAAGGTGACTGATACAGAAGATAAAATAAATTACAAGTGACATAGTTTGTGTTACTGGGTCCAACTGTAACTAGATCAATGATCAATTAGAACATTAAACATAGATAAATATGCTCATTTTAATAAGAAATACATATTTTGCTGGAAAGTAACTGTTCTGTCTCTCTTCCTTTCTTCGATAGAGTCAGATCTTTTAATATTTGAAAAACTCAGTTGACAGAGAGCAAAAATTCACCCTCTGTAATATTTCACTATAACAAAACATTTCTGCTGTGCCCCAGCTTAACAGTCTGCATTACCACTACCGTGGTAAGTATAGTACCATCTAGTGTTGAAATGCAGTTCTCATCTAAAGTGAGATCTTCGAGGTTAAGACAAGTCTCTATTCCTTCTGTTTGTGTGAGATCGTTGCTGATAAATTATGCTTATCTTAAATGCTCTGATTTTTCCAAGTTGGAAACTGTGAAGAGTGTTTGCAGATTCAATACAGTGATCTGTGATAAAACTCTGTGTTAGAATTGAAAGAAACCAACCAGTCAATTAAACTGTAATTCCACCTATTTATTCTGTGCTAAGTTTCTTTGTGTACATTTCCTACTGATATCAATGGCAACTTCTTGGATGCAGGTTGTGATATTTCCCCATTATGCAACAGAGCCATTCATCTTTAATACATTTCAAAAAATTTCATCTTCTCCTCCAGAAGCAAGGACTCTGCAACAGAAGTATGCCAGCTCCCAAATGTACCTTTGCAGCTGAAGCTATCTGAACAGACATTTTTTTCTTGTCTGCATTAGCTCTTAGATAGTTTTGTTCAATTTACATCCTTCTGCAATGCATAATTATTTTATTCACTGGTCTGCTTTACACATCCTCATTCTGCAACAGGATTTTAATGGAAACAGGATTTCAGCCTAGCACCAAGGCTAGATATTTAGTCTAGAAGAGGCTGAGTGCAAAGTCAGAGCAGAATTCACCCAACTTTATAGTTCATCATGCTTTTTACATACAAAGTACTCTTTTCTCTATATCACAGATTAACAAATTCTTTAATTTTCTTGTTTGAAACATTCTTGAACAGAAACAAATAAATGTTGCCACCAAGCACACATTTTGCTGCCCACGTTGTGAAATGACTTTCTTACACAGGATCTGACACCTGGCAGCAAGCTTCCTGTCAAGACAAGGCTGTCAGTAATGCCATCTATAACCTGTTTGTATGGCTATGACTCCCCCTTCCTGATAACACTACAGTAGCCAATCATTGCACAAAGGAGGAAAGGAAAGATCACAGTGTCCCAGTCAAAAAATTCAGATTGTATTGTAGGGGCCCAAACTATGCTGTATTGTATCTATGTTGTATCTAAGACAAATAATCATGTAAATATTCAGTACCAGTAGACTGGCTGTGATGATGAACACTTTTTGGCTGTAATTTTTTTATTTTCCACAGTATTTATTGTACCCTTTATGAATCCCTTAGCTCTGATGTCACAAAACATCTATGACATATGCTAAAGCTTTAATTTTCCTGACAATTTTTCTAAACATGAATTCCCTAATGCACAGAGAATGAAATGCTATGCTTATCAGCAGAAATGTGTTTTCCTCTAGCTATTCTATATTCTAGTAACAAATTGAACTGACAGAGGAGCTTTTAACCTTTCGTACCGGGTAGATTAACATTATTTCAGCTAATGGATCAGAACAGGTTAGGATGACCTTGGATCTTCCTCAACTGACTCTTGCAGTTTTTGTTAGCTCAGTTTCCCGAGGAAACAAGGCTAATGTGATTGTGCTATCTGTATATCCATCTGCTAGCCTTACCACTAATTTTTAAATCTAGTGGTGAGTTTCAGTCGAATCTGTCAGACAAGCACTACTTGACTTATTATAAATTCCATGAAAATGAGCAGCAGAATGAGAGTTATAAACTCCCAGTAAAGGAAAGGCTGCAATATTGGCTCAGCTACAATGCCAGATGCTAGAGGATCCAGGAGAGACCTGTTCTGAATGATCTGAGAAACTCCAAGAGCTCAGACATGATTAGGCACTGGATAACCCAAAGACAAGGCTCTTTGTTAAGGCAAACTAATTTCCTCCAGGTCTGCTGCTCATCAAGTGACTGTTTAATTAGTTCATAATTTTAGGTAGACTTTCAAGGTGACAGACAATGTTCAAAGGGTTATTCTGAATATTTGCTGGCTTGAAATTAGACCTACTAGTTCTCATCTTGCAATCTGTTTTTCATATTGATATTTAGTAGTACTCTGTGAAAGTTTTAATTCTGCCCCATCACAAGAAATGGATTAGTATAGAGAGTTCAATATGCACGTGGCAAAGCTTGTTTGGCTTTAGACATCAAATACGCCTAGACCTCTAAATTTTAGGGCAGGGTATATTTGAAGAGTCAGTATTAGGAAACTGTGTTGCTATGTGCATTAGAGAATTTATGTTTATGGAATTTTACTAGGAGAACTAATGTTTCAATACTATACTTCTGTGACATCAGAAAAAAGTTGGATTAAAAATTGGCAGAATAAATAAGCTAAGCAAAGCTACTAAATTTTCTAATGAAAATTCTCAAGGCCAATCTGTACTGATCAGGGAGAGAATGTAAAGGAGCTGGCTGCAATTTCCTGAATCAGTCTAATTCTCTCATTAACCTTGATGCCAGCGTCCTTGCTCTTTAAAACATTGCTCAATATTCTTGAAGCTTCATTGACACTCTCCTTCAAAACACTTCCAGAGCATTTGGAATTCCTGGAATGCTTAAATGAAGCAAGTAGATTAAGGACTTTGTCTTGCCTTAGGAGGCAGTTCTTTAAAAAACAAGCAAGTGTACCTCATAAGCAAGTCCCTTATATAGCCTTAATATTTTAAAAAGGGCAATTTTCATATGCCAAAAGCAGCCACAAGCAAAATGTGTGACACAAAATATCAAGCTAGAAAACGTGAAGGCTACTTAGAAGAGGTTTAAAGAAGGTTAAACACAAAACACTTTGCCATTACACACTTTTACACAGTTTAAAAAGTCCTCACCCTTTTAAGTTTCCAGACTAAAGCAAATATTCGTGAGCCCTACTGGATCAGACCATGGCTGTCTTATTCCATTACATCAGGAGGTAATGAAAAATAGGAAAAATTATAGCAGTGAGAATAAACTGAAATGTTCTTAAAACAGGTACAGAACTATTCCTAAAGCTTTGCTTTTCCATATCACTTGCAATAAGTTACAACAAAACAGAACATCAAACCTGGGTCGTCTTTGATCCTGCAATGTATTGTAATGCTTCTGCAGCTTCTTCGTTAGAAATCAGGACTCCACCTAGGTTTGTGGGACACTTCAATTGGCCAGTGACACTCAGCTGCAATGAGACTGGCTTGAAGAAAGGAATAAAGTGCTGTAATTATTTTTGATTGCCAATATAGTTTACATATAACAAAGAGACTTGCATTTCCTTTCTGTTTAGTGTGCTGTCATCTCGTGGATGTTAAGAGGCTAGCGCTTTGTTATGATCTTCAACAGAGCCACTATGTCATCCCTGCTTATGCAGCTTGCTAGAAACACATGAGACAAGGTACCTTTGGGCCAGTTTTGATTGTCCTGATTTTATATGACATTGATGGTAACAAACTGCTCTGGAGTCACGTGGTCACATGCTAATGCAGAAGTTTACTAATCTTATGAAGCTCACTAATATATAAGATGTATTACTATTTGTTTTTATAATCTAGGAGTTTCATTTATGACCTAGAAATATTACAAAAAACAAAGAAAGCTTCACAGGACATGTGTGGAATGTTTAAAGGATTTAGAGGTGTCACCAAAACCTCAAGACCTTACCTCAAAACTATCTTATATGCACAGAACATGTTAGGCTGCCCACTAATTTAAAATATAATACATGAATACACACTTCCCACATAATGAACAATAATGGAATCATTTATGAGCTAGATGGTAAGCATCCTCTAAGAGGCAATAAGGATTTTCTGCTTTGCTCTGAACTGCACTAACTAGACATCGTGGTTGGATGCCTAAGAAACTTCAGAGAGGCGCAGGTTTAATATTGCGCAATATTCAAGAGTTACCATATTGACCTGATGGCAAAGAACACAGTGAAGTTAAAAGTTTAACCTGATAAAAACCTAAGTAATAAAAACAAAGAACCAGACTGCAGAACTGGTAGCTCTGATTATCTCTTTTTATATTTTAGTATGTATTGAAGATATATCAGGACCATATCAGGACTCGGCGTGACAGCAGGAGCTGAATCAGGGGAGGTTTAGGTTGGATATTAGGAAAAGTTTTTTCACCCAGAGGGTGGTTGAACACTGGCACAGGCTTCCCAGGGCAGTGGTCACAGCACCAAGCCTGTCTGAGCTCAAGAAGTGCTTGGATGATGCTCTCAGGCACATGGTGTGACTTGGGGTGTCCTGCACAGGGACAGGAGTTGGACTCGATGATCCTAGAGGGTCCCTTCTGACTCAGCACATTCTAAGATTCTATGATTCTATGTATTGAAAAGAGTCATTGAAGTTTAATTAATAGGACAAATATCTTGCTGGATGCTTCCTGGATGTCCCAACGGAGTTCTGTTTCTGATGGTATTCTGTTTGCCTGCCTTTGACTTGTACAAAATATTAAATTTACTGTTAAGTGATCATTTTAAAAGCTTTTTAAAGAGTCTCAATGTCTCAAGTTCATAAGGTTTAACTCTGCTGACTCTGACCGAGCTCTTTAAATAATGTTAAAATGTACTGATTCAAAGGGAATAAAGAGAGAAATATTTGTTCCAGAAGCTGTTTGGGCAATGAGAATGAATGAAAGCCAGTAAAAGGGCTGAGTATTGGCTTTCTCACACAGCCAACACAGCTGTGCCACTGCAGACAGATACACGCAGTAACAGAGAGACTAACAGTGTATATGCACATCCCCAAGGCTAGGAACTGTCTCTGCTCCAACCCCTTATTCAGTGCAGCTGAGACAGCAAAATTAAAGCCAGGACTTGGTTTTTGATATCTGGCACAGACCGCCAATAAATTTAAATCTTAAGGGAAGTGAAAAAGAAAGGAATTATGCCTCAGAGATGTCTCTGAGCAAAAACACCACACAGCTTATTAACTTGGTGAGGCTTTGACTACAAAAGAAGTGAAGGCCCAGTGAGAACAAAGATGCCATAACATGATCATAAGGCTTCTTACATTGCAAGGGCCTTAGAATTAATAAGGTGCAGGACCAGATTTTAAGCTTTTCTAACTGTGGTCATGGCTAGAATGCTTTCCCAGGAATTTCAAGCAGTGTTATGTACCTTATGCCATGGGTTGTATGTGATGTCAAGACTCAGTATGTTGGGAGTGTGTTTATATAAGATGTTTATATCTTCTCTGGACTTTTTCAGCTTGTTCCAGCTCAGGTTGAAGAACTGTAGTTTGCTTACACCTCTAATGCCTTCAAGAGTGATTACATGGTTATGACTTGCATATTCCAAATTTGGCTGCAAGACAATGCAGTTTGAAAATAGTTGTATGGTCAAAAGTATCACAAAAGAAGCTTTGGTTAAAGTAATCAGACACATCTAATCTTTAGACAGACTTAACTGGATCCAGTGCCTGGGACTCTTCTTGCTCAGTATTGGGTCTGTTCAGGGAAATCTAGTGTACTCCAGCCATGCTACTCTATTTATTAAAATGAAATGACCATTATAAAGGTCAGATAAAGTGACACTGTAGTAATATTGTGATTCAAATTTGTGACAATATCAAGAGGCAACAAAACCGTGGGCTGCTAATAATACCACAGTATTCATGATCCTAGTTTAGTCCCCCATTCTGTTCCCCTGTGTGCATCCTGGCACAATCCTGTCTTGTGAGCACACCTCACAATGCAAGAATATTTATGCCAGTGGATATTGTTATTAATAATATTTATATTAGTGAATATAAGTGAATATTTATAAACAGTGGAACTTTTGAGGCCACGTAACCTTTGGACTTGTGTCTTTCAGCCTTTTCCTCCCATATTGCAGTAAACCCAGCTACCCCAAGCTCCCCAAGACACCAAGGCCAAGCACAAGGCAGTATGTGCAGTGGCTAGTCTCAAGCTATATATATGCTGACAAACTTGCCAGAAGTCCATGCTGACTGGCGTGTTGGCTGATGCTAAATGAACTCTAGAGAAGCTGAGAAATGTCTCTTTGTGAGGAGAAGGAAAGGTGTTCCAATTTAGGTTAAGCCACATTTCTACAAAAATAATGAATATTTAATTACCTTTAAGACTTCTATGCCTTTTTCAAATTGGGTTGAAATTTGTTCATTCCTAAGCCACTGCAATGAGAGAGTCACACAGCATGACTGGTATTTTTGCCTCCCATGCCCTGTCCTGGGCACGGATTGACCCAATGTATTTGTGCCTTTCCTCACTCATCTAGGAAAGAACAGACATATCAAATTACTTCTCACATGAGGACATTGAATCATAGATGATTCAAACTCCTGTCTGGGAATTACTCTCAGTAGCTCAAGCCCTTTGTGGAGCTTCCTAATACACAGAAATACCACTGGGACAGATTTCAGCAGTTTCAGAGTTCCTTTCAAGGCTACATGTGCCATCTCATGGCCATCTACAGTATTTACAGAATGTCCCTCTGTAAAAGCAATTGCACAAGCCACCCAGCAAATATTTTACAGCATCTTTGCAAACCTTGAATTATCAGGCTTGAATGACTTCTCAGGATCACTGCTGGTTTTGCCTTCTACCTTGTTTCAGAAACTATTCTGGGACATTCACATATGCTTAGACTGTTACAGAGAAGAAATGTTTTTTTTTCTGTCAGACTGTTGCAAAAATTAAAGCAAGGGCCAAGTATCTTTATTTGACTGAGACCATCTCTTAAAAATGTAAACAAATTTAAGCAGCGTGACAGTGCAGCCATGAATTATGATAAGGGATGGTGGGCAGGAAAAGTGAGAATAATGAATAACAAAATAGTTTATGGTGTCATTATTCCAACAGAATGAGAAAGATTGGATTGCTAGCTCTGTGGGACACAGCCCATCTTCATGTATGTTATATAGTAATTAACACCACAAAAAGGAATCACAGGGGAGCCTCTGAAAACTAGCATGATGCAAACAATAATAAAGTAAAAAAGAAATACAGTAAAAAAGTAATAAAGTAAAAAATAGATACTGCATTTGAAGATACAATCTTGCCACCTAAAAATCTGATTTCTCAGAGCAAGAAGAGGAAGGCAGGTGTGTAAAAGGTTGGAAAGAATGAGACAAGAATTAGAGAAGAGTTGCCCTGAATTAATTTTCCTACTGTCTATTCTTTTCCTTCATAAGTCAGAATGAAATTGAGATATTCAAAAGCTGTCTGGACGTGGTCCTGCATAGCCTGCTGCAAGTGACCCTGATGATCAGGTGGCTTGTGTAAGGTGACCTCCAGAGGCCCCTTCCAACTTCAGCTGTTGAATGCAGAATGAAGGAAAGGTAATGTGAAGAATTATGAGGATAGAGGAAGAAAACAGAAAAAAAAAAGATGAATAGAAAAATGATGAAAGAAGGGGAAAAAAGAGCAGCACTCTTCTGCCTGCTCTCTTCTGTGCTATCTTTTACTGAACAACAGCATTCTTCTGTCCACAATGCAGCATACTGTATGCACTTCCAGACCTTGGAAACCATCCTCCAGTATTTGTAGCAGCTGCTTTTCCTTAACTGGCTCTTCAGGGTTGCACACATAAGAGAAAGATTCCATCTTTTCTTATTAAGAAATTAGAAACAGAAAAATAGGGAAAGACTCCAGGTTTTCATTATGTTGTTGCAAAGGCAGGCAAAAGACAAGAATAGACATTCTGACTATATAAAGTTTATACTTTGCACAGTATTTACTAATTATACCAGACAACCCAAACTAAAACCTGTGTGCAGAAAGGCACAGAGAAGAGCACTAAGTTAAAAATATTTTCTTCTTGTTTTGCACTGAATTTTTTAGTGCTACCTACATGATTTTGTCTGTTTCCTATTCAGAAGAAAGAACTACAAGCAGTACCTCTAGCCTGTTTCATTTCATTATAACTTTGTTCTCAGAAGTGGAGACAAATAAATGTACTTTATTCTATTCAAAAGCTGCATTTAAAGTTAGGCATCAAACATTAATATCTAATCATATGTGATTGTGTTCCTTTTCTTTCTTTGCACTGCCATATTTAAAATCTGTTTAAATTCTTCTTCACTATACAAATGAGAAGTTCCATGACACTAAGCACAATAATGCACAAAGACAGCATTGTTTGCAAGAACCTACAACTATTTCTACAGTCAAACTTGTGAAAGAGGAGACAGTCCTCTGGCCAGCCAGGAAACCGGGGACAGAAGCTCACCTATTCCCTGTGGCACACAAGTCAAATCCAGTCAAAAAATATGTGGTCATTTTCTATGTGTCTGACTAGGAAGACAATGAACTCCCATACCTCCATCTGGTAACATTCCTTAAAGATTATGGGGTAATCAGACACCCCAGAAAGAGAACCAACCTAGAAATGCAGTAGGTTACCCAGTTTCTCAATCAATGGGAAGTTTTCTTAAAAAAGATGATGTAACAGTCAAAATCATTACTACAACTAGGAAAAATATTGTTCTTTCTCAAAAACATTCTGTGCTAAGATTACTCGTCCAAAAACCTTTGGTTTGGCTTTCATCCCTACAAGAGTCATTTATTAATTTATACTTTCCAAAACAAAAAGGTCCTTGGCTTGAGAAAGTGGCATTAAAAGTAAGCAGAATGCTATTTATAAACAATGTCAGATGGAAATTGCAAGTACAGGACTACCTGCCGCTCTAACAAACATCCCTGGACACAAAAGGCAAGCATACCTGAGGTGGACAAGCTTGGAGTAGTGAAGCAGAAAACAGTCCTTGAAATACTGCCAGTCTAAATTTGAATCTCCCCTCAACTGAGCAGCAAGGTTATTCATCCACAGATTATGTAAGCAACTTGTAATGCTTCTTTACAAGCAAAGTTGTGTAGGAATTTAGAATAATCATTATCACTGTTGTTAAAAAGCAATTGGATAGCTTGCTTGTTCTCTTCAAGGGCTTCATAAATAGGTAATAAAAAAAATAAAGGCAATAAAAAAAAATCAGTCTTTGTGGGCTCAAAGCTTCAGCCTAATACACTGCCAAGAAAAGGAGAGGGTGGAGAGTGTTTCCTTTCTCGTCAGCTATCTGCAAATGGAGTCTATGGAGCACTGATGTTTCAAAATACTCCAGATCCTTGTAACACATTTGTTTTGTTAAAAATTATTAACTTGGAATCGTAAGGAACAGGTTCTAGTTTAAAGTACCTTCAAAAATTTACCGTGGATTATTTGATAAACCTTCAAAGTGAATGTTTCCTACTGTTTCCAATTCCATCAACAAGAATTGTACTGCCAAATTAAAACTTTTGTTCATTTCCACTTGAAAATCTTTTAGAATTCTGCAAAAAGAATTAAGAAGAATTTTCCGTGGCACAACATGAGGACAAATTAACATAATTTTAATTTTTTTTAAACAAATTTAGACAAATGAAAAATTACAAAACATTTGGGGCTTTTTTTAATTTGAAGGTGATAGATGATGCCAGACTACAACTGTGGATATATGGATCCTAATACGTGGATATTCTGGTCCTATACGGATCCATAACACCAAGTTTCATCCACTGAATCCTAAGCATTGCTTTGTAATCATTAACATAAGGGAATCACCTCCTCAAGTAAGAGAAAGTCTTATTTTGCTATTTAGTATTCATGATGATGTCAGTCCAAATGGCAGCACTAATGAAACTGTGCTGGACTTGGGTGCAGCCTGAGGCACTGGGATGTAATCAGTGACAAGTAATAGCAAGAAATTTCACAGTGTGTTTAAATTCTCCCACTCCTCCATCAGTTGTTCCATCCTTGCGATGCTCGACAGTCTTTCCCTCTCTTTATTGACAGGCTTTCAAACACTACTACTTCAGCATACTATTTCCACTTGAATGCAAAATCTAAATGATTTGATTCTTTTGGGGTCTGATGCACTACAGACTCTTTGTACTACCCTTGTAGAAAGGAACGGTGTTCGCTGCTCTTAGGCACAAAACCAAAGCAATAACTGGCCAAACGACTGCTATACCTTAGCTGTCTTACAGAACATCAGAGAGAACAGACAGCTTTCTACTCATCAGAAGAAAGCCATGCAATTCTCCTTTCATAACAATTCTGCTGGCATCCAACGTTAGATCTATGGTGTTACTGATATCCTCCATATGTCCAGTCATGAAGGTTTCTTGGTGTGTAGACTTTGTGCTGGCCATTGACTTTTGAGTGAATTTGACTTGTGAAGTCCTAAACCAGAATCAAGAATGACAAGAAAAGGAAGCCATTACAATCACATTGGAATTAGAGATGGGGAAAAAACCAAACAACAGCACTTTGCTGGATCTCTACTGTTTAATGACCCCGAAAACTTTCCAAGCACTGATCCAATATAACTACTGATCCCAGCTATTTTTGTTCAAACCTTTTCCTATTTCCTATTTACTGAGATCACCAGCAGAGGGAATGGCACATCTGTCTACTAGAAGCTGGCCTGGATCCAGTAATTCAGACCACATAAGAGCTGCCACTTTAATGATGTTTGCAATACTCCCAGTTTGGACCTTATACAAAACAAATGTGAGATAGGCTTCAAGTCCCATCATTAATCTCCTAAGCACCAGCCACCATCATACCCAATTATTAATGTCTGAATATATCAGAATACTGCTCTTGTACAATTCACTAAATATACTAATTCAGTTTTCTGTTCTGGAATGCTATCCTTAGCTTCAACACATTTATTTTTTGTAAGAATACCTTTACAAGACATGTCTTTTCTTCATTATCATGAACTGAATTTTCAGTTTCCAGATTCTTACTCCTTAGAGATTTATTACTCGATGTTTTACCCAACATTTGCAGCTTGGCCAGTTCATGTTCCAGCTGATAGAAAGACCCTGTTAGGATTCAGAAGCAAGTGGTTACATTAAATTATGGCAGAAAAATTCTCTTATTTATGTTTCCTCAAAAGATAAGCCCTCTAGATGTGTGCTAAAAAGCATACCTGAAAACATCAAACCAGAAAATTATTTTTATAAATTCAGACTCTTGATTGTCAATAGAAAAAGCTGAATTACTTGGCCAAAGGGACAGCTCTGCTCTGAGCAACTGCACATACTCTGCTGTTGTACACTGGCTCATATCCCAGTCCTACTCGTATCAATCAGACCATTGTTTCCCCCAGGCAGGACTGCTCCCTCGATGTGATTTCATTATGATGCAAGACTCAGCAAGGAAGAGAGTCAGAGGGTACAGTTAAAATGGATGTGCAGCTTCTCCTTAGACACCTAAGGGCAAGGATCATTTCTCTCCCCATGTGTGATCACTGTGTGGTGTAGCAATTACTCTCTGATTTGTGGAAGCAAAACTCTTTTTGCATTCTTTTTTGCAAGGTGAATCTTTAGGATCAATCAAGTGCTATACAGCTGAGATTAGGTAAAGCAAGAGAATGAAGTTCTCATTCCTTTTGAATAACAAGCAAGGATTTGGGTCCCAAATATATAATTCTTCTTAAAGAAAGCAACTTGGCTCACTCTGTCTACATATCCAATGTGAATATTATTTAAAATATTCATATATGCACTAGCTGTAGGCACTTCTGACAAAGAGGTGAGGTGACTGAAGCACGTCTGCTTCCTAAATGCTATCTGATTTACGTATGGCAACAAAAGGAGGAAGATATGACCATGAAGACATGAGTCTGCACTGGCAGAGTCCTTGGTGCCTGCAGCCTGGCTCAAAAGAATCTGTTGACTCTTGATCAAAGTACTTTTAAGGGGTCCTATTTATGTAATCAGCAATATTTGTTATTTGTGTATAGACTTCTGTGCAAAGAGCTTACTTAAAGTGCATTGACGACCTACTAGGAATGTTTACAAACAGCTGTAAGAAAATCTGTGACACAGGTCTTTTTATTTTAGAATAATTGTGGTGGTACTGATGCAATTACTGTCTGAGTCTGATCCGTTATGTCACTTATACTGTTCTTAAAGGAAGGGGAACAGGCTAATCAGTTGGAAACCAGAGAAACAAAACAGTAACTTGAGAGCTGGGTGAGAAACAGCTTTGTAATCTGCAAAGATTTTCTATATTAGAACAAATGCAGGCTTTTCAGAAATGTTTATAGTATCAACCTACCTAGAGTACTGCATCCAGGTCTGGAGCCCCCAACACAAGAAGGGCATGGAGCTGTTGGAGAGAGTCCAGAAGAGGCCATGAAGATGATCAGAGGGCTGGAGCACCTCTGCTCTGGAGACAGGCTGAGACAGTTGAGGTTGTTCAGTCTGGAGAAAAGAGAAGAGAAGAGAAGAGAAGAGAAGAGAAGAGAAGAGAAGAGAAGAGAAGAGANAGGGGAGATTTAGATTGGATATTAGGAAGAAATTCTTTCCTGTGAGGGTAGTGAGACACTGGCCCAGGTTTCCCAGAGAAGCTGTGGCTGCCCCTCCCTGCCAGTGTTGAAGGCCAAGTTGGATGGGGCTTGGAGCAACTGGTCTGGTGGGAGGTGTCCCTGCCCATGGCAGGGGGTTGGGACTGGATGACCTTCCAACTCAAACCAGTCTGTGATTCTATGGTAATCTGTGAACTCATAAGGAAGGTCCTCTGAAAACACCTCTACTGGATGACTAAAAGCAGTAATTTCAACAGCAGTTCACCACATTAGCTGAGTACCTTACCTAGTCCAATGTTCTGGACTGGATCTCTAAGGCTTCCTTCTTGGCTCAGTTCCATTTAAGAACTCATTGGTCAAAGCACTTACCTAAGGCTTGAGACACCAGATTCAAATAGGTATGAACCTGGCAGAACTGAAACTGGAAATGGATCTCCTGCAACACATGAAGTGTCCTAGAAACTTGGCTGTTGATTATTCTGAAGAATAATTAATACAAACAATGACATCATACATGTAATACATTATTTTCCATTTCCACCCAAAGTGCAGGGATACCATTTGGAAGATGTTTTTATTACAGATAAAGATAAATCAAGAAAAAATAATAGATTCTTTCGTATCTGTTCAGAAATACAGGCATGATCTACATCTCCATTTATAACCAAATAGGCTTCATTTAGATTTAAACTAAAAGCCCTTTATAATGAAAGCAGTAAAATAGGAAAATAAATATATGCACAAATCTGACTATTTTCTGTCTTCTTTGACATAGCTACAGCAATGAAAAATAGTTTGGAGTAAACAAAGATGAGCCCTAGGGTGTTTCGACACACACTTTGGAATGATCAAGTATTGGATATGACTCTGAACCATGCAAGTTAGCAGGAAATTTTTATTAAAATGAGAGGAAGATTAAACCATGTACATAAATCCTTGGTAGTAATCAGAATGCTCATGCTAGAAATGTCAAACTGATAGCACTTCCCTACTTTTCTACTAAGTCCCTGGTGAGGTTGACCTCTTGCAAATTCTGCAGAGAATGTAAGCCCCTTGAATGTTTTAAACAATACAGTTTTAATCTAATATAGCACTGCAAATGCTGAAGAGCCTTCAGGCTAAGAGGCAGATCATTCAAATGTAAAAACAAATTTGACTGGAGTCTAAACAATGTTAGCCTCTGTTGTAAACTATAGCTTTCTTTTGACATGGAAGGAGAGAATGCATTTTGCCGAAAGGAAATTAGCTAGGAAACCCTTTGTAAATGATACTGCAATGAAAATAAACTTAGTCCCACAGCCTTAGTTTCACAGCTGTGCATGAGAAACCTAACGGATCATGCCCTGTGTCACGAGTACTCATTAGCTTTTGGCTGCAGCCCCTGTCTTGGCCTTGGGATATCATGAGAACTAAATCACTGATGTCAATCATTTCTCTCCATGATGACACTGCAGTTCTTTGCAGTCAGATGCCACTAGTGTTTGTAGAGTCCTTGCTAATAAATAATCATTTCTGGAAACACTCTATTGCCTTTACACTTAGATTTTGTCAGTTGGAATTTCTTGGTCTTCCTTTTCCTCCCCTTCCTTTTCCCCCCCTATACACACCTTCAATTTCTCTCTCCTCTTTTTCATCGCTCTGAAAATTCAGAGTCATCTGGTCTCATTTATCCCTATCAGCATCTTCCTCTGCTCTTGGTATCAGTGTCTCCCTTTGCCTTTTTTTCCTGTACTCTCCCAAGGGAAAGTGGACTGAGCTGCAGCAATTCCATCTCCCTGTTGGGGTGCAAAGAGTCAGGTAATTCAGAAAACTACATGGTCTTTTGCTAGAAATGGACATTTACACATTTCTTATAATTTTACATGCCAAACTGCTAAGCAGAGAGCTCTCATTGATTCTGGACTAACCTCAAACTCAGAGGTTAGCATGAAGAGTACTAATTTTGGGAGGGTAAAGGAGAGAAATTAATTTTTCATAGGAGCTAATTTGATATCTGACAACATGAGAAAAAGCCAGGATAAAAATTCTCCTGACCAGGAGTGAATGTCTTCAAGTTATAAAAAAATAAAAAAAATCCAAACACTAAAATAAAAAGTTAAATGGCAAGCCTCTTACATAATACCAAAGTGCAGACAAAAATCTGCAGCTGTAAGTAAGCTAAAAAGATCTTTTCTTCATTAAGAATCTCAGACGTCTTTGAAAATGAGTGATTTAGTTAACTCTGCACGTACAGAAAACTTTGGCAGCTCACCAGTTCCAAATAATTTTTCAGCCTTCATTGTTATAAATTGAAGATTAAAATTGTCCTTTCTATTGTTCAATAATTCTAAAAGCTAGCCCTACTTAATAGACACATTTGTATACCATACCATACCATTAAAGTACCATCTATTAGACAAATTAGAAGAAAAGAAATCATAGCAAGGACACCAGACCCATCTCTATATTCTTTATCAGGTAATTATTCGACCAAAATACATTCAGTTTTGTTAGGGTTTCCTGAATTTCAATCTTGGTAATTTCATTGCAATAAAGTTTAGCTTTATTGTCACACCTCAGAATGCACCTTCAATTTAAAACAAAATAATTTGCAGTTATGCTAATTTTAATGAAAATTTCAAACTGGAAATCCATAACAATGTATAACATACATATAAAACATATACACACATACATGTACATATGTATATATGTATGAAGATAGATGGTGTGCTTTATCAGTCTTACAGTTTTCTACTTCTGGAGTGGTTGTATCAAGTAAATATAACAAGAAAAGCTTTTGGCCAGGAGAAAACAAAAAGTTTACATGGAATTTCATTAAGGGTGAAATCCAGTTTGAGACTAAGATACAAAGAAATAGGTAACCACACATGTGCCTCTTGCCTTAGCTGTCCTGTTAGTCAAGAGATTTAACCAATACAGCCAAAGGATCCTGGAAAGCCATTCAGATCACCAGACAGGAGGTGTTTATGTTACACTAGATTGACTTACTCCATAGGTTCCCTTGACTATATTGTCTAAGGATGGATCCAGAATATCTGTTGAGATTTCAGAGTCCCGAAATTGTCCTGCAGCAGCTGTTCCAGTAGGGTGCAGTTTCCTGTATATACTCTTCGATATCTGTGGTGTCTTAGGTACTTTGAGGCACATAAAATGGCACTAGACAGCTGTATCTATGCAGCTGAATCCTATCTATGTTTTCACCTACTGTAATGAGAGCCAAGAATTGAAATACATGAGTAGACAATCACCTGTAGACACCTAAATGAAGGTGTCTTAAACTGGAGCGGGACTCAATTTTAAAATTCTAAACAGTTCATAGTACACAAAATTTGCACTAATCACCTGATTCAGCACACAATGATCCATTGTCTATAAAAATGCAGGCTTGAGTCTAAACTCCAAGATTTATTTTGATCAAATGAATATAACAAGGCTTTTCTATTTCTATTTCTATTTCTATTTCTATTTCTATTTCTATTTCTATTTCTATTTCTATACAAATATTTCTTCAGGGCGCTTCACAAGAAACAGACAAAGTAGGGAATTGTACCTTAAAAGTAATTTACTCTGAAGATACTCTCTTGAGAGATTCTCATTTCTGCCTCCTAACTACAAATGTGTTTCCCACAGTTCTGAAATGTTCAGATCACCACAAACAGTTATTAATGCATGTCCTATACCACCTCTGGCCTATTCCAGAATGGAGACAACCCTACAGTATCTCTAGAGAAGCAAAAATAATTGTATATCCTAGCAAGGGCATTGATATTTAAAGAAGTACTACGAGAAAAGAAAGTTTAAAACCAAAACTGAATGAATAACTTACCAACTCCATAATTATTTCCTCAAGGTTCTGGTTTGGGTTATGCCTTGCACCATCTCTTGAGTTCTCTGTGGTGAGTATAATTTCTTAGTAGCTTCTTAGAGAAATGCAGTAATATTATCACCTGTGTAGCCACCCATGTAATTTATAAGTCACAGGATTTCCAAGAAGTTTGGAAAGATCTAAATTCTTAGCAGACTGAGTTCCAGAATCTGGGTTTCTAGTGGAATCACAAAGGAGATTATAACAGAAGAAAGAAATTTTCTGGAATATTTTGACATTACTTTTTAGAATTATTTTTTTTAGATTCTAAGGTCCTGAAAGTAGTTTACCATAAGCTTTTCTGACAACCTCCATAAGGAAGGGTGAGGAATTGCACCTGCTTATCCCTAGTATTTAACTCCTTAAATCATATTTGCACAAAGCATAAAGATGCAGTAAATATGAACCAGTCAGAGCTCATAAATCATGAAAAACCTCAATAAAATCCCTTCTGCATGTGTGAAAAAAGATATCAGAATAAAACTGAGAGTATAAAACCTCTGCTACATTTTTTAAGTATTCACAAAGCTGCTACAATTAATCTTTAGCACTACCAAACACTTATCAATATATGAATATGATTGTTGCAGCAGCTTTTTTTTCCCTTTGAAAGCACTTACATGGTATATTAACCACAGTAAGCACAAACTACACCCTTAATATACCACATCCCTGCTGCTTTTGAATTTCTGCCACTGTATTTAATGACACACAGCCCCTCTATCGAGTAATTTAGGACAGGAAGCAAATAATATATTTTTCCATTTACAACAGCTAAGGAAATTTCATTAGACCTGAATTAGATTTGAGTGGATGTCTGCTCCTCTGGGCTTCATAGGGGAACTCAGGATATTGTTCTACCCTACCTAGAAGGGGCACGGCTTTCACAGAATCACAGAATGGTCAGGGTTGGAAGGGACCTCTGGACAACTACCTAAAGGGAGGTTGTAGTGAGGCTGGTGTTGGTCTCTTCTCCCGAATTGCTAATGACGGACGAGAGGAAATGGCCTCAAGTTCCGTCAGGGGAAGTTTAGGTTGGATATTAGGAAGAAGTTCTTTCCTGAGAGGGTGGTTGGGCACTGGAATGGGCTGCCCAGGGAGGTGGTGGAGTCACCGTCCCTGGGGGTGTTCAAAAAACAGGTTGATGAGGCACTTGAGGCCATGGTCTAATGGTCTAATGGTTAGGAATATGATGGGATAAAGGCTGGACTTGATGACCCTGGAGGTCCCT